>CM035849.1:26198596-26713938 GCA_020510985.1 Pholidichthys leucotaenia
GTTTATTATTCTAATAGCTCTCTTTTGAAGCGTAAAGAGCGGATGTATGTTTGTTTTATATGTATTCCCCATACTTCATTACAATATGTCATGTATGGGAGCATTAATGAATGATACAAGGTATATAGTGTGGGTCGATTCAGCAAATATTTCACTCTGTGTAATATTGCAATTGATTTGGATACTTCACCCTTAATATAATTAATATGTGACTTCCAACACAGTTTATTATCAATTATTACTGCAAGAAATTTAGTTTCGGATACCCTTTCAATCTCTACACCATTTACACTGAGTTTAGGTATATAACATAAATAAATAAAAGGTAAATAAAGCTAAATAAAAGAATAAATGCCCAAACATTCTTCATCATTGACTCAAACGTGTGTGCGTGTGTGGACAGCCCCTGACCACCAATCTCTCTGTGTGTGAGAGAGCACACAGCTGACCAAATATGCACAACGCATACAAGGATGTATGCATGTGTGTGAGAGCGTGTGTTTCAGAGTGATGAAATGAGGAAAGAAACTGTCCCCGTGTGAGCGTGTGTGTGTGTGTGTGTGTGTGTGTGTGTGTGTGTGTGTGTGTGTGTGTGTGTGTGTGTGTGTGTGCGCGCGCGCTCATAGACAAACGCAGTGCACTCACTCTCTGCATTCCACTGACTTATATTTTAACAGGATAGAGACCTGACGTTTCTCTCCCGTCCCAAAAAAAGAAACACTATATACACTTTTTTTTTAACATTCATTAATGCTCCCATACATCACGTATTGCACAGAAGTATGTACGATGCTTGGACAATTTAGACAAAAATAAAGAAATGGATACCCCAAAACATTCTCTATACACAAGCTGACATGTGTGATCCCTATAAATTTATTGGGTTTGATTCCAGGCGTAGAGTCCCTTCTGGTGAAAATTTCCTCCAAATTCATCGTCGACTCAAACCACTGTCATTTCTTTGGTTTCCTATAGGAAGGCTATTTTTTCTCATAGGATTTCGCAGCTTCTTCCCCTCTGCCGTCAGACTGCTGAACACTAATAAGTGACTATGATGGAGGGGTCTTGGGGTTGGGGTTTCCGGCTTTTGGTGGCGACGGGGGGTCTTCTTGACCCCCACCCCCACTACCCCACCCCAGGACGCTAGTGGGGCGCTATGATGCGATGGGGGGGGGGGGGATGTCGATATAGTGGGTTGAGTTTCCGGTCTAACCACCGCCGCCAAACACACACCCAGACCGCTAGGGGGCGCTATGATATGATGGAGGGGTCTTGGGGTTGGGGTTTCCGGCTTTTGGTGGCGACGGGGGGTCTTCTTGACCCCCACCCCCACTACCCCACCCCAGGACGCTAGGGGGCGCTATGATATGATGGAGGGGTCTTGGGGTTGGGGTTTCCGGCTTTTGGTGGCGACGGGGGGTCTTCTTGACCCCCACCCCCACTACCCCACCCCAGGACGCTAGTGGGGCGCTATGATGCGATGGGGGGGGGGGATGTCGATATAGTGGGTTGAGTTTCCGGTCTAACCACCGCCGCCAAACACACACCCAGACCGCTAGGGGGCGCTATGATATGATGGAGGGGTCTTGGGGTTGGGGTTTCCGGCTTTTGGTGGCGACGGGGGGTCTTCTTGACCCCCACCCCCACTACCCCACCCCAGGACGCTAGGGGGCGCTATGATATGATGGAGGGGTCTTGGGGTTGGGGTTTCCGGCTTTTGGTGGCGACGGGGGGTCTTCTTGACCCCCACCCCCACTACCCCACCCCAGGACGCTAGGGGGGCGCTATGATGCGATGGGGGGGGGGGATGTCGATATAGTGGGTTGAGTTTCCGGTCTAACCACCGCCGCCAAACACACACCCAGACCGCTAGGGGGCGCTGGGACAAGATACGAGGAGGTGGGGTCCGGGTGACCCCCGGGGGTCACACAAGGGTTAAGTTTCAAAATTTTGTACTATGTAATGTTTTTGAACATCTACTATTGGGAAATACAAACTAAGACCGTTTGAAAGCTACATTGTGCCAGACAGCATGAGAAAAATTAGCCTTCCTAGAGGAAACTAAAGAAATGACAGTGGTTTGAGTTGATGATGAATTTGGATGAAATTTTCACCAGAGGTGGTTCTTGGTCTAGAGAAGAACCCATTACCTTTTGGTGGTGATATGAGAATACACATCTCTGCCAAGGCTCTTATCTTTTCACAGTGTGTTAGCAACAGTACTCCAAAACTAATGGACTGGATTTGAATTAAATTTTCACCAGAAGTGACTCTAGGCCTGGAATCAAACCCAATAAATTTATAGGGATCATATATAAATGTCATCTTGTGTATACAGAATGTTTGGAGTATTTATTCTTTTAGTTTTTGTTTAAATTGTCCAAGCATTGTACATGATTTTAATTCAGGTCCAAAAGCGTTCCTCTGAAATGATATCGGTTCTCCCTTATTTGGAACAACTTTGGATATTTGCGGGCAGTGATAGATTCTTCACTTTAAACATTATTACTGCAGTTTTTAAAGTCAACCAGATCTTTCAACTTGAGAGCTTTTAATTAAAAAAAGTAGGTTTGCTGGTTCCCTGTAAGCAGCTTTGCTTATTATTCTAATAGCTCTCTTCTGAAGCATAAAGACTGGATATATGTTTGTTTTATATGTATTTTGCCATACTTCTGTGCAATATGTCATGTATGGGAGCATTAATGAATGATAAAAAATATATAGTGTGGGTTGATTCAGCAAGTATTTCACTATGTGTTGTATTGCGATTGATTTGGATATTTTGTAGAGGGTGCAAACAAAAGAATGTGGAGGTGAGGCACAAGCGTAGATTGACAAGCTCTCCATTGTCTTTAAATAGCCCCAGTGGTATGCACAGAGAGCGGGCCAGTTCATTATGCTTGTGTGTCACAAGCATAATGTCACACACATTTACGTTCCATCCATACATAAGGATGTGGATGGAATAACAATATCCTGACCTCAGTGTCACTGTATAATGAACGCGTGTCATGTTCGATGTGCTGAGTCCAACAATTACTACTTCAGGGTTTTTTTTTGTTTTTTTTTTTTGGGGGGGGGGCTGAATGAAAGGCTTACTGTATAACTACATTCCAGCAATACATAAATGTATGGATGGAATAACAATATCCTAACCTCAATGTCACTGCGTAATGAGCGTTTCTCATGTGCTTTAGAAAGACTGGTGATTAGGGGGCCCACGTAAATGCTTGTGTGTTGCTTTCGGTCCCTTGAAAAAGAGGCTGCTACTTATTAAAGAGCTGTAATTCCTAAACCCTTGCTCCAGTTTGGATGTGAATACTGTCAAATTACAGCTGAGAGTCTGCACTTTAAGCCCATATTGATTATATAATTGTATCCTGAATATTTTTTCTTAAACAGCTAAAATGATAAAACTTGTGTCACTGTGCAAATATTTTTGGGCCTAACTGTATGACCCCAGTGACAGATTGCCTGTGATGCTTTAGAACAGGGGTCACCAACGCGGTGCCCGCAGGCACCATGTCGCCCGCAGGGACCACATGTGTCGCCCGCAGGCCTGTTTTAAAAATAGCACAACTTGCAAGTGAGCTGCGTCTAAGATGTAATTTTTTCTGACGCTATTTTTTATTTTATATTTTTTATATTTTTTAAAATCACACTTGCATTTATATAGATTTTAAAATGACAATGTCTTAAAAATAAAAAAAATGAAAATATGTTTATTATACGTAAAGTTAAGGTGAACTCTGACCTAGTTCAAAGGTCAGTATTGTGCGCATGACAAAACCTTCGCGCTTGTGGAGCGTAAGCTAGCGGGCAGTTAAGATGGTGGGCGCAGTGCGGTTTCCAAGCCCAAAAACATGGCAAAAAAAAGACAGAAAATTTATCATTTTCAAAGTGAGCGGGAGGAAGAGTTCTTTTTTACTACCGTGAGAGGAAGCTGCGTGTGTTTCATTTGCGGGGCGATGGCGAAGCGCCACTTCACTACCCACTCTTTTTTTTTTTTTTTTTTTTGGACTTATCTTGTACCCGTAGGTAGATTTGTTCTGCAGTCCGGTGACAAGCCACCAGCCGCTGCCTGCGCAAGCACCCCTTAACTCCCTAACCTGCATGTTTTTGCATGAAAAACGAGAACATGCACCACCAGAACATGCAAACTCCACACAGATCACTGTTGGCCGGGGGCAGGGATCGAACCCGCGATCCCCCGGCCGAGGGTAAACTGCTGCCGCGGTGCTAACCACTGCGCCACCGTGCATATAAGCACTCTCAGTGCTGTTTAGCTTCTCATTAAAGGACAGTGCTGGTTGCTCAAGCATGATTCTTGGCAAGAACTGTATGGATATAATTCCAGTGAAGAAGAACACACAAAAGTGTGTTTATTAAATGTAACAGATTTTGAGCAGAATTGCAGCAGATTTGTTCAGTTAAAAATGTGATAAGATTTATTTAATATGAAAGTTGATTTTTCTTAAATGTTGCATAACTTTTTCAAACATGGTTCAACATAGTTCATGAATTAAAAGGGTTTAGTTTTTTATGGTTAAAAGGGACTGGTGAAAACTGGACATTTTTTTATGAAATGTAGAAGTGATCATCTGAACAATTGCTGAGATTAATAAAAATAAAGTGTTGAATATTGATCTTGTCTGTTACCCACTCTAAGTTATTGATAATTATTTATTTATATATATATATATATATATATATATATACACACACACACACACACACACACACACACACACACACACAATTTGTTATTTTAGAGGAGTGTGTCAAGCTGGTGCCCTTCACATGACTCGATACCCATGAAGTAGCTCTTGGTTTCAAAAAGGTTGGTGACCCCTGCTTTAGAAAGACTGGTGATTAGGGGGCCCACTTAAATGCTTGTGTGTTGCTTTCGGTCCCTTGAAAAAGAGGCTGCTACTTATTAAAGAGCTGTAATTCCTAAACCCTTGCTCCAATTTGGATGTGAATACTGTCAAATTACAGCTGAGAGTCTGCACTTTAAGCCCATATTGATTATATAATTGTATCCTGAATATTTTTTCTTAAACAGCTAAAATAATAAAACTTGTGTCACTGTGCAAATATTTTTGGGCCTAACTGTATGACCCCAGTGACAGATTGCCTGTGAGCCGTGAGAGATTAATAATAAAGACACAGACGTTATATTCAGGTGAATGTGTCCATTTGGAGTTTGTTCACAACTGGAAAAAAACTACACACGACACTACTAGACTTGTGGTTTCATTACAATAAGTACAATAACACCACAGTATCAGATGATAAATTTTTATTTTGGATACATTTACACATTGTGGTACACTTTAAAACAATACTGGTAGAACCTCCCCAAAAAATATGGCAGGAGCTGGACAGAAGGATCTCAAGATTCATATGGCAGGGCAAGAGACCTAGAATCAGATATAGAACCTTACAGCTAAACAAAGACAAAGGTGGGCTCACGCTGCCAAATATTAGGGACTATTTTAAAGCCGCACAAATTAAAACTTTAGTAGAGATATGTAACCCAGTCTACACTGCACAATGAAAGGAGATCGAATGCCAAATAACAAGTGACATCCCCCTACAGGCGATAATAGGGAACAATGCCTTACCTAAGCTTTTGAATAACACTAACCCGTGGATAGAGACCCCGCTAAAAATTTGGTTTAAGATAGTCAGAGAGAATCAAGCTAAAGAGCCCTATTGACTTCTGCAATGGATTGCCTATGATCAAGACTTTACCCCCAATAAAACAGACACTAGATTTAAAGAGTGGAAAGAGAAAGGGCTGATAAAATATTACGATTTTTTTAAGGGGCAAACTTTAAGAAGTTTTGAAGATTTGAAAAAACAAGGTCTTATAAATCAAGATCTTTACAGGTTCTTTCAGCTTAGACACCACATAAACAATATACTTAAAAAGGAGGATTTGGAAAGGGCCCAGTCAGGTGTTCTGAAGGTCTTCTTAATGGCATATAAAGGGATCCCAGGGATCAGATACATTTCTAAAATATACCAAGGTCTTCAAGATTTAAAAGGAGACAACACATCATATATAAAAGAGAGATGGGAAAAAGAGGGGAATTTCACTTTACAATTGGAAATATGGGAAAAGCTAAATAGACAGCAATGGAAAAGTACCTCATCCCTGCAGTGGAGAGAATTTGGATGGAAAAACTTGGTAAGATTTTTCAGAACACCTGCACAAAACAAATTTACCCATAAGGGGTTGAACTGTTGGCGCTTGTGTGGTGAAAAGACTGCAAATCATTTTCATGTGTTTTGGTCATGCCCAGTTATCCACCAATATTGGACCAATGTACAGACAATATTGGGGAAAATATTCAAAATAACAGTTCCCTTTTCTTTTGTAACTTTGTATTTGGGTTTACTACCGGACTCACTGGAAAGACGAGGAGATAAATACTTATTCAATGTTTTAATATTGGCAAGTAAAAAAGCCCTAACTAAAAAATGGATGCTGAGGGACTGTCCTACACCTGAAGATTGGATTAACGTGATTCAAGACATTTACTCGATGGAAAAGTTGACATTCGCACTGAGACAGGACATGGATGGTTTCATGAACTTTTGGCAACCCTGGATCGCATATGTGTCTTCCATTAGATCTAATCTTTGACAAATACCATTTCAATAATGGTCCCGCTCTTTGTTCCAACGCTACTCAGATGCTCTTTTACTTTTAATTACTTAATTTTCTGTTTATTTGTTTTTTGCTGTTCTGTTTGTTTGTTTGTTCATTTTTTTTTTATTTAATTCTCTTTAATTTCACTTTTTCTTTCACTTTAAAAAAAAGGGGGTGTTGTAATAATTATCCTACCAATGTTGTCAAATAGCAAAAAATAAGGGAACATGTGATGAAAATGTAAACAATGCAATGCTGTAATGACCTGAATACCCTTTACAAAAACTTAAATAAAAAAAAAAATATTAGACTTTGTGTTTCACGTTGCAGTTAGGGACATCGAGGTCTTAGTTCTAGGCCAACTAGGTCTAAGGTCCTAGTTGGCCTTAGATGGCATATCCATTCCGTTCTCCATTTTATCGTGCTGGGTAAATTGCTTCTTACGTTCAGGGTTAGATTGATCTTTTTAGCCTTTTTTAAAAATGACATGTTACGGTGGTGTTCATCACACATTTTCAGCACTTTAGTGCTGAAATTCTGGTTATGCTCATTGTCATTAAACATCAATCGTTTCCTCTCTTCAGTGCACTTCTTTTTTTGTCTCAGAACTTCTTCCGCTGTCACTGTTATCTCGTTGAGTAGATGACACATGCTTCTCCTGACTAAGCCAGCTGTGTAACCACCATTTACCTTCCGGAATCCTCTCCGAAAGGTCCATTGTGTTTCTTGCATGCAGATGAGTATGTTTTTGTTCTTCTAGTTGAAAACAGGGCGTCTTGACGCTAAGGAGCGTGTGCCACCAGTTGGTGATGTCCTCATCCATGGTTTTCGGGAATCAGGTGAAATAGCTGGTATATAAACACAGTCTCACAAACCACAGGGCGATATTTAAAAGCACCAGCGCACATAAAGTGACCGTGACAAACTCTTGAGCAGGCCTACTGCGGGAGGTTACCATTAGGCCCTTCTGATATAGTGATACGGTGAGGTTTGGGTAGAAGTGACATTTTCCTTAATAAGTGCATTCAATGTGATAGCAGCTGAAAGAATCTCAGAGTTCCCCAGTAGACCGCGAACATTGGCGTGCCAAAGAAAAGTGGCGATATATCGGACAATGGTGCTAGCGTCAGATGTGCCGTGTTGTATAACACCAACAATAGAGTTATAATACACCAGAATACAGGTGCGGGGTTGTATCCATCGTGAGGCGTGAACGCTATCTCCTTCCGATGACCCAAGGAGGGTTTACTGTAGCGATCCTCCGTGTTGACAGACTCACACAACCTCCTTTCTCTGTGCAGGGCGAGGGCCTCTCCTTTCCCGGTAGTAGCTAGGGTCGATAACCGGAGTTGCCTCGTCTTCTTGCTGACAGTACCGAGTTCCAGGTACAGATAAGACAAGAGCGATTTCACAGCGGCGACTGTGAATATAACCTTGTATCCCGTCAGCCACACCTGGTCGCCTTTTCGTATCTCTCCTGTCAGCAGATCGTACGTGAGGTACACGACAGAAATCAGAATCGTACACAATCGAAGTTCTTGGTAAAGTGCCATGGATTTAATTGCGACAAAATGACCGCGCTAAACCGACTGCGTTAATCCACACAAAAACAAAAGGGGTCCACGGAACTAGCCAAGACGTGGAGTTGTTCAGTGAGACGCGGCTCACCCTGTGATACAGCCACGTGCACATGTATGTGACCAGTAAGGAGGAGAACATGACGACCTTACAGCCGAGAGACAAACCCGCCGCTGGCTCTGCGATCGAGCTAATATCTCCGCTGTTGCTGCGTTTGTCCGAGCTCAGGGTCGCCACGATCAATCCTCCTGTCAGAGTGACGCATACCGACAGAGACCACACGGTCCCTAGTAGACCCCATGACCACGGGTTCCGCAGTCTCAACGTGTGTAAAAGTAAAGTCGATACAAGTAACGCGCTCGAGACGAACTTGAGCGCTGTGAAAAAGAGACCCTTGACACGTCTAACTTGAGCGAAGATGTTATTCTGCCAATATACTACGGGAGGCAGATACAACGGGTGAATGTTTGAGGTCATCATAGTTCTATTGAGCACAGTGCACAGAATAAGGTCCTCATCAGGTAAAGACTTTCTGGGTAACATGACTTGAGGCAGAATCGGAATCGATCCGCGACGTTACGAACAAAATAAATAAAGCAGAACCGATCAGTGGCACATGTGGTGCAATGCTCTAGCGGACTCCCCGGTGTTGCCGGCGAGCATTACACGCTGGACCGGCGACACCGTCTCTTCGGCGAATCTAATCATTCTGTTAAACGTATTGTGATCGTAGTAACGCCAGTCACAAAAGCCGTTACACCTGAAAGTGTTGCCGTACTCTGTCCCGATATGTAGGTAATGGCAGTTCACGCTATTTCTAAGGTGGTCGTGTAGCTCATCCTCATTCGCGGCCCATATGAGACCCAGGGTCACGCTGGTGTGATGCCCGAAGCCGATCTTATCATCTTTTGTCACGGGGACCGATTTCGCTATGAGATAAAATTTCATAGTAGACGTAGCTTCGATATCACGCGGAACAGTGGTACCCTGGACCTCGCCGGTGTGACAGGTTGTACCCACGATCAATGAAATCGAACCCACGATCTGAAGAACCTGCTTTACCAAGTGAGGTTTCGATACAATACAGTGTACGGCAAACCACAAGTGGTTACTTGCGACCAGAACGTTCTTGTAAGCGAGTTCCGTGACATTGGACATCACAGTCTCCCGCCTTTTCGCGACACTCACCTTGCCGATCGACCCGTGATCGCATCTGATCATGTCGTGGAATTGATATAGAGATTTGTTCCACTTGGACACGAGCACGTGAATCGGTATGGTGGGTATGTGTAGCTCATCCACCCTGGTGTAGCTGCTTATGACCTTCTGAGCAATTAGAGCACTCCCGTTTGCGACGTTTGTGTTGTATAGATCCACGATGCTGGAATTTTGACCATCCTGGCTTGTTACAGACATGAAGCGAACACACACGTCGCCGACTCTAGGTTGGTGTTTGACAGACGCCAGTATTTGAGAAGGTATGTGCCTAAAGCAAAGAGATCCCAGTGCTAAGTTGTTCAATTGACCTCTGATGCTTGAGCCCGAAGATATGACATCGTCCCGAGTGTCATCATTCCCAATCGCTTCTAGTTGCACTCCACTACACCGACTTCCGATCGGTTCGGCCGTCTGCACCGGTTTTTTGTTTAGCAGGGAACAGATCGATTTGTTCGGATTCATCTTGCACGGCTATTGGAGCTATTGGAGCTTTACACTCCATCGCGTCCTGATGTGTAAACAGTTCACCATTTGGAGTCCTAAAGGAATAGCGCACACTGCTGAATGTGAATAATAATCACCTGAGACCGATATCATTACAACATGATAAGTTTATTAGTATACACGTGTAACATAATGCAGTACATAGCAAAACACCAACACAGAAGCCCTCAAATCAAGTCTTTGTCACAACGGCTGCTATAAAATCTGCCACGGCCGTGGAAAGGCTGTCCGTTGATTCGGTTTGCTGTGCCAAAGTGTATCCCGCTTGTTGTTTCGCTGTCACAGTTGACTGTTGCTTAGCCGACGGTTCTACTGATGACTCGGCTGCGGATTGAATGTCCATCTCGCTTGACTCGGGTCCGTCGCCGTGATCGGATTTATTGTCAAGCTTCGGTAGTCCTTTCGTCAGTTTGCGTAATTCACGCATCAGCTTGGCAATTTCGCCGTCCTGGGATCTGTCGTCAGACCGCTGCCTGCCACGTTTGTACGGTGTGTCTCTCGCCAAACTCTGCAGCGTATTGTGTTGTTTGTACTGGGGTTCCGGGGCCACCGCGCGCTGCTGTTCAAGTATAGCATCCCTTATGCTCGCTTTAATGGAATCCAACATCTTATCTTGCTGTTGCTGCGAGGCAGCCTGCTTTTCGGATTCCTCTTTGTTATACGCCATGGCTATCTTCCTCCTCTGATCCTGGGTTAGACTCTCGTAATCGAATGGTTTGTCACCACTGTGACCGAACGACGTCGTAGGATACGTGTTCTGGGAACCGCCATGCGCACCATATCGTTGAGGCAAATTCCACATGTACGGATTCTGAGGTTGTCCAAAGTACTGAAACATAGACCCTAATTGCATTGCGTTTTGCAATGCTTGTAATTGCGCATGATGCTGCTGTTGCTGCTGCGGTTGCTGCTGCTGTTGCAGTAGCTTCATTAGGTCATCGATTTGTGTTTGACTGAGGGCCATATCTTCTTGTTTTGACACCACTTCTCCTTCATCGACTTCCCCACGAACGTTATCCTCGTCAGTATGTTTAATACCGGTGCACAGTTTTGTTTTCTCCCCGGTTCGCCTTGTGAAATCGCTCGCCCCTTGTAACGTGAATAACACCTCGCGATCACACGGACTGTTTATTATGCCAGTAAATAAGTCATTTTGAACCCTCATGGCTTCCAACAGGTCCTTAAGCATCCGCGTCTCAGACGCTTGATCCGCGATAACCTTTTTGAGAGACCACGCGGTCTCCATGATGAGACGCTGATCGTACGAGCCTTTGAGATCATCGGGCTCTATTGCATTGTCTCCATGTTTAACACCAGCGTCCAAAGCACAATCTTTTAGAGAGGAGAACCCCATTCTAGTCATAGTCGAGGCCAGGTCCTCTGTCCCGACCGCCTTGCAATGGCAACCCGGTCTAATGGACCAGACCACCAGACTGCATTCTATGGTGACGGGGCCGAGTTTGTTATCGCCAACAGTACCCAAGCTGAAGCACGTGTTGAGTTCTGGGGTCACGACAACCGCTGTGTATTTGGTGTCCGCAAGCGCTATGCAACAATATAGAAAGGTTTTCTCTTCTGACCTACTGTGAAAGTGCCAGTAACATTTCACCGCACTGATCTCCCCGTCCGTTTTGTGCATGAACAAGGCCCTTCCCGGTTGAGGATGACACGCTCCGGAAAACGACAGTTCGTTATCCACAATGAAGTCTTTTCTGGACTCCGGGTACGTCTCGTCTTGGGCAGTTCCGAACACGCAACAGCTGCCCACAAGAAAACTGTCAACCCCACACCAAGTGATATTAGCTATGGCTTTGTTGTAGTCAGACTCTTCGGTTCCGTAGCACTCTTTACAGAAAACCGGTACAAATCGAGACTGGTCCGAGCTCAGAGGGCCCTGAGGGTAATCCTTTGGATCCGCGTAGTCCATCAGGGTCATGGAGTCCAAGTTTATCACGGCTCTCTTTTTAATCTTTGAGATACGTTTTCACGAAGGCGTATTGGTCTTTTACACCAAACACGGGTCCTAGCCTAGATCCGTGGCTGACCAACGTGATCGCAGGGACGGAATCCTTTGTCATTCTGATAGCGTTTGATATCAACTTGGAGAAAAAGGGCGGGGAGGGGGGGGATGATACAAGGGACGGTTAGCTCGCTGGTGCCTTTGTGTTAAATATCAGATTGTCTCCCCATATGAATTTGGCATCGAACTCAAGTAACATACGAAGGGCTTCATTTGATATGTGCGTCACGTTCTCGACTGTGCAATAGGGAGGTGGGCCGCTAACCGGGAAGACACGGGGTTTTTCGGTCAATTCTTGTTTGCGTGTCAGTTCCGAAATCAGTTCTGTCAGTCGCATACACTCCAACTCTTTAAGCTGAAAAAAATTACGTAAATAAGTTCCAAAGTGACCAGAGTTCCAGTCTTGCAACCGTGTCACCGAGGCGTCTTTACACCATTTACAGTGCTCGCTATTCACTATAATTATCACGTGCTTCGAAGACGTGCGATGTAAGCAACAGTTAACTCTACGCTGACAACACGCTGCCACCAGTCCCCCGTACACCGCAACCTTGTCGCTCTCGATAAAACCCTCTACATGCGACTCGATCACGCCGGCCGACCATGACGGAAGATCGCGATTTCCATTGTCGAGCACGCTTACAGCAGGCAACACATCGGTCATCTTCCCCGGATGACACGTCTAGGGGTGTTCGGCTGGGATTTGAGCAAGCAAGCTCGGACTCGGTTTGCTTTGCAAGTAACGAGCCTCGTCTCGGAATGACGGATGTCGACTCGAGCACTCCAACGTGGAGACACCGACGTGATCGTTTGTCCGTTTCTATTAGTACCCCTTCGCTACCCCGTGAAGAGCAGCGGAATTCGTCACACTCTATGACCTCGCAGGGTCCAGGTTATTCGGTGGCCATGGCGGCTGACCCCATATTCAGCTTTTTTCCCGAACCGGGCATCCAACACAAGTCGGAATCACACGATGCCAAGGACATCGATCGCTTTATGCAGAAACAGTACCCTATGCTTTACATCAGTCTTAACGCGCAACAACACCCGGGCGTAGTTGATGTGCAACATGAAAAACCAACCGAATGTCCTTTGTGTCAGTTAGACAGAAACACGTTGGACTCGATCAAAGTCCTTAAGCCGTACGAAGTCAGAGAATATTTGAATTCCTACGGACACAACTTTAGCGACGAACAGGTCAATGTGCATTTAACACATGCTGTAACGTCGGAGGAGAATGTAATCGGAGTACTGCAGAACATGACAGTCGACCTAATTAGCAAGTCCTACACGCTCGCAAACAGCGCTTCTCTTTGCGTCATGAATCGTGTTACATCTCACATGGGTCGGCCGCTGTTTGTCCCAGATCGGGATATGGCAAAGGTTCACAACGATGCCGTTAAACAGTTTGTAGGACTCGCGTCTACATGTCAAGCGTTAATGAAACACAAATACGCCGACAACAGCGACAGGAGCTCAGTTACAAATTCTCTACTGTGAACATTTCTGTAGATAACAAGATACTATAGAATGCGTCTCTTAAAGGGGGGCGACACCTTGCGTGTACATTGCCACCGACAATGCTTCTCATACCACTGTTATGGCTCCCGTATATCGCAGCTACCCCTGTGCACAATACCAAGGAACCTTACGGCTACGCTCCCTACGCTTGGATCTCGGTCACCAAATGTAACGCTCAAAGAAGTTGGTGTCAAGGTAAGAGCAGAAGCAGCTTTGCTCTGACCGTTGACATTAGCAACGACAACAACGACTGGTGTACCCACTACTGCCCCGGGGAAATCTACGCCAACTGGAGGCCCTCGAAGGACCCCACAAGTAATCTGAGTAGATACGAAACAGAGGGCTTGATGCTAGGCGCGTACGTCTACAAGTTGGACAAGACGTCTTGTCTCGAGATACCCGGAGGGTTCCGATGTTCAGATCACGTTGTAGCAAGCACCCCCATGAATAAGATCTCAATCATGCTTCACGCCAGCCTGGAGAACAGAAATTACAATTTCAGTACCGACCCTATGGCGGAATGCGGACCGGATCCGCAATGCGCAACCTTCAAACTGTTACGAAGGACGCTATATGCATCCGCAGAAACAAGAAAATGGCCCGACGTCGATGACGTCCTAACTATTCGGAACTCTCCGTACCAATGCGTGCTGGCATACGTAGGACTCGCCAACACCGAGTCCATCAGTTCGTGTTACAAACAACTAGGCGATAACTGTTTTGTGTCTGAGGGTAACAAATTCTGTATAGGCGAATCCGAGACTAGTTTGGTGGGTATAACAAACGCGGATAGTGACGCGTCTGCGCCCATTGCAATGTGCGAAGTGTCGAGCTCTGACGACCTAACGACACGAGACCCCGCGTGCAGACCCACTGCCGTAGAAATAAGAGATTTTATCACACCTTTGTTGTGCGACGCCACCATCATATTGCTCGACCGGAGCGTGTACAATGGAAACTACGTCTCCATCAACTTGGACGTCGAGCGATTTTATACCGTGGGTGAGGTGGGTCACGTCATCATGAAAGTGCCATTAGACGGATGTTTGGTTCCTATCTCGTCCACAGACCGAGGATTCCCGTCGACGATAAAGTACATAGCCGGTATTTTGGCCAAAGTGAGAATAGCTACACACTCGAGCGCAATCATGTTTGACGCAAGCGACTGGGGTGTGACGACGTGCTCGCGCGCCAATTGGCAAGATATGAATTTCACCAAGGTTGCGGCCGATTTAGCTTCGGCTCTGGTCAGTATGCGAGCTACCAAGTTATTCCTCAGGCTCCCCAGGTTAGAAGGGATCTTGACCAGCATCGACTTTTCACAATTAGGAGCATTCGAGGCTTTCGTGTCACCCAAGGGGGTTGTAGACATGGACCGTCCCGGACACTGTCAGAATATTTGGATCAAAGGACACGGATCATCCCAGGGTATCATGTCATATCTCTTGACTATATTGAGGAAAGGGGTCACGGCTAACAAGGTGATTTTCACTCTGTCGCTCACAGGGGGCTGAAAATTAACCTGTTGGAACGTAGAAACTCTCACTCTTCGGCCTTGTAGGTGAGCTATCCCTGGCCGATATGGAAACGAACACAGTGCTGAAGTGCGAGGAAGACCTGAACATGAAATGCTGCTCGGGATCCAGCAGCGCGGTATGGGCTAGGGACGTGATGGTTAACGTCACCGTGACCTCCACGTCGTTTGAAACACTAAAGCATTTCCCAGAATTGATCGCCGTTGGCTTTGGAATAAATCAGTTTGTTATATCTCCAGTAGATTCTGATTTCAGGAGAGGCGTTCGCAGTAACACCCCTGCTATATTGGGCATAACATCGGCCGTGCACAGACTGAGAGATTGGAAGAGACAGCAGACGGCTGCGGGTATTTCCACCACCACCACCACCACCGCAGCCGCGATCGGCACGCGCCACGGCAGACCGGTCAGAACGCGACGATCGAGCTCGGACGTCGATGAGTCGGACGTGACGAGGTTGCAAGACGAGGTGGTCAGTATACCCGAAAGGCGATATAAGGATCCCGCGTCGGGATCAAAAAACTGTCTCGATCCACAGTACAACGTAGGATTGAATAACAGGATCGTCTGTCCAGGACTGATAGCGGTTCACGGTGCGTTAGGTGTGTTTAAGGAGCCCCACAAGGAGATGTACGGCACCAGCTACGATAAGATATACATCGTCGATTTGTACAAGCTAGAGTCGTGCACTCTGGGAGAACCCAGCAAGCGGGCTCAGGTTTCCACGAAACCCCCTCAGGTCGCTATAAACATCAATACCCTCATCCCCACCACGGACCGTAATCATTATATGGTAGGCATCCTCGATGTGGATAAAGTGGTACAATACGTTCCTCCGGTGAACAAGGTGTGTACGACTCACAATACCGGAGATAGTATACACAGCATGAACGTGGTTTTTGTGGACGACGGGTACACGATCGACACGCCGGTGGTAGAATCCGAGCACAGAGTGATAGTAAAACCTGTGGAAACGTTGTATTTCGTATCCAATTTCACCCCGGGCATAGATTACATCAACCTGAACGTACGCTGTGTCAATTACGACATGAGCGCCCTGAAGCCCTGTCTCATTGCAATATGCAGAGGGGACAGTAGTTGCAGATGGGATTACGGGAGGCTGTGCGATTCAGCTCACGAGATCGTGAACGACGCCTGCAGAGCCGGAGAACTCATGCGAGAAGGTCTCGACGAGCTGATGGTGCAGGAACAAAAGGCTAGAATGTACGAGCTCCCGGATAACGCGCCTTTCCCGTGGCTGGACAGACCTCGGGGGGTCACGCGAGACGCAAAAGGTTTCTAGGTTTAGTGGTCGGCGGAGCGGGCCTGGGGCTCGCGTGGCACGTTTCCAATAGAGTAGACGATTTGGAAGAACAAATGGATGCCCTTAAAAACTCGTTCGTGTCAGTGTCTCACGAGCTCGTGGAGGTGAGCAAGAAACTCGACGTGAAGATAAGCTTGGTGAACGGGAGGATAGACGAGCAAGAGAAAAAGATACAGAAGAACAACGAGATCGTGAACAGTAACTTTGCTATGCTTAGGGATGCCATGATGAGAAACACGGAAGCCGCCATGCGAGACACCAACGTCAAATTCTCGGTCATGGCCAGTTACCAAATGTGGTACGCTCAGATGCAGAGCATCACGCATCAGATGATGCAGGCCACCATGCACGTCAAGTTCATGGCCAGAGGAGTGGAAAACTGTCTTCGTCAGATATCGTCGAAGAGGTCGGGTAGCTGTCCCAGCGGTATGTCAGTGATACAGGAACACCCTGGACTGTCTGAGTTCCCAACCTTTGGCACAGCCTTGTACAAAGACAGAAAACTTTTCATGGTACATTCTGTACCCGGAACCGTGGAGAAGACCGTGGTCAGGGGGATCATACCCATGCCCAAAATGAGCACGGACGGAGTTCCTTGCTGGCCCGACTACAACGTGTGGTTGATAGAAGGGAGGTACTACGAACCGTCTCAATGTTACGAGAATAAAGTTTATCAGAATCAGAATAAAGTTTATTGCCAAGCACATCTACAAGTAAACAAGTAAACATAGGAGGAATTTGACTTGACACTGGGCGCGCCTGATAGGCGCATCCAATGATGCGGCTGCCATGACTAGGCGCCTGTCAGAGATAAAGAGGGATAAAGAGAGCAAGGGTCAAGGAATAAAAACATTAGGCAGAGAGAAAAAAACATAGTTCTCAGAATATCGCTCATGCACAGTGAGCCAAATTATGATCACTCAGAAAAAAAACCCTCAAATGCACAATTAGCAGACAATAATCACACTTGATACACAAGCAGTTGAGAGAGCAGGTGTGGGATTTGTGTTTACATCAGTATAAATGGGTCAGTGTGTATGTGTATGTGTTGGGTGCAGTGTGTCAGATATCAGTTACTGGTGGGCAGCAAAGATTTCTTTCTCAGCAGATGTTATGACTAGTGTCTGAAAGTCAGAGGCACATGTCCTTGAGCACGGCAGATGGAAATTCTCTGAGTCAGACGCCCGGCTGTACTTGAGTTCAGATACTGAACGCCAGATGTTTATGAAAAGAAGAGTCAGCATTTATACTGATTATTCATCCTGGAGGGACTGAGTGCTGAGGGGCGCCGAAAGTGAAAAAACAGGTCAAATCGAATGAACGCTGACTATCAGAGAAAAATTTTGCATCTCTTATGGGTTCAGCGCTCCGTATCGTTGCCAGGCTTTGAAATCATATCCTGGCGTGCTCTCAGCGTCACCGTGATGTTTTCCAACTTTCTGTTCAGTTCTCCATTAATCACCGTGATGTATTCCATTTTCCTGTTCAGTTCTCCATTAGCCGCTATCAGAGTCCTCACCAGCTGGTCGAATTGATGAAAGAGCTTCGCGGGGTCAGCTTTTTGATAAGCTCTGTCCATCTTCTTCAAATTTCGGTACACCAGGACTGTTCCTAAGCCGATCAGAAGAAGTCCTGAGACCGTCACGCCAAATAGATATAAATCTTCTATATCTTCAATTGAAAGGTCGCACAGACACATAAGTTTCCAATTATATGCGTCTCTAATGTAACCCGCAGCAGCAGTACCTGCAGGACAGGTGGGCTCCCCCGGACCCGATTTCCTCGTTGAAAAGACAGTGTCGATTGTGTTCAAAGCCCAGCTTATTAAATCCATTTTTGTTAGGATGAATCACCAGTAGAAAGCCACGCAGACACAGACAATAGCAAGCTGGGATCCAGTCAGGGGTGAAGCAGGGGGGGAGAAGCAGGAGCAGGAGCGGAAGCGACTGCTCTCTCTGAGAGGTGGGAAGAGAAGGACGGCAAGTACGGCAAGTACTGTCACAAACCTGAGCTTCACGATAGGTACACGCGATGTCTGAAGGATCCCAGCGAGTGCAAGACTGTCTGCGCACCCTGCCATAGAGGTATTTGTTACCAAGACAGAAAGGTCACTTGGATGGAAGGATTTGCTAAGGTGGAGATCGAATCCCCTCCGCTCAAACCGTTTTTGAGACCGCATATATCAGACGGACCAATATCGTTCGAGGATCTACTTAAGGACGCCGTCCCTGGAGTACCCAAAATGGAGCTGGTTAAGGCCATAAACACGAGCATAGTGCTCACCGATGTGTGAGAGGACCTCGATAACATAACAAAGAGCCTAGAAGCCTTTGACAAGCGATATGAGGAGATGTCGAGCAGCAGGTTCACCTTTGGAGGATGGCTGTCGGGTTTTGCTAGCGATGCTGCTCTATGGGCCTCTGTGGCTATACTTATTTCTTGGTGCACCGCTTTGTCCGCAGGGATGGGATATATGTTGTTTTGTGGCGGGAGTGGTGGTGGTGGTGGTGGTGGTACTGTTCTACCTTCACGTCATAAGAAGAGATCAAAGTTCTTCTGATCATGACTGTTGAATCTATATATTGTAATCACTGTACATTTCTTTTCCTTGCACCCCTTGTATTTCTTTTACAATAAATGTCTTGTAGAACATGCAGATTGTCACGGTTCTGTTATGTTACGGGCACGGATCATTTGAAACAGTGTGGGTTACACTACTTTGTTCTGTGAACTGCAAGATGTACTACCCAGATCAACATGACAGTCAGTATATTGTACACTTTCCTTGGGCAATGTGTCACAGTCAAAGATTCTTATTAAAACATATTGTGACTAGACCATAAAAAAAAAGCTATTGTGCGTCGTCTGACCTAGGGTTAGGCCTCAAAATAAAGGCTTCGACCTGAAGTCAGTACAGTGACTTTATTATAGTGCTTGTTGACATGTCACGTGCTTAGAAATACAAGACACAAAGGAACAGTAGGTGGATCATCTTTAATAATAAAGACATTTGTGTAAACACTACGTAAATGAGTCAAGAACGTGAGTCAAGTAACGGAGCTGTTATAACAGGAATGAGGTTTATTACTCTTAATCAATACATCGTGAACATGTACAGTCAGGAAAGACAACCATCGTTCCAAATCTAACATCAGCGTCCCCAGAACGGTTTCCCAGTAAACCCCATACCGGTCCTCAGGTTGTGGTCAACATTACGGATGCTGCACCTCTAGAGATCGCCAATTCTCCTGGCAGAGCAATCTATGGATATCACCAAATCCATAGGGGATGATCTTGGGGTCTTCTCGAAGTTTGTGTATATCAAAAATTCCAGTCCACCTTCAAGTACTATGTCATCGTACACACGTGTATGGATTTTTTTTCCCCCAAGTCAAAGCCTCGGGTCACGTGCACCGGACCATCGTACGTGCAGCTGGTCATCGGTCATGGTCCTACAGGGAATTCCTATTTTCATACAACATGACAATTTGTTTTCATGTTCAATGTAAGGCAGGTTAAGTTTTCTGCATGCCAATTCTCTATGGCCAGCAGTAATAGGGTAGAATACAAATTGCTCATTGGTGTAAAGCTTTACAATTTCACAGTCCTGGTCTTCAGCGTTGGAACTCTCCACTTGTTCTGTGTTCTCACAACAAGCCATCGTTGTTGATAAATTGAACGAGGAATCTTCTTGGACTGCACGTGGTCGTCTAATTAATAGTTACGTTACATGTTGTTGGGGGTAATACTGCAATGGATTAACGAAAACCCCGTTAAATAACCCACGTCCTCACAAAAACACCCAACATCAACTCACCGGCTCCAACAAAATACACCCCTTAGCATAGAGCAGTGCTTATATCTGAATGGGAAGCTCTGAATGGTTGGGATTTCATGGCTGCTCAGCACTTTATGCCTGGTCACCCTGTGTATATGTTACTAAAAAAATGGAAAGTGATGGTCGGGAAATGATGGTTGGGGAATTTATGGTCGGGGCTTTATCAGTTTAGTGCATAAGATCCATATAAACATAACGGGAGAATGGATTCTTCACCAGTTTCAGTACTCTGTTGACTTCTGTGTTTTCATTATGTTTGTACTTCTGACAGTAGAACTCGGACGACATGTTTGCTGTAATCCGCAGCAAATTGCGTGACTTGAGTAGCAAGGAGCCTCCCTTTACAATAACCTGTAAGGCGATACCGTCAGATGTGCACGTTTCAATGTCTGCTGAGGGTAACCCTAGAATTAAATCTACGTTAGATGACATAAACAAAAATGAAATCTTCCACAAGGATTATCTGCAATATAAACTGAACGCGCTGGAGGCATGTATTGACATTAAAAATCTTCTGTGTCGACATGTCCCTGAGATGTCAGACAATTTTGATCTGTGCTTCACTGTGGTAATGAAGGAAGATCTAACACTGCACACTGAAGTTGAGACTGGTCCTTCCTGCCGTGCTGGCGTAAAGCAAGCTTTAAAGCAGGGCGTTTTGGACAAGGCATCAAGTGAGGTCTGGCAAGTGTTGAAAAATGCTGTGTGGTACATTATTTTTGCATCTTATGGTACTCCTTGTAAAGTGATTGTTGTTTCACCAAAAAAGCACGCCCAAGAGGTGGAACAGCCCGAGGATGATGGCAAAGAGGAGGAGGAATCAGAGGATGATGGCGAAGAGAAGGAGGAATCAGAGGATGATGGCAAAGAGGAGGAGGAATCAGAGGATGATGGCAAAAAGGAGGAAGAACCAAAGGATGATGACAAAGAGGAGGAGGAATCAAATGATGATGGCAAAAAGGAGGAAGAACCAAAGGATGATAGCAAAGAGGAGGAGGAATCAGAGGATAATGGCGAAGAGGAGGAGGAATCAGAGGATGATTTTTCTTAAACAAAAAACTCTCAAGTTGAAAGATCTGGTTGACTTTAAAACTGCAATAATAATGTTCAAAGTGAAGAATTTACCACTGCCCGCAAATATCCAAAAGTTGTTCCAAACAAGGGAGAAACAATATCACTTCAGAGGAACATGTATATTTCAAAAGCCTACAGTGAGAACAACCACCAAGCAACACTGTATTTCAGTGCAAGGAGTCAGATTATGGAACGATTATGGACCTGAATTAAAATCATGTACAACGCTTGGACAATTTAAACAAAAACTAAAGGAAGAAATACTCCAAACATATTTGCAAGACGACATGTAAACTCACATAAGGAATCAGAGGAGCGTGACCAATCTGCTGAGTTGACAGCTGCAATCCGCAACATACTTGAGTTGAGTAGCCAGGGCCCCCCCTTTAGGATGAAGGCAAAATGGAGAAAGAACCAGAGGATCAAGGCGAAGATGAGTAAGAAACTGAGGATGATAATGAAGAGGAGTAAGACAAAAGAGAGGAGAAAAATGATGATCAGGGAATTACAGGCGGGACTTTAACAGTTTAGTGCATAAGATCCATATAAACTAACGGGAGAATGGATTCTTCACCAGTTTCAGTACACTGTTGATTTCTGTGTTTTCATTGAGTTTTGTACTTCTGACAGTCGACGTCAATAAAGCCATCCATACCATAAATTGTTAAAGTGTATTTTGTATGTTAAGCCCTTCGTCTTATGTGTGAACGAGAAGGCTCTTTTTAAACTGCCCACTTGGTTTGCTGTATATCTGAAAGGGCTACCCTGGGTCCATTTGAATCTGGGTTCTTAGAACTGTAGAAAATCTCAGAAAATTTCTTCACATAGTAAGGTGGTGCAAAGACAAATAAAATTTTCTGGTTAAAATCTATTTATTAAAACAGCACATATGAAAATCATACGCTCATTTCAGCATTTACCAACACTCAGAACACCCCGCTATGTCCCTGTAGTACAACTGAAAAAAATGAAAAGTTCACATTACACTTCAAGTATTCTTTATTGAAGTAATTTGAAAATCAACATTTCAAAGTTGCACTAATATGACATTAATTGAAAAAGAAGAAAATGATGTGGTAGGCCCCTTTGACTTATGTGGGAAAGTGAGGGCCATTTTTAAAACGCCCCCCTAGAGGAAACTATATGCATTACATTGGTGAAACATGACATGACTTCATGAGCTGTACGGTTAACCCTTGTGTTTCCACGTGCCACATAACGATGGTGGTGGAGTGGGGGTCATATGGACCCCTGGTTTTTTTTGTTTGTTTTTTTTCCCAGAATGGATAGTTTATCTGCCAGTGTTTTTTTTTTTTTTTGGGGGGGGGGGGGGTGTCCCACCTCGGGGTTTTGGGTGAAAGGGGTCATGTCGACCCCCCCGAGTATTTTCCGAGGGGGTCATCTCGACCCCCTTTTGGATATTTCAAGGGGGTCATATCGACCCCGCTGTTTCTTTTCCATGGAATAGATGGCTGATCTCCCCAGTGGTTCGTCGAGGAAGGAGAGGGGGTGGCTCGGAGGGGGTCATATGGACCCCCTTTGTATTTTTTTTGAGGGGGTTATATCGACCCCGCTGCATTTTTTTTTCTCTCCAAGGAATAGATAGTTGATCTCCGGGTGGTTTTGTGTTGAGGACTTGGGGGGTGGGGGTGGGGGTGTTACTGTCGAGGAATAGATAGTTGATCTCCGGGTGGTTTTGTGTTGAGGACTTGGGGATGGGGATGGGGGTGGGGGTGGGGGTTGATTAGACCCCACCTCGGAGGGGGTCATATGGACCCCCTTTGTATTTTTTTTTTTGAGGGGGTCATATCGACCCCGCTGCTTTTTTTTCTCCAAGGAATAGATAGTTGATCTCCGGGTGGTTTTGTGTTGAGGACTTGGGGGGTGGGGGTGGGGGTCGACTAGACCCCCCACCTCGGTGTTTTTGGGTGAGAGGGGGTCGATATGACCCCCCTTTTGTATTTTTTTTTTTCAAGGAATAGACGGTCGATCTACCCACCCGGTGGTTTGTGGAGGACTTGCTATTCGACGGAGGAGGAGGAGGAGGAGGAAGAGGAAGAGGAAGAGGCGAGAGGACCGCGGCTGGCGGGAGCGCAGGCGGGGCAGTACTTGAGCGCGCATCTTCCGCACATGTGCGAGCGACACCCGTGGCACACCGTTTTGGTCTTGGTGTCCTTGCTCCTGGGACACACGCGGCACCTCTTCCTCTTTTCTTCCAAAAACCGCGTGGGTACTCCTCGCGCCGCGGCCTCGGGGTCGTTGTCGTCGTCTTCGTCGCCACCGCGGGGATCCTCTCCCTCGCCCTCTCCCTCTCCCTCGCCTTCTCCCTGGCCCTCGCCCTCTCTCTCCTCCTCTTCCTGAGCACGAGCGGGGCCACGAGCGCCTTGCCCAGCTGTTCCGTGAACAACCTGTGCCTGTTGCGTCTGCCGGCCATCCATGCGGGATTGAGCTCCCGCCACAGGACGAAGGCGTTGTACGCAGAAACGTCCACGATGTTGTGGAACAGGACCAGGGGCCAGCGGCAGGTTTTTCTCCTGCAGCTGTACGTGGCCACGACCTTGTCTAGGTTGTCGACGCCTCCCTTGGTGCGATTGTAGTGGAGCACCGCGAGGGGTTTGCGATCGGCACGGTCGCTCAGCAGCGGGCCTCGCAGGTACCTGTCGGCGGTGGCGAGGAGCAGCACGTTCTTGTTCCTCTTGGCGAGGTAGGACACCAGGGCGACGTCGGGAGCCCCGGACGAGGAGAACGTGAAGGACGAGGAGCCGACCGCCCTGCCCCTGACGTCGAGCAGCTCTCACGGGATCTCGGGCCTGTTGGCGCGCAGGATCCCCAGTAGGGTCAGGTCCCGTTCGGCGAGGAGCCTGCGCGCGAGCTCGTGGGACGTGAAGAAGTTGTCGCAGGTGACGTTCCGCCCGGGTCCCAGTCCCTCGGTGAGCTCGAGGACGACTCGGGTGGCCAGGTTCTTTTCGGGGAGACCTCCCCTTTCGGGTTTGCTGGTGTAGACCTGCATCTTCCACGCGTAGCTGGAGCGGGCATCGTACGTCACCCACAGCTTGATGCCGTACTTGGCGGGCTTGTTGGGCATGTACTGTCTGAAGGGACAGCGACCTGGGGAAGGGGTGGGGGTGGGGGGTTACACAAAGGAAAAGAAAACAAACAAACAAGAGAAGGTGGATTAATTGTTTTTTTTTAGGGGGGAGAGAGAGAGAGAGAGAGAGAGAGAGAGAGAGAGAGAGAGAGAGAGAGAGAGAGAGAGAGAGGCAATTAGATTTCTATATATTTTTTTGTTTGTTTTGTTTTGTTTTGTTTTTTTTACACCCAACACCACGGCTACTTACCCCTAAAGGGAACCAGTCGTTCGTCCACAGTGACCTCGGGTCCGGGCTCGTACAGGAGCGACAGTCTCCTCTGCCACGCGTCCCACATGCGCCTGATGGGCGCCAGCTTGTCTCCTGAGGAGGAACAAGAAGAAGAAGAAGGAGAGGAATAGCGTCTGGCCTCTCTGGTGTCGCGATCGTCGAAACGCAGGACGCTTGAGTACGAGCGGAAGGTCTTGAGGGACATGACGGACCGGAAGTCGGGGCGTCCGCTCTCGGCGTCCCAGAGGCTCTCGCGCGCCTCGCCTCGCGACCTGTACATGCCCGCGAGAATCAGCAGCCCCACGTAGGCGCGCAGGTCGGTCCGATCCATGGGCCTCCACCCGTCGAGCCCTCGCGACGTCCTCCTGGCGCCTTCCAGGTTGGTCATGGCGATCACCTCGTCCTCCAGCTCGGGCTGAAAGTAAGCGAGGAACGCCGAGGCCACGTCCGCGACGGCCTCGCGCGCCATCCCCGTGGGGCCCTGGGGCTGAAGTCGAGGCCGACGTCGACGCCCGTGCTGCCGCGACTGCGGGGCAGGCCTCGAGCTCCACGTGATGTTCCCTCGTTTCAAGGTCATCGATTCCGCGGGAGCGTCATGATAGTCATAGTGATACTGTCCTCCTTCTTCTCCTTCTCCTTCTCCTTCTTCTTCTTCTTCTTCTTCTTCTTCTTCTTCTTCTTCTTCTTCTTCTTCTTCATCGTCGTCCTCCTCTATGTCCGATTCCTCGTCTTCTTCCTCGTCGTCATTGTCATCGTCCTCCCCTGTATCAGACTCTTCTTCTTCACCTTCGTCTTCTTCGTCTACCTCTTTGTCTTCTTCGTCTACCTCTTCGTCTTCTTCGTCTATGTCTTCGTCTTCCTCTTCTACCTCTTCTTCTTCGTGTTGCCGTTGTCCTTCCTCGCCGTCCCCGCAGTCTTTGTCTCAGCCGGCTCTCGGGGATGTTGGGAGTCGCTCGCGGTCCGGTATCGCCATGGGGTCCCGTGGAGCGGCGCCGCTTCGCATATACCGACTCGTAATCGTCACCCCCGTGGTACTGCGGAGCCGGTACGGGACCGAAGAAGAAGAAGAAGACACGACGGGAGAGGGGGATTCTACTTCTACTTCTATTTCTTCTTCTTCTCTTCTACCTCTTCTTCTTCGTGTTGCCATTGTCCTTCCTCGCCGTCCCCGCAGTCTTTATCTCGGCCGGCTCTCGGGGACGTTGGGAGTCGCTCGCGGTCCAGTATCGCTGCGGGGTCCCGTGGAGCGGCGCCGCTTCACATATACCGACTCGTAATCGTCACCCCCGTGGTACTGCGGAGCCGGTACGGGACCGAAGAAGAAGAAGAAGACACGACGGGAGAGGGGGATTCTACTTCTACTTCTATTTCTTCTTCTTCTTCTTCTTCTTCTTCTTCTTCTTTCCTCCCGGTCCATGGACGCGTGAGCGACATGTCGTAGAGATGCTAGGGAGCGAGCGAGCGAGCGAGAGGGAAAGAAAAGAGAGTGAGGTCCTTGGGCTTCTTTTTTTTTTTTTCTTCCTCGAGGGAATTGGCAGTCACGGACCCGAAGCGAGGGACCCTTAGTAACGTGATTTCCTGTCGTCCATCCTCGGGGGACGACGGGCAAGTACGCGACTGGACCTTGGTACGGTGGCCCGGTTTCGTGAAGGACCCCCCCATCCCCAAGACGTAATCTCTTGTCCGTTTATGGGTCTGCGAGGAGTAGTAGGTAATTGTAGCATTTTCTGGCCAGAAATCATCGCTTGTCCGTATATTTCCACGACTCATTTCCCGGCCTTGGGATTTGTATTTTGTTTTTTTTTGTTTGTTTGTTTTTATTTTATGTCTTGGCTGTTGTGTGTGTGTGTGTGTGTGTGTGTGTGTGTGTGTGTGTGTGTGTGTGTGTGCGTGCGTGCGTGTGTGTGTTGTCACAGAAAAGAACAATGCACTGGCTGTCTGTGCATAAAGAAACTGTTCCTGTGACCGGTGGTTTTTGACCTTCAGTGATCTGTAACGACGACCAGAAGATAGAAGTTCAAACAGTTCTATCTTCAGTTCTGGCCTATATTTAACAGAATACAGAGCTGAGGTTTCTCTGCCAGATGTGTGTGTGTGTGTGTGTGTGTGTGTGCGTGTGTGCGTGCGTGCGTGCGTGTGTGTGTGTTGTCACAGAAAAGCACAATGCACTGGCTGTCTGTGCATATCAGAATCAGCTTTATTGGCCAAATATGCACAACACATACAAGGAATTTGACTTGGGCTAAAGAAACTGTTCCTGTGACCGGTGGGTTTGACCTTCAGTGATTTGTAACGATGACCAGAAGATAGAAGTTCAAACAGTTCAAACAGTTCTATCTTCAATTCTATCACTGGCCTATATTTAACAGAATACAGAGCTGAGGTTTCTCTGCCAAAAAAAACAAACACTATATACACTTTTTTAACATTCATTTAAACAAAACTATATACACGAGATGACATGTGTGTATATATGATCCCTGTGTGAGCGTGTGTCTGCCTGTGTGTGTGTGTGTGTGTGTGTGTGTGTGAGAGAGAGCGTGTGTCTGCCTGTGTCTGTGTGTGTGAGAGCGTGTGTGTGTGTGTGTGTGTGTGTGTGTGTGTGTTGTCACAGACAAGCACAATTGGCTCTCTGTGTATACTACTGGCCTATATTTAACAGAATACAGAGCTGAGGTTTCTCTGCCAAAAAAGAATCACTATAATACACAAGATGACATTTGTATATATATGATCTCTATAAATTTTGTGTGTGTGTGTGTGTGTTGTCACAGACAAGTGTGACAGAGATCATCCTGCGCAGTTCGCCCCACACGGGACACGAACCCGCGACCTCTCAGTCAACTACACAGTTCAAGCATGGGAGACACAGCACGATCGCGCTGAGCTAAAGGTCCGACCGGTAGCTCAGCGCTACCGATACTGTATGAGGCTTTGGGAGGGAGGTTTACTAACGTTCTACGCCGAACAGTACTAGTTGGCATCCGTTACACTCTCCCCCTTAAACCTCACTCCCATGCCGGGTTCACGGCACCAGTGTGACAGAGATCATCCTGCGCAGTTCGCCCCACACGGGACACGAACCCGCGACCTCTCAGTCAACTACACAGTTCGAGCATGGGAGACACAGCACGATCGCGCTGAGCTAAAGGTCCGACTGGTAGCTCAGCGCTACCGATACTGTATGAGGCTTTGGGAGGGAGGTTTACTAACGTTCTACGCCGAACAGTACTAGTTGGCATCCGTTACACAAGCACAATGCACTGGCTCTCTGTTCGATGGTCGGGAAATGAAGCGATGGGCGGAGAATGAAGCGATGGTTGGGAAAGAAGCGATGGGCGGAGAATGAAGCGATGGTCGGAGAATGAAGCGATGGTTGGGAAAGAAGCGATGGGCGGAGAATGAAGCGATGGTTGGATAATGAAGCGATGGTTGGGGGGGGGATTCTGTTTTTTTTTTTTTAACCAACAGGACACAGAGAGTAATGGTCTTGTGTGCGCGTGTTTGTGGACAGCCCTCACCACCTCAAGACCACTAGGTGGATCGGATTGCATTTGATGGTAGTATTCATGACCATCCCAGGACACTAGGGGGCGCTATGACAGGAGGGGTCTTGGGGGAGATGCCGATATAGGGGGTTAAGTTTCCGGCTTTTGGTGGCGACGGGGGGGGGGGGGGGTCTTCTCGACCCCCCACCCCCACCAACCCCAGGACGCTAGGGGGCACTATGATATGATGGAGGGGCTGGGGGTTGGGGTTTCCGGTTTTTGGTGGCGACGGGGGTCTTTTCGACCCCCCCCCCCCCCAGGACGCTAGGGGGAGCTATGATACAATAGTGGGTTGAGTTTCCGGTCTAACCACCACCGCCAAACACACACCCAGACCACTATGGGGCGCTGGGACAAGATGCGAGGAGGTGGGGTCCAGGTGACCCCCGGGGGTCACACAAGGGTTAATAATCTGGTTCCTCTCATGTCTGGACACACAGTCATGTGTTAAAAGTGTAAACAACAGTGGACTTGTAACCCAGCTGAGAAAATGACCCTTTTTCTCAGATGTAAATTGTATTAATACAATTGTGTGATTTTATTTTGAAAACCGATTCTCTTGGGGAAGAGGAAGTGCGATCCTCGTCATCCAACTTTTGAATTTCCGGTTCATGGTCACGTTGGGTGATCTGGGTCTTTCTATTCGTTAAGAGTAATATTAGCCCCGCCTTCCAAGCAAAGAGCTGAAGCGCTATGCTGGAAATTGTTCTTTTCACGATCTGCGAGCGGAGGAAAGGAACTGGAGGACGATCTGCCCTCACGTTGACACTTCTTCTTGTTGATGGGAGCACGAGCTTGAGAGGCCGTCAAGCAGTGACTTCTGCTGTGTTCACCCTGAATCTCATCTTTGGCTAGGTTTTTTTGGTTGCCGATCAAGAACCTTCTGGAACCTGGATTCTCTCCGAATGGAGATGGCGAGCCTGACCCAAGACTGAACCAAGATTGAACTGAGATCTAACCAAGATCTCGAATGAAGAGCATCTTTCCTCTCTCCAGTGCCCAGGATTTGAAACCTGAGTCTGGAGATACAAGATATCCTGACTGGTCGAACGACTAACCCGAAAGGACAAACACTGAGCTGAGTAGGACACTTTTGGGGTTTTATTTCATGCCGGCCGTTGTTATATTTGTATATTTGTACATTGTTTGTATATTTTGCTCCTTCTATATTTATTAATACAGACGTGAATTGCTCATTTCTTGCCTCCAGCTATTTCATTCCACACTCACTTTAATTCCTTTTATTGTAACCATTGCCTTATGTTAATTAGGTAAGGGGAATAATTAAGTGTAGACCAGTTGCTAGGTTCGTAAGGGTTACAATAGGGAATTAAAGTGAGTGTGGAATGAAATGAAAAAGGTACACAGGCACATGAAGGCTCCCTTGGAGCTGTTTCCGGTACCGGCTAAAAGGTTCGACCATGTGCACGACCATGTGCACGTGGACCTCGTGGGCCCCCTCCCGCCATCACAGGGGTGCACGCACCTCCTGACAGTGGTGGACCGCACCACGCACTGGCCAGAAGCAGTCCCGCTGGCGGCAACCACGTCCGCGGACGTAGCACGCACTTTTTTAACAGCATGGGTGGCATGTTTTGTAGTCCCGTCGCACATTACGTCCAACAGGGGCCCTCAATTTGTTTCCGAACTCTGGTCCGTGATAGCCCGCAGCCTGGGTGTTACAATTCATCGCACAACCGCGTACAACGCACAGGCCAATGGGTTATGCGAGCGTTTTCATAGATCACTGAAAGCAGCACTCAGGGCTTCACTGACGGATGCAAATTGGGTAGACAGGTTGCTGTGGGTTTTATTGGGGTTGCGCTCCGTGCCAAAAAAGGATTTGGAAGCTTCCTCGGCAGAGTTCGTTTTTGCGCAGCCCCTACGGCTGCCCGGGGAATTTCTACCAGATAATCCTGCGCCGGGCAGCTGCCCGTCTCAGCTTTTGCAGCGTAGGGCAAACACAGGCACGCTGCCGGGCCCTGCCCACCACAGTTTTCCGCGTGCCTTCGTGCCTAAAACTTGGAAGAACGCGCAGTTCATGTTCGTCAGACACGACGCCCACCACCCCCCATTGCGCCCATCCTATGATGGACCGTTCAGAGTGTTGGAAACAGGGGATAAGCATTTTGTGCTAGACTTGGGGGATAGACGGGAGAAAATTGGCATAGACAGACTCAAACCCGCCTTTGTAGTGGCGGATGAGCAAGTGCTGTTGGCTAAGGCCCCTCGGTGTGGAAGACCCCCACGGAGAGCTCCACAGGGAAACGATTCACCAGAACAGCCACACGGGCAGAACAAAGTTCCTCCCCCCTCACCACGGCTCACCCGCAGTCAGACACAATCCCAGCAGCCCCCCACCGGCACAGCAGCGCCACGGAGGTGGTAAACCCCAGTTACAGCAGATATGGGAGGAGACTGAAGCCAAAAGCGAGTGTGGACTAATGTCTGTCTTAGATGCTTGGGGGGGGGGACCTTGGGGAAGTCAGGTTATTTAGCACCTCAGACAGAGACAGGGAATAAGCATGGGAGAACAATGCCCAGGAAGGACAGAGGGGGTTGAATGCAGTGTAGTGTAAATATCATGCTGTGTGGGGAAGTGCCATGAAACTTGTGAAGTGTGACTTGAGATATAGAGAGGAGAGCTTGCTGTAACCATTCAGTCCATTCTGTGCTTGTGAGATGTGAGTGTGTAATAAATCATCTGTCATGAATCTGCCTCTTCATTTACACACTCCACAGGTTCTACATTTCTGTTGTGTTTTCCAGCCAGTATCTGACAGCTGTATGTTATTTGCAAGCATTTGTATCTAAAAAAAACACCCAGGCAAACTTTCTTGTTACTCAGTGGCAGGAGCACTTAGAGAGATTATGACTGTTTTGCAAAAAAAATTCAGAGAGTTTTCTTTTAAATGAGACTAACCCCATGAAGATGCTGCAAAGGGTTGAAGAACAGCTTTTTATTTACTTTGGGCATGTTATTTTTAGGGAAGTTGAACAGAGTTCAACGGTTAAAGAAACAAAATAATTTGCTAACTAACCGAGAGAACAACAGTACATACCTCCTCTCAGATGGTGTGGTGCAGACTGAGAGGAGAGCTGCCACCAACACAGACTTGCTTTTCTTGCCCCTTCCCCCTATTTCCCAAGTCACTGGGTGAGAGTAGGACCTCCTGGTGTTCCACCACAACAGAGACAAGTTGAGAAACATAAACACCCTTTTACGTTTATAAGGAAGGATTCAGTTGTCAGGATTCAGTTGTCTTTGTCACCGATCCTGTTCATAATTTTTATGGACAGGATTTCTAGGCGCAGCCAGGGAATGGAGGGTGTCATGCTTGGTGACCACAGGATCTCATCTCTTTTTTTTTTTTTTTTGTTTTTTTTGTTACTTATTTGTACCCGTAGGTAGACTTGGTTTGCAGTCTGGTGACAAGCCACCGGCTGCTGGTCGCTGCGTGCGCGAGCGCCCTAAACCTACATGTTTTTGGTATGCGGGAGGAAACCGGAGAAATCCCGGAGTAAACCCGTGCAACACGGGGAGAACATGCAAACTCCACACAGCTCACTGTTGGTTGGGGGCTGGGATCGAACCCACGATCTCATGATCCCCGCGGTCCCCCGGCCGAGGGTAAAACTGTGCTGCCACAGTGCTAAACCACTGCGCCACCGTGCAGCCCACGGTGTTGTTTGCAGATGATGTTGTCCTGTTGGCTTCATCCAGCAATGACCTACAGCTCTTGCTGGGACGGTTTGCCGCTGAGTGTGAAGCGGCTGGGATGAGAATCAGCACCTCCAAGTCCGAGTCCATGGTCCTCAGCCGGAAAAAGGTGGATTGTTCTCTCCGGGTTGGGGACAGGCTCCTGCCCCACATGGAGGAGTTTAAGTATCTTGGGGTCTTGCTCACGAGTGAGGGGAAAATGGAGCGAGAGATCGACAGACGGATTGGAGCAGCATCTGCAGTGATGCGGACGTTGTACCGGTCTGTTGTGGTGAAGAGGGAGCTTAGTTCTAAGGCAAGGCTGTCGATTTACCAGTCAATCTACGTTCCTACTCTCACCTATGGTCATGAGCTTTGGGTAATGACCGAAAGAACGAGATCGCGGATACAAGTGGCTGAAATGAGCTTTCTCCGTAGGATTGCTGGACTCACCCTCAGAGATAGGGTGAGGAGCTCAGTCATCCGGGAGAGGCTCAGAGTAGAACCGCTGCTCCTCCACATTGAAAGGAGTCAGTTGAGGTGGTATGGGCATCTGATTAGGATGCCTCCTGGACACCTCCCACTTGAGGTGTTTCAGGTACGTCCCACTGGGAGGAGACCCCGGGGCAGACCCAGGACTCGGTGGAGAGACTACGTCTCCCAGCTGGTCTGGGAACGCCTTGGTATCCCCTCTGAAGAGCTGGAGCAGGTGGCTGGGGAGAGGGAAGTCTGGGCTTCTCTGCTTGAACTGCTGCCTCCGCGACCCGGCCCTCCGGAAAAGCGGTAGAAGATGGATGGATGGATGGATGGATTCAGTTGTTTTAACCAGGCTGAGGCTTGGGCCCTGGGGGCTTAGAAGTGGGCTGCCTCTGATAGGAAAACACCATGATGGCAATTGTGACTGTGGAAGCATGGAAACACTGTCTCATGTTATAATCTACTGCAAGAAATATGCCAGACAATGGAGGACACTGTTGAGAGACCTGGGATCTGCCGGAGAAACTGTTTTTAACATGCACACTTTGATGAACCTGGACAGCTGGAGTAAAATTAAAAAAACTGTTGGGAGTTTCTGCACAGAGCTGCTAACCTGATGTATGAACTGTTGAGGGCAGTAATAAGCCATTGATGCGTCTAGTCTGCCTTACCCAAGAAGAGGAGAAAGAAGAAGAAGAAGACGAAGAAGAAGAAGAAGAAGAAGAAGAAGAAGAAGAAGAAAAAGAGGAAGCCCGGTAGGTGGCGGTAAAACAATAACAAACGTCTGTGACGCTTGAATAGGCGTTCAAGAGTCAAATCAGCCTTTCTCCCGCTGTGGTTTGAGGGTTGTGTGCCAATTCCCGGAGTTTAAGTTATCCGGTTTTGTGACCCGTTTTAAACTGGACGGTACTCCCGGTAGTTAGGACAGTCCCACACGGAGCATTTTAATGTTTTTTTTTTTTTCGGCTGGTTTGACCCTCGGCGCTGACTTGGAAGGAGGACACGGACGAAGCTAACCGGCTAACTGCTAACGGTAAACGATGGAAGTTTCCTCATTTTTAACGGTCAGAAAAGAAGGGAAAAACCCCTCAGAGTTGGGTGAATGTGAGTTTAGTTCAAATTAAGCCATTCATACGCACACACAGAGTTGGTATGGCAAATCCAGAGGTCCTATATGTGTTCTGATGTTCCTATAGTGAAAAGGGCTTTTTTTTTTTTTTTTGGTTTTTACTTACACGTAATGTGCTCAGACAAAGCGACGTTTCAGTTAGAACCTCCCAGGGTTTCTCTATCTATTTTATAATAATAAATATTTATTCATACATAACACTTATTTCTCTGGCCTTAAACACCGGTGTTTTGGTTTTTTTTGGATTGTGGCGGTTTCATGATGTGTCACCTTTTCAGGCCGTTTTTGTTTTGTTATTAATTTATTTACCATGAGACCGTATAGGATCATCATACGACCAGCCCTTCTGTATGGCGCAGAGGGGATCTGGCCAAGTGGACCCCGGTATCCAGTCGATACAAGTACATTTTCAATCCAGTGATTTACACACTGATTCGTGATTTTCTAAAGCCTCATTCAGAACATGATAGTCCCACAGACTGTGGATTTTCATCTGGGGCAGCCAGCCCAGACGAGCAGCAGCGGTGGACAAGAAAAGTATTTTAAAAGCAGAAACGGAGCCAAAACCATTTCTGGGTCAGCTTAGTTTTCATCTTACATATATATGTATATTTTATACTTCTTGGTGACCGGGAAAAGTCTTTCCAACAACTTTATACAAATTTTTGTTGTTGTTCTCCTTCTTTAAGGAGAAGGAACATACCGGTCGCTATGGAGGGTGAGAATATGTATGGGCACATAATCATACCATGTAGGATAACTAAGTAGACGGTTATGCTGTTTCATCCCATCTAGCAACAATGCTCTGCACTGTGTGTGTTTATATATTTACATATTTATTCCATCTAGCTACAATGCTCAGCACTGGGTGTGTTTATATTTATATATCTATATATTTATTCCATCTAGCTACAATGCTCCGCACTGTGTTTTTATATATCTACATATTATTCCATCTTGCTACATTGCTCCGCACTGTGTGTGTTTATATACTTGCATATTTATTCCACCTAGCTGCAATGCTCCGTACTGTGGGTGTTTATATATTTACATATTTATTCCATCTAGCTACAATGCTCTGCACTGTGTGTTCATATATTTATTCCATCCAGCTACAATGCTCTGCACTGTGTGTGTGTGTATATATATATATTTTATAGTAATATGTACATATGTATATTAGCTGCTGTTGCTTGCTTGTTTTTTTTTCTTGCCTTCTGAGTGTTGCTCTGAGTGTTGCTATCCCTGTGCTGTTGCAATCCTGGAATTTCCCCGTTGTGGGACTAATAAAGGCTTATCTTATCTTATCTTATCTTATCTTTATGTTTACAAATCACTGGATTGAGAATATACTTGTACAGATTGGATTCCCGGGGTGCACTTGGGGTGCTCACTTGGTCAGGGGTCCACTTGACCTGTAGCCGCTCACAGTCATGGACAACAGGATAGAAGGAAGAAAGGATATTGGAAGCAGCAACGATGAGGATATTTAGTGGGTTCGATCCCAGCCCCCGACCAACAGTGATCTGTGTGGAGTTTGCATGTTCTCCCCGTGTCTGCGTGGGTTTACTCCGGGATTTCTCCGGTTTCCTCCCACATGCCATAAACATGCAAGTTAGGTTAATCGACATCAAAAAAACTGGGGATTCTAAATTGTCCTTAGGGATGACTGTGAGAGTGAATAGTTGTCTGTCCCTGTGTTGGCCCTGCGATGGACTGGCGATCTGTCCAGGGTGTACCCTGCCTCTCGCCCAAAAGATGCTGGGATAGGCTCCACCCCCAACCCCCGCAACCCGAAAAGGATTAAGCGGAAGAAGATGGATGGAGGGATGAAGAGAGTAACACTAAAAGATAAAGAAATGAAAACATCAGGAAAGACCTAGGTGTAAACGACATTAAGAGCAGGTGAGGGCGATGAGGATGAGATGGTATGGTTATGTGATGATGATGGAAATCCAGTGGAAGAGTGTGATGAACATAAAAATTGAAAGAAGGCGGCCGAGAGGAAGGCCAAAGAAGTGATGGCTAGATAATGTTAAGAAAGACAAGCCCAAAAAAGCCCAAAAGGCAACCTACCACATCTATCTGTAAATGCAGCATGTCTGTCTTTGTGTCTATCTGTGTGTCTGTTCCACGCATATCTCTTGAGCTGTTTGTCAGATTGGCTAAGATTTTATGTGCTTCGCTGAGGTTACGAGGGTGTGCATCCTTGAATATGGAGTCGCTCAGTCAAAATATGTAATTTTTATCAATAAAAGTTTAGCCACCGCTCTGTGTCATGCCCAGGCTTCTAGAAATGTGGACAGGGTTTGGTTTTGCATTGACTCTGTACTGATTGGATAATATGCGGCATTATGGCATCAGTAACCACAGCGCTCCGTGAGCAAAACAAGGAAGCAAAAAGCGACAAATTTGACTAGAAAAAGATAATCTATCTATAAATGCACAAAATCGCTGTGTGTCTGTCTGTTCCACGCATATCTCGAACTGTTGGCCAGACTGACCTCAGATTTTACAAGTGCTTTGCTAAGGTTACGAGGGTGTCCATCCCTGCGTATGGAGTTGCTCAGTCAAAATGTGCAATTTTTATCAATAAAAGTTTAGCCACCACTCTGTCTCTTCAGGCCCTTCAATGTGTGCGGGATGTTGGATTGACTCCATGCTGATTGGATAATACGTGGCATCATGGCCATACTGATTGGATAATACACAACGTCACGACCATGCTGATTGGATAATATGCGGCATCATGACCATGCTGATTGGATAGTACGACCAGTCAGTCACCACAGTGCTTCACAAACAAAAAAGGAACTGAAATGCAACAAATTTGACAAGAAAGAGGAAATGGTGAAGATGTAATACTTAAAAAAATTATACTGTAATGTTGCCATGATTGTGTACGTCTAAACAATAATTTGGGGAATGCTAGTGGGGACCCGGTGTCTGCCTTCTCCAACACCGGTGTTGGAGTAGCAGCGGGCGGAAAGCGGTCCTTCACAGTGAAGCAAACCCAGCTCGCCCAGTCAGTGGTAGATGGGAGTCCCTTTGCAGGACCATGACCCACCGTCGCCGATGGGGCTCCTCTTGGTGTGTTCACACGGCTATCTAAAAATTAAAAGTTAATAATTGTGGAGCAGAATGCCCAGATCAACTGCATATCATATGCGGCCACATGCACGGTTTGACTAAACGACGACTGTCACCAAACTGGACACAAAAACGTTCAAATAATGAAATATATAATTTTTATTTAAATATTTACTGACAAATAGGCAACACTGATGCAACAGTTGCAGCCAAACAGGTTATTCTGCTGTGTATAATATTGGTGTTTTGTACTTATAATATTCCTAAAATATAAAAGGCTGCACTAGGATGGGTCTCAAATATTTGTAAACGTGTCCTGTTATAGTACTGCATGAGTTTATTGATGATAGACTATAAACTACGAGGGCTGTCGCGACAACCGCAATTATGTAATACCGCGCTATGGACAAGCCAACCGCAGCGGAAAACAAGCCTTCGCAACAACCGCGGTGTTCAGTTTTTTTGTGTGTGTATGGCTCATTGTTCACTTATGTGCCCCTATTGATTAATGAATAAATTGTTAAATGTAAGTGTATTTTTATTGCTAGCAGCATATTTGCACCCGGTACTAACGGCAGAAGCACCGTGTGGGGCACTCTGTCTCCAGATGGACTTAAGCAGGCAGTCAGTGGTAGAAACGTTTGGACTCCTTGCTAAATACAGTCATGACAGTAAGCACTGAAAAGGCACAAAGCGTGTTATTTCCTTCTGAGTGGAGTGTTTATTATTGAGCTCCGAGAGCCAAACAGCTACTGTGTATTGCATTGCTTGTTTGAACATGATTTTTCAGACAGTGGCAAAAATCACAAGAGACAAGAGCCATGCAGGGCTGTATGGAGGCTCTGTTAAAGGCGACGGACAGTGACATTTTTTTATTGAACCAATCAACTGATTGTATGAAAATATTCCATTTTTCCCATTCCCCTGATTTAATATGTGTCACCATCCTCCATAAATGACATTATTTGGTCATAGCCCATCTTTCACTCACTGATGCTGCAGTACCGCCATCTCCCGATAGGTGCGTGCAGCCTTGACGTCATTTCGGTAAGAAAGAAAATTGCAGAACGAGAGCAAAGTGATTCGGACAGCGATTATTTTCTCGAGTTTGACGACCTCAATATAAATGATGACATTGACAATGAAGAAGTTTTGGGTGGTGTGTGGCCTGTCAGCCTTATTTTTGTTCGAGCCAGAGGGAGAGGAGGAAGACGCAACACAGACGGGAACAGACCACGTTGACGACGATCGGCTGGAAGATTTATCTTGGTAAAAGATGCTTAGAAATATTTTTCTTTGGCGACATGCATGGTCACACACTTAATTTTCAAACTAAAACTACCCATTGGTCACTCGCTGCCTGATGACATGTTGTTAATCATCATTTTCTCAATACTTTTAACAGCCGCTGATTAGCACCTGCTGGTCTGTGCGCAGCTGGAGCTGATGAGACAGATGACGTCGTCCACACGAGTGAGTTTATAAACAATATTTATTTGATTTAATTTCCCAGATGAATTATGAAGAAATCATTCAATACATTCAATAATCAATGCAAATGGAATAATCAATGCCAACCCCATATTTTTCAGGCGATACAGATTCATAGCCTACAGGCAACTGGTCCGGTGGTGTTGGGGATTTTTTTGGAGAAGAAGTGAGGGTTATGTTGCCTGCCTGTGCTGTGAGCCTCATCAGAGAAACCTTCCCATCTCATCACTACAAGGGATTTTGCCTACCAAGATTAGATTTGTGAGCAATGTTATTTAAATAAAGTTTTGTAAAATCATATATTGAGTTTCTTAATGTTCATGTCAATGTTATAATTCTCATAGTTCAGCATTCATCAAAGTCGCATGTCATATACATTTCAATAATTTTTCTACCATTTTATGGTATAAATTTGGATTTACATAAAAGTCCTGTTCATCAGCTTCCTCTGCTTGGTCAGAAACATCAACACTATTTTAAGGTTGAGTGACAGTTGATAAAATCTGCAAAAAAAGTAGATCATCATAATTTTATCCCAGAGGTCTCAAATTGGATTACATACATAGAAATATAAATTGATCAAACAGGCACAACCACCTCCCTATACAGCACTGAATATTTCATATTTGATGAGTATGAACACCCTAATATGCTAATATTTGATAAGTTGGTAAGGCAATGCAAACCATGGCTTGGAATTCATTTAAGATGTTTAGTAAACATTTACAGTGAATATTAAAAATAAAAAAAATTACCCTGTTTACTTCTCGTTTTCTGACAGCTGATCGCATCGGTAGATCACCCTTGCTTTTCACGCCACTGTCACTGACCCCTTTCTCAGAGTCACACTTGGAAATTGAGGCATATATAGTTGGAATAGCCGTTTTCTTTATCAGCAATCTTTTTGCAAATTTCATTTCAAATTGACATAATGTCTGGCCCAGGAAACACGCACGCAGGCTCAGGATAGATTTAACAGCTTTATTCAACAAGCAGGTGTGTGTGAATGGATGTATGCGGTATGGGGATGTGCTGACGAGGGACAGGTGTGCGCGCAGCTGAAGCCGCTGATGAACGGCGAGTCGTGACACAAATTGCATCTTATTCTCGAAATCGCTGTCAATGAAATGTCTACTGCACATGTTGGGTGTTTTATCGACATCAGTCCATTTTTTTTCGCGTTTTCTGAACGAATTTCACCCATGCCGTTCTGATTTTCCCAGGGACGGGAAATTCAGAAACACTCACAGCATGCTCCTCTGGTATAACGTCGCACCCGTAGACAACACAACGACAAACCATAATTAATTCGATTCCTGAAATCCTAATGTGAATAAATAATCTATTTGTAATCCACAAGTATTCTGAGAAATATCCGTAATCACCGATTTTAAAACGTAAACATCAAGTAAAACACAGCAATGTCCGCTGACCGTGTGCCTAACCGAAATGACGTCACACAGTCAGTGGCCATCTTAGCCGCTGATCGCTTGGCTGGGTCAGACAGCTCTCCACAACAGCGTACTTCAAGAGCGCATTGTCACCTTATGCGACATACGTTGACACCAAAACATGTGGGGTTCCAATTAGCTCGTCTCAGACAACAATTTGAGATATGATTTAGCGATTTTGAATTTTCGTCTGTCCGTCGCCTTTTAAATAAGCTGAATGTTGCTGCAGTCTCCAGTCCACACACGCCGTAGTTGAAATACTGGAGTTCCCGCCACTGCTTTATGAAAATGATCTTTTTTTTTTTTTTTTTACGGAATCGGCAGTTCATGCCTAGAAAGACTGGAGCGCTGCACAGTTATCACACATGCACATAAAGTTGAGAGTGAAGCTGGAGAGAGTTTCTCACAGCTTCCATTGTTCGCCACATTATGAATCCTGTTTAAATTACGAGACCACAGGGTCCTAAAAACACTTGCAATAATACAGCATACTGCGGTGTTGAGCTGTCCACCGTCACCGCAGGGGAAATTCCTCTATACATACATACATACATACATATAAACTAAAACAATTATAATGATGACTGAACAACTTCCATTCCCCAAAGTGCAAGATACAACACCTATGAGTATAAGTCATTAAAGATCAGACAAATAAGTGATCTGACAAAAAATAAACAAGGGTTTGGAATCAGTTGTGGATATTGGATGTCCGATTCATTTTCATTCATTCATTCATCTTCCACTTAATCCTTTTCAGGTTGTGGGGGGGCTGGAGCCTATTCCAGCATCTTTGGGCGAGAGGCAGGGTCCACCCTGAACAGATCGCCAGTCCATCGCAGGGCCAACACAGAGAGACAAACAACCATTCACTCTCACAGTCATACCTAAGGACAATTTAGAATCCCCAGTTTGATGCCAATTAACCTAAAGCATGTTTTTGGCATGTGGGAGGAAACCGGAGAAATCCCGGAGTAAACCCACGCAGACACGGGGAGAACATGCAAACTCCACACGGATCACTGTTGGTCGGGGGCTGGGATTCATTTTCAATAATTCTGTAATTAATATTCACACAATCAAATAAATCTTAGTGCCATTCAGTCCCTTTTATATTTGTCAAAGTCTAACGTGATTGCCTTCATGTAGGCTACACCTCTTTGTATTCCACTTGCAAACACAGCCTACATTTGGGCCTATAAAGCCTAATTGGGCTGCCTGTTTTCAGACAAGAATACTTGCTTTCTACGGGCATGTACTAGTACTTAAGATTTAATGCTTAAAAAATTATACCATAAAGTTGCCGTGATTGCGTAGGTCTAATGGCTAATTCGGCATGGAGACCACAAGGTGTGCGGGTGGTGGGGGGCTGGCGGGGAGGCAACAGCTGAACCGTTGGATCGCAGTTTTTCACAGGGAGCCAAGCCCAGCCCGGCCAGTTAACGGGAGTCTCAGCTGCTGCTTTACCCATGTGTCCTTTCCGGCACCATGGGTAAAGCAGCAGCCAAGACTCCCGTTAACTGGGCAGGCTGGGCTTGGCTCCCTGTGAAGGACTGCGATCCACCGGTTCAGCTGCTGCTTCTCCAACACTGGTGTCCAACCGGGTGCTTCATGATCATTCATGGGGAGGCACGCCCAGCCTGCCCGGTCAGTGGTAGACAGCAGTCCCTACTGCTGCTTCACTGGTCCTGTGCAGGACTGCAAGTCTCCCCTTCCGCACGAGTATCTAAAAATTAAAAACTTAATATCATCATGAGTGTGGAGCAGAATGGCCAGATCAACTGCATATCATATGCGGACACATGCATGCTTTGACTAAAAGACAAGACACAAAAGTGCCCAAATAACAACATAAATTATTTTTATTTAAATATTTACAGACAAATGGGCAACGCTGATGCAGCAGTTGCAACCAAATGGGTCATTCTGCGGAGTATAGTAATGTTGGGTGTTTTGTACTTATAATATTGCTAAAATACAAAAGGATGCACTAGAATGAGTCTCAAATATTTGTAAACGTATCCTGTTATAGTACTGCATGAGTTTAATGATAGACTAGACTATAAACTACACATATCATCTAAATTATGATGGTGACTGAACAACTCCCATTCCCAAAAGTGCAAGATACACTATTATGAATAAAACTCTTAAAAGATCACACAAATAAGTGATCTGAAAAAAACAAAAAACAAATGAACAATTTTTAAACAGTCACTAATATTGGATGTCCCATTCATTTTCAGTTATTCTGTAATTAGTATTCACACAATGAAGTACATCTCAGTTCAGTCCCTTTCAAGTGATTGCCTACATATCGGCTACACCTCTGTATTACACTTTCAAACACAGCCTACATTTGGGCCTGTAAAGTCTGATTGGGATACCTGTTTCAGTCAGGAATAACTTGCTTTCTACAGGCATGCACTAGTTGTGTAAAAGAGAGGCTGACTGATGGCATATCGAGATATATATATTTTTGTTTGCAGTGTATTGACTGTAAAATTTAAGTTTAATGTTTATTTGAAAGGGGCATTACATACTAATGAACATTAATACAAATGTAAGTATGCCAGATTTAGCAATACTGCTAATTTGCATCTGTAGTCCCCTGGTGGGTCGCAAAAACACACAATTATACACGAGCAGAGCAACTGCAATGAAACTGTACAAAGTGGATATGCTAAAGTGCAAGAGTTAAGGTGTTACAAAACAAAACATTCAAATGTCACATGAGTGAAGTACTGTGTATGTGTACATACACAGGCACTCAAGCACCTCACAGCAACAAACAAGAGGTGGGGCATACAGTGGTGTGAAAAATTGTTTGCCTCCTTCCTGATTTCTCTTTTTTTTTTTTTTTTTTTTTCTGGACTTATTTTGTACCCGTAGGTAGATTTGTTTTGCAGTCTGGTGACAAGCCACCAGCTGCCGGTCGCTGCGTGCGCAAGCGATGAAGGTATTTATTTAATGAAGGTATTTATTATTCATCATAGCAGTCTGTCGTGGGCGACAATGACTGTTTCATTTAGGTCTGATCAGATTCCTCCACACAGCTCTGTCCTTAGCCTTCCACTGCCAGGAACTCCTGTCTATATCCAACTTCTACAATTTTCTTTTTAGTGTCTTTAAATCTGAGCCTTGGTCTACCCTGATTGCGTTTGCCCTCGCATAACTGTGAGTAGAGTTAACTGCCGAGGGAGACGCTGGTGGTCCATCCTCTCAACATGTCCCAGCCATCTCAGGTTTGTCTGTATTAGCATGTCCTCCATTGATGGTAGATCAGCTCGCTTCAACACTTCTATGTTGGTTATCTTGTCTTTCCATGAGATGTTCATTATGGCTCGAAGGTGTCTCATCATGTACGCGTGGAGTTTCTTTACCTGCACCCTGTAGACAGTCCCAAGTTTCAGCACCGTACAGTAGAGTAGCCAGTACTGTCGCTCTGGACACTTTGCATTTCACACGGATAGACACTGTTCGAGTATCCCCGACATGACCCCAATTACCGCAGAAGGGCTGAAAGTGGTTGGCCTTCCCAATCACCACGATATTTCTGCTGCTGATCATAACAGGCTTCAAAGATCCACTCAGGGTAACCATCAAAATGAGAAGAATTACCAGAAGGCCCAGAATCCAGCAATCACAAAAGATGGGAACAGCAGCAGACAACATTGGTGAAACATAGAGACTGAATGCAAAAGCCATATTAAAATGCATATGATATGGAATGTGATGTTCTCTGTAATCAGTAAAACAAAATGTATACTCATTGAGTAAGAAGTACATGTAATGTGTGTAATCACCTGAAATAATGAGTGTAATCAAACTGTATGATTGTATGTACCTTTTAACTGCACAAAAGAAGGTTTTATGTGAAACAGATTGTGAAATGTTGGAAAGAACCCTGTTTACTGGAAATGTATGAGAAATGAGGAAATGGGCGTTGGATGTCCAGCAAACTGGGGTATTTTGGTAATGGAAAATGCTGAGAGGCTAGCGGGAAAGTCCCGAGATGAGCCATGAGTCATGAGCGCCTGATCAGTCACATGGTTTATGAGAATTGACTAGCACGAACATGTGCAGAATGAAGTAATTGTTATATAAAATGTAACTTTAAGCCAATCATAAGAGGCCAAGAAGCCTAGGGTGAGTTTGGGACCAATCAGAGAACTCGGGCGAAGGTATTTAAACCAAGCCCTTTTCGGCCAAAATGTTCATTTTTTGGCGGGTCTCCAAGAGGCAACACCCTACCGGAGCAGCGGGCTGAAGTCGAGGAACGCCAGAAGAAAAGTGAACCAGATTTTGCCTCAATTCTTCAGCCTTTAACAACTTTTACATCTGCTGCCCTTAAGTGCGAAAATAGCACTTTGAAGAGGAAGGAGTTGGGGAACTGAAGACTACAGCAACTGGCCTCACTCTCAGCCAGGAGGCTGTGAGTCATCTTCGCCGCGGAGCAACAGCGAGGGAAAGCAGAAGCAGTGAAGTCTCCCCGGGCTGAAGACACCGCTTCGGGGACTCGACTCCTCGCTCTTCCCCAGCCAAGACGGCCACCACCCAGCCTGAAGAGGAACATCGGGCCACAGCTGCTTGTTCCCTCCTTGCCTCCTCCCCTCCTCCCCTGAAGAGGAGCCTCAACAGGGAAGATCAGCTATCATGCATATCCTTTTTTCCCCAAATCTCACCGTCTAGGCTTTTTAGACATACATCCACAAATTAATTAGATGTTTTTATCAGGTTTTATTCAAAGGGTTTGTTTTATTTTGAATTTACTCAAGTTTTATATGTTTTTGGCTGATTTTTCATTTTGATTTTTGGACTGTTTGATGATTTTTGAACATCTTTGGTTTATTTGAAACTTTTAATTTTTAATCTTTTTGATCAAATGACTGATTTTACAACTTTTGACTTTTGAATCAAGGTTTTACAATCAGGGTTTTGGGTTTGAATTTTTACTTTTTATCCTTTTGATTTTATTGACTGTTAAATGCAAATTTATCCTGTTTTGGCTGAGCTTTGCTGATTTTTAATAAATACCACAGCATATTAAAAGACAGTATGGGACTCTGTGGGCTCATTGATTCAGCGTCCATTTTTCTTGGGTGATTTTTGAAAGGTATCCCAAGAGGTGTTACATTTTTGAGTCTTTTAAAAGGTTACTCTTATTAAAGGAGTTTTAAATAGATCCCCTATAAACCAATTTTCCTGGTTTTAAACATTCACCCAGATTACCAAGAGCAACGTAAGACCATGAGAGGCTGCCGTTAATATTGGAGGTGTATTCCAGGTGTCTGACTGGACAGGTCACTCAGTTGGAGATCTGGTATACAGGAAGTGGGGATCCTCCAATATATGGAGACGGTACAGCTGGGGTAACTCTCACAGTCACCAAGCACCTACACAGGTAACAGAATTTTCTATGAGGAAAATTCCTCTAGGAACTGCAAGCTGGTGAACCTAAACCTCAATCCTGAGGTACAAGGTCAAAGGGTCTTCGACAACACATGTCGATTGTTCCACAGTCTCTGCCTCAAGTTTCCAAACACAGCGCTCACTCTTCCCATTCTGAGAGATGGTTCATCCTCCAGCCTATTATTCTCTGAAACAGTATGAATCTGAATCTTTGAATCTGTGGAAGATGTGAAAATGACGAGGCAGAGTTCTTTCTCAGAGTCAGCTTTATTCACATCTTCACCATTTCAAAGCAGAGAAAAAAAGAGAGTGAAACAGTAAACTCTCGTCCTTAAATATCAGGGACTTCACACCTCATGGATCACATGTCACACAGACCTCCTTGCATAATAAAGACAGTCACAATGCATTTCACTACCTTGCATAATAACGACAGTCACAATGCATTTCTCTCCATGATATCACTTCCACTGTCTCCTATGCATCCTTTCCTTAATCCCTTAATTGACCCCCCACAGTCTCCAGCCTTGCATACCAAGGCTAAGATTCCTGCCTTTGTTCTGACCTAAAATGTGAGTCACAAAACCGGTCCAACAGGTCCCATGTGTGTTCACCATACAAGCCCCCCCCCCCCCCCCCCCCCCAGCATTTTAGAAAAACAGAACAACAAGAAGATAACCACATGCATGCCGTGATAGCATCAATACACATCAGTCCACATGCTGGATAGGCTTCAGCCTCCTGCCGAATCTGCTGTAGCTGGGGTTCACCGTCTCTGCGGCGCTGTCATGCTGGGGGTTTGCCGTCTGGGGGCGGAAGCCCTTTGTCAGTCTCTGCGGGTGTTCTGGGGAAACATTACTTTGGGAAACATTACTGTGTGAAACCCTCCGTGGTTGTCTACCTCGCCGCGGGGCCTTTGCCAACAGCACTTCCTCATCTGCCACCACAAAAGTGGGTTTAAGTCTGTTTATGCCAATTTTCTCTTTCCTACCCCCCAAATCTAGCAAAAACTGCTTGTCCCCTGTTTCTAGCACTCTGAATGGTCCGACATAAGGCAGTCGCAGCGGGGTTCGATGCGCATTGTGTCTAACAAAAACAAACTCTGCGTTCTTCAAAGTTTTAGGCACAAAAACGCACGGAAAACTGTGGTGCGCGGGGCCAGGCAGCGTGCTTGATTCTATGTTACTCTGCAACAGCTGAGACGGGGAGGCGTCTGGCGCAGGGTTATCTGGGAGAAACTCCCCAGGCAGCCGGAGCGGCTGCACAAACACGAGCTTCGCTGGTGAGGCTTCTAGATCCTCTTTAGGTGCAGAACGCAACCCCAATAACACCCATGGTAACTTGTCAACCCAATTTGTATCCGTCAGTGACGCTCTGAGAGCCGCTTTCAATGACCTATGAAAACGTTCGCATAACCCGTGAGCCTGCGAATTGTACGCGGTTGTGCGGTGAATTGTGACACCCAGGCTGTGGGCCATTGTCGACCAAAGCTCGGAAACAAATTGAGGGCCTCTGTCGGACGTAATGTCCGACGGAACGCCGAAGCGCGCCACCCAAGCTGTTAAAAACGCGCGTGCCACTTCCTGCCTCATCCCTTAATTGACCCCCCACAGTCTCCAGCCTTGCATACCAAGGCTAAGATTCCTGCCTTTGTTCTGACCTAAAATGTGAGTCACAAAACCGGTCCAACAGGTCCCATGTGTGTTCACCACAAATCTTTATTTTTTATTTCGGATAGATCAAAAGTACAGATTAAAAGAAACAGAATAATATAACAAAGGGGGAAAGAAAATCTAACAAGGTCAAATTAAACAATAACTCCTCTGATTATACAGTTCAACATAAATTATCCGAAATGGGTGATGGCCTAAGCCGCAGCTTATATTGCCCACCCATATTCCATCAAAGAATCCAAAAGAAAAACAAAACAAGAGCGATTACAATTCAGAACATAGCTAAGACAAAATGTGACAAAAAACTAAGCTACAACACAACGCAGACTGGATATGACAATCCTTATGTGATTTTACATGTCATCTTGTATATATGTTTGGAGTATTTCTTCCTTTAGTTTTTGTTTAAATTGTCCAAGCGTTGTACATGATTTTAATTCAGGTCCAAAATCATTCCATAATCTGACTCCTTGCACTGAAACAGTGTTGTTTGGTGGTAGTTCTCACTGAAGGTTTTTGAAATGTACATGTTCCTCTGAAATGATATTGTTTCTCCCTTATTTGGAACAACTTTTGGATATATACGGGCAGTGATAGATTCTTCACTTTAAACATTATTACTGCAGTTTTAAAGTCAACCAGATCTTTCAACTTGAGAGCTTTTAATTTAAGAAAAAGTGGGTTTGTTGGTTCCCTGTAAGCAGCTTTGTTTATTATTCTAATAGCTCTCTTCTGAAGCATAAAGACTGGATATATGTTTGTTTTATATGTATTTCCCCATGCTTCAGTACAATATGTCATGTATGGGAGTATTAATGAATGATACAAGGTATATAATGTGGGTTGATTCAGCAAATATTTCACTCTGTGTAGTATTGCAATTGATTTGGATATTTTACCTTTAGTATAATTAATATGTGACTTTCAACACAGTTTATTATCAATTATTACTCCAAGAAATTTAGTTTCGGATACCATTTCAATCTCTACACCATTTACACTGAGTTTAGGTACTAAGTTGTTGTGATGGTTGTTAAAAACTATAAATTTTGTCTTACTTAAATTGAACGTTAATTTGTTTGAATCAAACCACAGTTTAAGCTTTCCTAATTCCTTTCCGAGTGTATCCAAAAGTTGTTCCAAATTGCTTCCACTGCATAATAAATTAGTGTCATCGGCAAACAATATTAAATCCATTTTTTCCTGAAACTTTACATATATCATACATATTGAATAATAGTGGCCCCAAAACTGAACCCTGTGGGACTCCACAAGTAACCTTCAGTAACTGTGAGTTTTTGTTACCAACACATACATACTGATAACTATTCTTTAACTAACTACATAACCAGGACAGTGCTACCCCCCTAATACCACAATTTTGTAGTTTCTTTAATAATAAATTATGATCCACTGTATCAAATGCTTTTTTAAGATCCAGGAATACCCCAACTGAATACTCTTTATTTTCAACGGCAGTTGATATTTTTTCTATAAATTCCATTAGAGCAAATGCAGTTGTCCTCTTGTGTCTGAACCCATATTGCTGCTCACACAATAAATTATTCTTCAGTATGAAGTTGTCAGTTCTCTCATAGAATATTTTTTCAAGTATCTTGGAAAATTGCGGCAATAGTGAAATTGGTCTATAGTTTGAGAATTCCCCTCTTGTCACCCGTCTTGTATATCAGAATTACTTTAGCTATTTTCATTGCATTGGGAAATATACCTGTTTGGAGAGACAGGTTATAGATATACATCAGTGGTTTCACTAAGCATTCAATAATAGTTTTGACTAAGAGCATGTCAATACCATCACAGTCCGTAGATGTTTTACTTTTAAACGATTTAACAATTTCAATGACCTCTCTCTCGTCTGTGTTCTTTATGAAAATGGAGTCTTTTATAGCAGTGTTTTTGCTTATTGTATCACCTGTAGGCGCCGTAATGGGTATTTCTTGAGCCAAATTAGGACCAATGTTAACAAAAAAGTTATTAAATTCATCTGCAATTGAAGCTCCATTCACACTCTTGAGTTGTTTTATTTTTTTAAAAATCGGTTGGGTAGCTTGTATTTCTGTTTTTATTTCCAAGAATATTGTTAAGTATTGTCCATGTATTTTTTTACCTCCGCCAAGGAGGTTATGTGATCATCAGTGTTGGTTTGTCTTGTCTGTTTCTCTTTGTTTGTTTGTTTGTTAGCAAGATAACTCAAAAAGTTATGGATGGATTTTCATGGAATTTTCACAGATTGTCAGAAATGGGGTATCCTACAGATGATTAGATTTTGGTGGTGATCCAGATCACCGTCCACAAGAAAACCGCCATTACGCAAAATGCCATTTTCGTGAATAACTACTAAACCACTAATCCTATCATTGTCAATCCAATTGCTTGTCATATATTTTCATGGTCAAGGAATCTGAAAACGTACACACAAACACTGTATGGGGGGAACTGTGGCGCTTGGCGGAGGTCTGCGCTCTCCGAGTGCTTTTCTAGTTTTAATATTGTGTTTTTCTCCAGTTCTTTACTGTAATAGTCTCTTTTACTACATCTTATTATATATGTTAACTTATTTTTGTATGTTTTATATCGCTGCTCTGCTTCTTTTGTCCTTTTCTTTAGGAAAGCTTTATATAATAAATTTTTCTTTTTACACGCCTTTTGTAATCCTTTGGTTAATCATGGCTTATCGGCAAATTTATGTTTAAGCTTTTTCTTTACTAATGGACAATTTTTTTCATAAAGAGTGGTTACAATGTTTATAAATGTGTCATAGGCTTCATTTACATCTGATACATAGACTTCTGTCCAGTCTTGCTTCTGCAAGTCCTCTTTAAAAGAACTGATTGCATTTTGTGACTTGTATCTGAACGATTTTAAAATTTTTTCTGTATTGGCCCCCCCGTGTGGCCATGGATAAGTGCAAAGTTTGGCAAGTGGTCACTTATATCATTTATCAAAAATCCACTTTCTATTTTCTTATCAATAATATTAACAAACAGGTTGTCAATAAGTGTGGCAGTGTGAACTGTGATTCTACTGGGATGTGTTATTGTTGGATATAGACTCATACTGTACATAGAATTCATGAACTCTGTAATTACATTTTGCTGCACGGTGGCGCAGTGGTTAGCACTACGGCAGCACAGTTTACCCTTGGCCGGGGGATCGTGGGATCGTGTGTTCGATCCCAGCCCCCGACCAACAGTGATCTGTGTGGAGTTTGCATGTTCTCCCCGTGTATGCGTGGGTTTACCCCGGGATTTCTCCAGTTTCCTCCCACATGCCAAAAACATGCAGGTTAGGTTAATTGGAGACTCTAAAGTGGCCCTAGGTGTGAGTGTGTGTGTGAATGGTTAAGGGATAGCGCCGTATCGTGGCTGCTTCATCCATCCAGGTGGTGGATGACCCTTAATTTCCCCTCTGGGGATCAATAAAGTATACTAAATCTAAAAAAAAATAAAAAAATAAATAAATTGTTGATATGGATTTAGTAGATCAATATTGAAATCTCCAAAAATTACAACCATTTTCTTACTAGTAATATTATTATACAACTCGAATAATTTATCTCTGAATGTCTCAATGCAAGTTCTCGGCGTTCTATATATTCAACTTTTAATTAGATTTTTTGTTTTATCTTGGTCAATTTCAACAGTAACACATTCCAAAATCCCTGGTAGTGCAAAGTACATTCCATTTACAAGCTTACACCTATACAGGTCATCAATATACAGTGCAACACCACCACCCTTTTTTTGAGATCTGTTAATATGAAACATCTGATATCCCTCTATTGCCATCAGGGGAGCCTGCTCTTCATTAAGCCAAGTTTCAGAGACTGCGATAGCTGTAAATTTTCTGTCTAGCTGTTTTAAATAGTCCTGAATCTGTGGAACGTTTTTGTAAAGACTTCTGCTGTTGAAGTGTATTATTGATAGTTTACCATCTAGTTGCACTTAACTTTTGAATTGCTTTTCAGTGTAATATTCACAATGATTATGAATATTATTGAAAAAGTTATCAGGATCAGTATCATTTTCCATCTCTTGTAGTTTATGTTCAGCATAATGGCATATTTTCAAAGTTTGAATTTCCTCACTCTGTGTCAAATGACTTCCTCCAACTGGGGATAATTGATGTCTACTCAAGTCAGTCATACGTTTTTTTGTTTGATTTGTTTATTTTTTTAATTTTTTTTAAATACATTGACATGGTATGTCAAAAGAACTATTCTTGCCGTGTGTGTGGATATGGATTATCATTGTCTCTTAATTTTCTTAATCAGTGTTCATCTGTATTTATTTAAGTCAGTAACATCTCTGATCATTATACTCTTTGCTTGCTCAGGTGTTCCATTTAGTTTGATCCAAACTCTACAATTTCTTGTCCATGTTGCCTGTATCTTATTTTGTCTTTTCATCATCCGTGCTTGCCGTGCTATTTCAGCATTAGTTTTTGTTTGGTGTTCATTTAGGTAAACTTCTGTTCCCCGGAGCTTTCTGGCCTGCCTCAGTATGTCATTCTTTACCCTTCTGTTCACAAAGCGCATCACAATTGATTTCTTTGTTTTATTATCTTTTCTGGGTAAAACATAACCGGCTGAAATTGCATTTGCTTCGACCTTTATATTTCTACTATCAAGGAACTGAAGCACCTGGTTTTCCAGGGAGACTGATTCACTTGTGGGAGCATCCTCTCCTCTCAATCCTGTTGTAGCATGAGGATATGATTGATATTTGATGTCTAGTCCACTTATAATTAGATCATCCATACGAGAACATTGTTCAAGATCCTCGACGCGTCGCTCCAAGTCCGTAATTTTTTTGTCTTTTTCCTGAATTGTTAATTTTATTTCTCGGACTTCTTCCATTAGCCCTAATATTTTGGCCTGCTGGCTAACCATTTTGGTCACATCTTCTGACAAGAAGTTCAGAGATTTTTTGATCTCTTCCATTTCCTCCTTCTTTGGTGGCATTTTTACTGATGTGTGGATAGTAAAACAATCTCTGCTGGTGTCGCCGGTATCCGATCCGACCGACCTCGAATCCAGCTGGGCCTCAGCTAGCCCCCTCTGCAGCTAGTCCCGCTGCTTACCACCACCGTAACCAAGCTCCTGTCCAGCCGGGGTACCGGCAGCTCCTCCACCGAGTCCCGCCGCCCACCGCCGCTGTAGCCAAGCTCGGATCCTGCTTCTGTCCGGCTGGGGTCCCGGTAGATCCTCCGCTGAGCCCCGCCACCTACCATCGTCTGCCTCAGTAGTTCCTCCACCAAGCCCTGCCGCTGCAACTGGGCTCCGATTCTGGCTGGGGCCCCGGTGGTCCTCCACTGGTCCCCGTCTCCCACCACCACTGCACTTGAGCTCCGATCCGGCTCCCGTCCAACTGCTGCCTCGGTTTGTTCCTCCAGCGAGCCTCAATCACCGGGGACAGAGTCGCTTCTCCGTGTTGGTGCTAGGTGCTACGACTAGCTATGGCTAGTACTCCCTAGATACTTGAAAGTCTTGCACTTGACTAGTGGCTCTGTACCAATGCTGATCTCTTCTGGTAGTGATGTTGATAATTGGAACTTTGGTGGGTGATAAAGTCACTCTGTCTTCTTGATGTTGATTTTGAGGCTGAATTGGCTAGCTGCTCTTGCAAATTTCTCCACTAAAGATTGCATGTCTTCCACACTGTGTGCAACTAGAGCACTGTCGTCGGCAAAGAGCATTTCTCTTACTACCTTTATTGATGTCTTACTCTTGGCTTTAAACTATTCCACATTGAACAAGTCTGCTTCTTTCCTTGTTTGAATGTATACTCCTTCTGAAGTGTCTTTGAAGGCCACCTCAAGCATGGCTGCCAGATATAGCGAGAAGAGTGTAGGTGCCAGCACACACCCTTGTTTCACCCTGTTGCTTACTGAAAAGTCTTTAGATACTGAACCACTCATTGCCACATTTACTTGCATACCTGTATGGAGTGCCTCAATCAGGCTGACAAACTTCTCTGTACAGCCATATTTCTGGAGTACCTGCCAAAGTCCTTGTCGCGAAACGGTATCGAAGGCTTTACTGAAGTCTATGAAGACTACATAAAGCGGTATGTTCTGTTCGATACACTTTTCTTGAACCTGTTTCAAGCAGAAAATCATGTCCATTGTGCTTCTTCCATTTCTAAAGCTGCACTGGGTTTCCGGTAGTACATTCTGCGAGATGTGTTCATTGAGTCTGTTCAGGAGTACACGTGAGAGAATCTTACCAACAGTGGCTAGCAGTGATATACCTCGGTAATTTCCACAATCTTTCCTGTCACCTTTCTTGAACAAAGGCACAATACTTGCATCCTTCCAGTCTTGAGGTACTTTCTGGGCATCCCATATCTCTTGGATGAGCTTGTGCGGGCAGATGGTCAGCTGAACTCCACCAAATTTCCACACTTCTGCTGGAATTCCATCCCTTCCTGGAACTTTACCATCCTGTGTTGTCCTGATAGCTGCCATTAGTTCATCAAAATTTGGCGGTTCATCCAGACTTGATACAGCTGGTTGCTGCACTAGAGCTTCTTTATCCTCTTCAGTGAGATCTCCAGGGTTGTTTAATAGTTGGTCAAAGTGGTCTGCAAATCTTTCCAGGATCTTGTCTTTCTCCTGCAAAACCGTTTCACCATCCATAGTCTTTAGTTGGATGAATCCTCTTGGTTTAGGGCCATAGCTTTCTCTCAAACCAGTGAAGAATGTTTTCATGTCCGTCCTGTCTGCTGCAGTTTGAAGTTCCTCCGCTTTTTCATCCCACCAGTTGGACTTCATCTCTCTGGTGTACTTCTGTAGCTCACTCTGAGCCTTTGAGTATTTCTTCTTTTCGACCTTGTGTTACAGTGGAGGTTTTCCTGCCTAGCGACGGTGGGGTAAAAAAGTTTTTAGTCAGCCACCAATTGTGCAAGTTCTCCCACTTAAAAAATGAGAGAGGTCTCCAATTTTCATCATGGGTATACCTCAACTATGAGAGACAAAATAAGAAAAAAAAAATCCAGAAAATCACATTGAAGGATTTTTAATGAATTAATTGGTAAATTCCTCGGTAAAATAAGTATTTGGTCAATAACAAAAGTTCATCTCAGTACTTTGTTATATACCCTTTGTTGGCAATGACAGAGGTCAAACGTTTTCTGTAAGTTTTCACACACTATTGCTGGTATTTTGGCCCATTCCTCCATGCAGATCTCCTCTAGAGCAGTGATGTTTTGGGGCTGTCGCTGGGCAACACAGACTTTCAACTCCCTTCAAAGATTTTCTATGGGGTTGAGATCTGGAGACTGGCTAGGCCACTCCAGGACCTTGAAATGCTTCTTACAAAGCCACTCCTTCGTTGCCCGGGCGGTGTGTTTGGGATCATTGTCATGCTAAAAGACCCAGCCACGTTTCATCTTCAATGCCCTTGCTGGTGGAAGGAGGTTTTCACTCAAAATCTCACGATACATGGCCCCATTCATTCTTTCCTTTACACGGATCAGTCGTCCTGGTCCCTTTGCAGAAAAACAGCCCCAAAGTATGATGTTTCCACTCCCATGCTTCACAGAAGGTATGGTGTTCTTTCTCCTCCAAACACGACAAGTTGAGTTTTTACCAAAAAGTTCTATTTTGGTTTCATCTGACCATATGACATTCTCCCAATCCTCTTCTGGATCATCCAAATGTTCTCTAGCAAACTTCAGACGGGCCTGGACATGTACTGGCTTAAGCAGGGGGACACGTCTGGCACTGCAGGATTTGAGTCCCTGGCGGCGTAGTGTGTTTCTGATGTAGCCTTTGTTACTTTGGTCCCAGCTCTCTGCAGGTCATTTACTAGGTCTCCCCATGTGGTTCTGGGATTTTTGCTCACCGTTCTCGTGATAATTTTGACCCCACGGGGTGAGATCTTGCGTGGAGCCCCAGATGGAGGGAAATTATCAGTGGTCTTGTATGTCTTCCATTTTCTAATAATTGCTCCCACAGTTGATTTCTTCACACCAAGCTGCTTACCTATTGCAGATTCAGTCTTCCCAGCCTGGTGCAGGTCTACAATTTTGTTTCTGGTGTCCTTTGACAGCTCTTTGGTCTTGGCCATAGTGGAGTTTGGAGTCTGACTGTTTGAGGTTGTGGACAGGTGTCTTTTATACTGATAACGAGTTCAAACAGGTGCCATTAATACAGATAATGAGTGGAGGACCGAGGAGCCTCTTAAAGAAGAAGTTACAGGTCTGTGAGAGCCAGGAATCTTGCTTGTTTGTAGGTGACCAAATACTTATTTTACCGAGGAATTTACCAATTAATTCATTAAAAATCCTTCAATGTGATTTTCTGGATTTTTTTTTCCCTCATTTTGTCTCTCACAGTTGAGGTATACCTATGATGAAAATTGGAGACCTCTCTCATCTTTTAAGTGGGAGAACTTGCACAATTGGTGGCTAACTAAATACTTTATTGCCCCACTGTATATTCCTCGCTTCTAGTAGTTTCTTCAGGTGTTCATCATGCTCATCTAACCAATCTTGATGTTTCCTCTCAGGGTGGCCTAAAACATCATTCGCAATCTGATACACCATATCCTTCAGTGTTGCCCATTTCTCTTCTATGTCATTCTCTGAGTTGTTGCTGTCCCAGTCTTTAAAGTTTTCATCCATTTCCTGTGCAAGTTCTTCCTGCTTCTTTTGCCCTTTCAGTGCACTAGTGTTTATCTTCCGTGGTGGCTTCGCACCCATCCTGCAGTGCTGTTTTCGTCTGCAAATCCTTAATGTAGATCTCAGCATAACATGATCAGTACCACAGTCCACGCCTCTCATTGCTCTGGTGTCCAATACATCCCTTATGTCTCTCTGCCTGACTATGATGTAGTCTAATAAGTGCCAGTGCTTGGATCTTGGGTGCATCCATGTCTTCTTGTGTGTGTCCTTGTGCTTAAATAGAGTGTTGGTTATCACAAGGTTGTACTCTGAACATAGTGCAAGTAGAAGTTCTCCATTAGCATTGCACTTGCCTACTCCATGACTGCCTAGCACTCCTTTCCATTTCTCAGTGTCCAAACCAACTCTAGCATTAAAATCTCCAACGAGTGTCAGCCTGTCATCAGTCGGTACACGCCTGATAGGTCTCACGTAAATCACTGTAGAACTCTTCCTTCACCTCCTCTGTGTTGGTCATTGTTTCGGCATACACACTGACAAGTGTGGCATACATCTTCCGCTGTAGTGGGAGTCTCATAGTCATTATTCTGTCGTTGATTGGTACCGGTTCCTCATCAAGCATTGCTGCTATCTCCTTTCTAACTGCAAAGCCCACTCCTGCTTCTCTCCTTTCTTGAGTTGATCTCCCACTCCAAAAGAAGATGTACCCATGGTCTTCCAAGCTGTCATATCCAGGCAATCTTGTTTCACTCAGTGCAGCTACTGTATGCCTGCATTGTACCTGTTCATTTCCAGGGCCACAAGTGCGGTCTGTCTTTCTGGGTGCTGTGATGTTGTTCTGTCCAACAGAGTGCATACTTTCCATTCTGCTGTACACAAGGCTGCTATTTTCCTCTTCTTTTGTCTTCCTGCTCCTTACTTACTTTTTGCTGCCTGTCAGAGTGTGAACAGATCAGCGCGGACCTTGTAAGCCCGGGCGACGTCCGTGCCGGTATGAGTTGCTTTCTGATTGACTATTTCATGAAACTGTTTGCAAAGTAGCCTATTTAAGTACCGCTAGCTTTTTCTGGACCAGCAGCACATTCTTGGCAGATAGAGGTGTTGTCATGCTCTTTGTGTCATGCATGTCACGATTCACCGACTGGCACAGTCCACCACAGACCTTGCGACAGATGTGTTTATCTGCCAGGATGTCCAGTCTCACCCCATGTGAGTGGTCCACCACAGACCTACGGCAGATATTGTTTTTAGTTCTGCCAGGATGCCCTGTTTCACCCTCCACACCCTCAGAAGGGCGGGGATGCCGGTTGAGTCGCCGACGGCCCAACCCATGAGACAGGTAGTACTGGTTTTCATGGTTATCCGGTAGCAAGCAAGTCAATACCTGTTCTGACCACAAAAAAGGGTGGGGTGGGGGGGGGGGTGTAAGTCTCAGTTAAAAGCTGCCAATTTCTGACCAAAAAAAGTGGAATTTTATGGGTAAGAAGCTGCAACTTGAGCAAAATAACAAAAAAAGGTGTAAATGTCAGTTTACAACCTAAAACGCTGCAAATATAAGATTTGAGTAAAATGCTGCAAACTTAAGCTTTTTTAAAACCACAAATTCAAGAGCAAGAAAAGTTCTAAATTCATGAGGAAAAAGCTGCAAAATTATGAATAATAAAAAGCTGCAACTTTTCAAGTTAGAAGCTTCACATTTCTGAGTAAAATAGCTTTAACTCTGCTGGAAAATCCTGCAAATTTATGAAAAAAATCCTCACATTTACAAAAGAATGTTTCTAATTTACATGAAAAAGGCTGTGATAAATATGCATGTGTTGGCCATTTTTTTAAATGACAGCCATGAGGAGGAACTAAACGGTGGGATTAAATCCTGCAGATCTAATCACTAATGCACTAATCAGCAGGGGAAAGGAGAAGAAGAAGAGGAATACAGTAGGTGATCCACAGCAGCAGAAATAATCCATTTAACCCAGGAGGAGAAAACACATGACACCCCATGACACTTAATAGATCACCTCCCCAATGACATCAGTGGAAACAGCTGGGACAAACTTCACACCTCTGTTGATTTACTTGTTCCCTTCTGAAGACAATTCAAACAACTGCTGCTGAGATGGAAACCAAAGGGTTAAAAGGTGACGTTGTGGAGAGATGAATGATCAGGCCGAGTCTTCAGAGCAGATTAAACTTTATTCTCTTTCTCTCACATCCACCAGAATCCAAAATAGTAGAAACACAGGTTGCAGGCACTCTCTTTTATATTAACCCTCCTCCGCTACCTGAGGTGCTGTATTTACATATCAACCCCCCATGACAATTCCTCTTGTCCCCTAGCACCTTTGATCTGCCATCTCTTCAGTCTGGGAAAACTGAGTGGCTCAGGAAAGCACATTTAAAATGTTAGGCCAGTCTGACAAACAGTTTTGAGAGATGTCTGAGGAACACAGACACACACAAACAGACAAGAGAGATCTTGAATTGCTAGATAGATGTAGTCGGTGTGCAGCTTGTATAACAGTGTAAATTTGCTGTCCCCTCAAAATAACTCAACACACAGCCAATCAATCAATCAATCAATCAATCAATGCATCAGATTTATATAGCGCTTTATCATAGACACTCAAAGATGCTTTACAGAAATTAAGGGTCATCCACCACCTGGATGGATGAAGCAGCCACAATACGGCGCCATCCATTAATGTTTAAACCGCTGGCAACAAAAGTGAGTACACCCCTTAGTGAAAATGTCCAAATTGTGCCCAGTTAGCCATTTTCCCTCTCCGTTGTCATGTGACTTGTTAGTGTTATGAGATCTCGGGTATGAATGGTGGAAGCAGGTGTGTTAAATTTGGTGTTATCACTCTCACACTCTCTGGTCACTGGAAGTTCAACATGGCACCTCATGGCAAACACTCACAAACACAAACAACTCTACATAAAGATGGCCTAGGCAATAAAAAGATTACCAACACCCTGAAACTGAGCTGCAGCATGGTGGCCAAGACCATACAGCGATTTAACGGGACAGGTTCCACTCAGAACAGGCCTCGCCATGTTTGACCAAAGATGTTGAGTGCACATGCTCAGCGTCATATCCAGAGGTTGTCTTTTGAAAATAGACGTATGAGTACTACTGGCATTGCTGCAGAGGTTGAAGGGGTGAGGGGTCAGCCGGTTAGTGCTCAAACCATACGCCACACACTGCATCAAATTGGTCTGCATGGCTGTCGTCCCAGAAGGAAGCCCCTTTGAAAGATGACAGGGTTTCCTCTGGTAACATTTCTGGGTGGCGGCCCACCTCGCTAGAAAATTTACCGCCGTGCCAAGAAGGAGATATGAATTTAAGAAAAATATATGAAGCAATGACTTTCCGCAAACGCGCACACAAACAATGCACGTGGCCATCATCCGCGCGGAGTTTAGAAGCGCCCCACCCACGTGAGCTTTCCAGTCAGTCAGCAGACAGTGTCTCGCTGGTGGCAGCAGCATCTTCGTGGAAAAGGAGCGAAAACTGTGAAGTCAAACAGCAGAAATGGACTCTATTTGAAGAGAAACTTTGTGGAAAAAGTCCGCAGTTTCTTCGTTGGTGAAAATCTTGGTGCGTCAGCACCTTGGTGCTACTTATCAGGCGGGAGTGAAACTACAAATGATGGTTGTGTGCATGCGTCAAGGCTGGAGAGAGTACAAGAAGTCATCTCCATTGGACCAAAATGACTGTTGACCAGTTGCCCTCACATTGCATGTGATGAAGGTCCTGGAGAGACTGGTCTTTGCCCACCTGAGGCCACAGGTGAAGACGAGGTTGGACCCTCTGCAGTTTGCGTATCAGCCCCATTTAGGAATTGAAGATGCTGTCATCTGCCTGCTGCAACAAGCTCATTTGCACCTGGATGGTGGAGGAGACACTGTGAGAATCATGTTTTTTGATTTCTCCAGTGCCTTGAATACCATTCAACCACTGCTGCTGGGTGAGAAGCTGTGGGTGATGGGGGTCGACAGCTCTGTGATCTCCTGGATTACTGACTCCCTGACAGGTAGGCCACAGTTTGTCCAGCTAGATAGTGTTCTGTCTGATGTGGTGGTTAGTGATATGGGAGCTCCACAGGGGACTGTGCTTTCTCCTTTTCTCTTTACCTTATACACCACCAACTTTCAGTACAACTCTTGAGTCATGTGACTTGCAGAAGTTCTCTGACAACTCGGCTGTTGTTGGGTGTGTAAGAGAGGGAGATGAGGGAGAGTATAGGGCACCGGTAGGCTGATTTGTGGAATGGATCGAGCAGAGTCACCTGAGGCTGAACATTTGCAAGACCAGAGAGATGGTGATCGACTTCTGGAGGAAGAGGACACCTACACAGCCAATGCAGATAAGATAAGCCTTTATTAGTCCCACAATGGGGACATTCCAGATTGGGAGGAGGATGTGGAGGACTACAGATATCTGGGTGTCATTATCAGCAGTGGACTAGACTGGAAATCTAGCGCTGATGCTGTGTACAAGAAGGGGATGAGCAGATTCTACTTCCTGATGAAGCTGAGATCCTTCAGTGTGTGCGACAAGATGCTGGAGCTCTTCTATCAGGCTGTAGTTATTAGAGCCATCTTCTCTGCTTCTGTTTGCTGGGATAGCAGTATCGGAGCCAGCGACACCAACAGACTTGACAAGATTAGCAAGAAGGCTGGCTCTGTAATTGGTGTCAGGCTGAAGACGTTTGAGACTAGTGGAGAGGAGGACAGTTAATCTATCATGGACAATCCTGATCACCCCCTCCACCACATACTGGGCAGCCAGTGGAACATTTTTTCCAGCAGACTGCTACAGCTCCCCTCCTGAATGGTCAGGTTCAGGAAATCTTTCCTGCCACATGCTGTTTCACTGTACAATAACTCACTCTAATGTTGAATCTAGGTCAAAACAATGCTGCCACACTGCACCTTGCAGTCTAATTGGAGTTTTGTTTTTTTTTGTACAGTCAGTACAATCCATATACTCAAACGGGTCATCATCCATTTATTATCCCCTGCCAGTTGAAGCCTAAAGAGGTCGAAGAGCCCTTTTGGGTGACGACCGAAGGGTGATTATATTATGGGTCAATCTGTCCGTCTGTCCCACTTTTGTGAAATCACCTCCTACAGTTTTGGTCTGATTGTTTTAAAACTTGGTACCATGGTTTGATATATTCTGATGATGTACATATTGCAATTTCACTCTCATCCGATGTCCTTGAGGTCAGAGGTCAGGTCATATTTTTTGCTTAATCTTCTATAGGAGTGTTCACCGTGTCGTCACGCGAGTATGTCACGTGATGTTAACACAGCGCTGGTGGGCAAGACGCTAACGTGTTGCATGTTGAGCAGACGCTTCTGCCGATTCGGAGACGTTTTGCGGCAAAATGCCACAGTCTTGTGTTGTTAAACACTGTACCAACAGGTGGGAGAAGGGGGGGGGGATTGTCCGGGAATAGGATTCCTGCAGATCCAGAGCGCAGGCGAATGTGGCTGGCAGCATTGAACCGCAAAGACTGTGTCCCAGGGGAGGATGTCCGCGTGTGTGATTTTAATAAACTAATTCATCTGCACAACAGTTCTATGGTATAATAAATAATTATGGTCATAATTATAGTGGTACTCTCTTTTATATGTCACCATCTTACTAGGGCCAAAGAATTATAACATTTAGACTGTCATCTCTCATTGAGGTGACAAATACACTGATTGTAAAAACCTAGTGCCAAATTTACAAAGTCAATCACATTATACAAGCAACTTAGTATTAACGGTAAGACATAACCCACCGTGTACTGTAAAACCCTTTTCTTTGCCCTTTATTTCACAAATATTGCGAGGCCTGTGTAGATTAACAAAATTTAAGAAGAGTGCAAAATTCATGCTCTGCTAGAAAACAGTGAAAATGTAAGGTGCTCATTTACATGTACATACAGATTATAAAATAGAAGTTGCAGCAAAATTTAACAGTTTAACAGTATAGACCAAGCACTAGAAATACAGGATCAGTCATATAAGATGGGGACCACTGTGACTGTATAGAGTAAATGTAATCATTAATCTAAAGAACAACAATACATGCATTTTGAATGCTAAACATTAGTGGTGGCCATTTTACAAAAAGGTCCATCCTGAGTCGAGATCCATCCAATCACATAGCAATAAATTTAGTATTCTGAGGTCATGAACATAGTGCACTGTAATTATTTTTTTTGCTGCATGTATTGGCAACAGTTGAACAAGGAACCCTGCCACAGTAGCCTATCCAGCAAGAACTAGACTCCAGCCAGTTAAATGTCATACACTGCTGAATTAAATTAATTCAGCCTAGTTTAAAATGGACTACTAATATTTTAAAGTGGAAAAGCAAAGAGGTGGCTTCCTGGGTGTCAAAAATACTGGCATGAACACTTAGAAACTGGCTGAGTTGAGAGACAAGGCACAAAGGAGAAGACCAGGAAAATCACAGCTGACACTGACAACACCAGTGTGTGTCTGTAACAACTGCTTGTGACACAGAGGAAGTCACTCAGAACATTTCTTATGCCATTAATTAATCATCAGAACTGGAAGCTTTACATCCTGGACAAACCCAGTGACCCCTTAGTTTCCACCTGACGTTAACACAAGAATAGTGAAACCATGTTATGTCACATGTTGGATTGTCACAAGCAATCATCTTCCCAGCTGCTGGCTTGTTACAGACACACACTAGTTGTAATTCAGCCTCTTCCTCAGTGTCACCTGTGATTTCCAGCTTCCTGGTTAAGATCTCTGGCAGAAAGAGATGTTCTTTGCTTTAACTTCAATTCATCATTCAAGAATCAAGTCATTGCAATTGGACTTCAAATGTCACAAACTAGAATTGACTAGATGAATCACTGACACTGACACAGTGACAGTGAGCGTGACTGTCAGGCCAGAGATGGAAACGTGCAGGCAGGTCAGTTTCATCCTTTTTCAGAGAGTGAACCGCAGGACTCAGGCATTGACAAGGAACCTCTGCGATGCCACGATATCTCATAATCTTTGTACAATAAATGCTAGTGTCTTATTATTTTGTTAACATAAGATATTGAGCAAAATATGAGCGTTTCTGTGGATTGTTTCGCTCACCAAACATGGGTCCATGCAAAAGGCGTTGCAACGCTGCAATGTTTTCTTGCCCACCAGCGGACTGCGCATGTGCTAGAATTACGCTTTGTTTACCAAACATGAACACTCCAATACACAGCAACTACTGAAAGAAATGATGTAGGCTTTTCAAATTGATACAGTATTTCTATCAAATACACATCTTGTACGATTTGCACCCTCACATAACTATGGGTTTGGGGTCAAAGGTTCAAAGTTAACATTGCAGTTGCGCTATGGTAAATGCTACATTTACTTTTACTATAAAATGAGTAAAGCTAGGGCCACCAAACCTGGTGTACAGGTCCACCTTGAGATCCTGAACTCTATGGGTTTTCAGTCAAAATGTCAAAGGTTAAGTTTAACATTTCTTATGCTTTATTACTGTACAATGCATAAAGGAAGGACCACCAAACCTGGTACACAGGTTCATCTTGGATTCCTGACCTCTTACTATGGGTTTGGGGTCAAAAGGTCAAAGGTCAAGGTTAACATTCCCTATGCCTTTTTACTGTACAACGAGTAAAGTTAGGGTCACCAAACTTCGTACATAGGCTCACCTTGGGATCCTGACCTTGGACTTTGGGTTTGGAGTCAAAAGGTCAGAGATCAAGGTTAACATTCCTTATGCCTTATTACTGTACAAGTAAAGCTAGGGCCACCAAAGTTGATACACAGGTTCATCCTATGACCCTGAAGTATGATTGTTTTTTGGGATTGCAAGGTCAAAGATCAACATCAGTATGGCTTATAAACTATATCACAACAACAAAGAAAGCTAGGGTAATCAAACCTGGTACACAAGTTCACTCTGAGACTGTAACCTCTGATGACAGATTTGGGGTCAAAAGGTCAGAGGTGAAGGTTGACACTCCTTATGATCTCTTACTGTAGAACGTGTAAAGCTCTCTAAGGTCATCATACTTGCTACTGAGGTTCACCTTGGAATCCTGACCTTCAACTATGGGTTGTTTAAGTTTGTAAAGGGTCGTCGGCCTCCGTCGGTCTATGATGACCATGGAAGAGAATCCTAAACGTCTACTCTGCTGGAACAGCACCGCCTGTGGCTGAACAGGCCGATGCGCACCGGTGTTCTACCTTCCAGCGTTGGGCGTTGGTAGGATTCAAGCCTGGGCAGGAAGATATGGAGGACAAGATGTTACCCATGCAGCATGTCCCCCCTCTCCACGTCACTGATGAATCCAAAGGAACAGCAGGGCTGCTATAGTTTGGCACCAGCGCCGTCGCAGGAGCTGCCAGAACGATGTTGAGCACAACAGAGAACTGCCTTAGGGGCTCCGACTCCGGATTTTTCCTCAGGGTTGACTCCTGAAGCCTTTTCCGTGACCGGGTGTGCCGCAAGGCAGCGGAGGTTTGAAATCAGAGTTTACCTTCCCCTAGATGGGCTACCTTCCCAGGTTGACGAGCCACCATCTACCCGAAGCATCTGGTTTTAAGGCGCCAGAGATCCGCCCTCGCCCCTTCTCCTATTAGTAAAAGCAGTTCTGCCGGGCTTAGAGACTAAACCACACGGGCAGGCTAGGAGTTGGACTTAGTTGTCAGAGGCTTTTCAAGACACACGCCGTAAGGAGCATTTTATGAGCACTGGGAGCTTAACCCCAGTGCTGCTCCTGGCTATGACAACCTTGGAACCATGGGTTGTATACTTTGTTGTATATTTGTAGATGGTGGGATTATCATAACTTGGTTCTGCCACAGTAATTATATTGAAAAGTTGATACAGTGGATCACAATTTATTATTAAAGAAACTACAAAATTGTGGTATTAGCGGGGTAGCACTGTCCTGGTTAAGTAGTTACTTAAAGAATAGATATCAGTATGTACAGTGGGGCAAAAAAGTATTTAGTCAGCCACCAATTGTGCAAGTTCTCCCACTTAAAAGATGAGAGAGGTCTCCAATTTTCATCATAGGTATACCTCAACTATGAGAGACAAAATGAGGGAAAAAAAATTCTTGAAAATCACATTGAAGGATTTTTAATGAATTAATTGGTAAATTTCTCTGTAAAATAAGTATTTGGTCACCTACAAACAAGCAAGATTTCTGGCTCTCACAGACCTGTAACTTCTTCTTTAAGAGGCTCCTCTGTCCTCCACTCGTTACCTGTATTAATGGCACCTGTTTGAACTCGTTATCAGTATAAAAGACACCTGTCCACAACCTCAAACAGTCAGACTCCAAACTCCACTATGGCCAAGACCAAAGAGCTGTCAAAGGACACCAGAAACAAAATTGTAGACCTGCACCAGGCTGGGAAGACTGAATCTGCAATATGTAAGCAGCTTGGTGTGAAGAAATCAACTGTGGGAGCAATTATTAGAAAATGGAAGACATACAAGACCACTGATAATCTCCCTCGATCTGGGGCTCCACGCAAGATCTCACCCCGTGGGGTCAAAATGATCACGAGAATGGTGAGCAAAAATCCCAGAACGACATGGGGGGACCTAGTGAATGACCTGCAGAACTGGGACCAAAGTAACAAAGGCTACATCAAAAACACACTACGCCGCCAGGAACTCAAATCCTGCAGTGCCAGATGTGTCCCCCTGCTTAAGCCAGTACATGTCCAGGCCCGTCTGAAGTTTGCTAGAGAGCATTTGGATGATCCAGAAGAGGATTGGGAGAATGTCATATGGTCAGATGAAACCAAAATAGAACTTTTTGGTAAAAACTCAACTTGTCGTGTTTGGAGGAGAAAGAACACCATACCTACTGTGAAGCATGGGAGTGGAAACATCATACTTTGGGGCTGTTTTTCTGCAAAGGGACCAGGATGACTGATCCGTGTAAAGGAAAGAATGAATGGGGCCATGTATCGTGAGATTTTGAGTGAAAACCTCCTTCCACCAGCAAGGGCATTGAAGATGAAACGTGGCTGGGTCTTTCAGCATGACAGTGATCCCAAACACACCGCCCGGGCAATGAAGGAGTGGCTTCGTAAGAAGCATTTCAAGGTCCTGGATTGGCCTAGCCAGTCTCCAGATCTCAACCCCATAGAAAATCTTTGGAGGGAGTTGAAAGTCTGTGTTGCCCAGCGACAGCCCCAAAACATCACTGCTCTAGAGGAGATCTGCATGGAGGAATGGGCCAAAATACTAGCAACAGTGTGTGAAAACCTTGTGAAGACTTACAGAAAACGTTTGATCTCTGTCATTGCCAACAAAGGGTATATAACAAAGTATTGAAATGAACTTTTGTTATTGACCAAATACTTATTTTACCGAGGAATTTACCAATTAATTCATTAAAAATCCTTCAATGTGATTTTCTGGATTTTTTTTTTCTTATTTTGTCTCTTATAGTTGAGGTATACCTATGATGAAAACTGGAGACCTCTCTCATCTTTTAAGTGGGAGAAATTGCACAATTGATGGCTGACTAAATACTTTTTTACCCCACTGTATGTGTAGGTAACAAAAACTCACAGTTACTGAAGGTTACTTGTGGAGTCCCACAGGGTTCAGTTTTGGGGCCACTGTTATTCAGTATGTACGTATATAAATGATATATGTAAAGTCTCAGAAAAAAGGGATTTAATATTGTTTGCCGATGACACTAATCTATTATGTAGTGGAAGCAATTTGGAACAACTTTTGGATACACTCGGAAAGGAATTAGGAAAGCTTAAACTGTGGTTTGATTCAAACAAATTAACGCTCAATTTAAGTAAGACAAAATTTATAGTTTTTAACAACCATCACAACAAGTTAGTATCTAAACTCAGTGTAAATGGTGTAGAGATTGAAAAGGTATCTGAAACTAAATTTCTTAGAGTAATAATTGATAATAAACTGTGTTGGAAGTCACATATTAATTATATTAAAGGTAAAATATCTAAATCAATCGTAATACTACACAGAGTGAAATATTTGCTGAATCAACCCACATTATATACTTTGTATCATTCATTAATACTCCCATACATGACATATTGTACTGAAGTATGGGGAAATACATATAAAACAAACATATATCCAGTCTTTATGCTTCAGAAGAAAGCTATTAGAATAATAAACAAAGCTGCTTACAGGGAACCAACAAACCCACTTTTTCTTAAATTAAAAGCTCTCAAGTTGAAAGATCTGGTTGACTTTAAAACTGCAGTAATAATGTTTAAAGTGAAGAATCTATCACTGCCCGCAAATATCCAAAAGTTGTTCCAAATAAGGGAGAAAATATATCATTTCAGAGGAACATGTATATTTCAAAAACCTTCAGTGAGAACTACCACCAAACAACACTGTGTTTCAGTGCAAGGAGTCAGATTATGGAATGATTTTGGACCTGAATTAAAATCATGTACAACGCTTGGACAATTTAAACAAAAACTAAAGGAAGAAATACTCCAAACATATATACAAGATGACATGTAAAGTCACATAAGGATTGTCATATCCAGTCTATGTTGTGTTGTTGCTTAGTTTTTTTTGTCACATTTTGTCTTAGCTATGTTCTGAATTGTAATCGCTCTTGTTTTGTTTTTCTTTTGAATTCTTGGATGGAATATGGGTGGGCAATATAAGCTGCGGCTTTAGCCATCACCCATTTCGGATAACTTATGTTGAACTGTATAATCAGAGGAGTTATTGTTTAATTTGACCTTGTTGGATTTTTCCCCTTTGTTATATTATTCTGTTTCTTTTTAATCTTTACTTTTAATCTATCCGAAATAAAGATTCATTCATTCATTCATTCAAACAGAGGCAGGGGAACTTGCACTCACCTCAGAGTCCTCTTTTCTTAGTAGGACTTGGGGATGTATATAAAGTTGTCTAAGCAATTTTACTTTCTATTGCTTTTCATCTCTCGCCAGTTGAAGCCCAAAAGGGTCAAAGAGCCCTTGGGCAAAGACCGAAGGGGGATTGTTATGGGTCTGTCCGTCCGTCCATCCGTCTGCCCCACTTTTGTGAAATCAAAGCCTCCTACAGTTTTGGTCCGATTTGTTTTGAAACCTGGTCTCATGGTTTGATAAACTTTGATGCGCATATTGCCAATTTCACTCTCATCGGATGACCTTGAGGTCAAAGGTCAGGTACACCCTCACCTAACTGGGTTTGGGGTCAAAGGTTCAAAGTTAATGTTGCAGTTGCACTATGGTAAAAGCTGCATTTACTGTATCTTTAAATGCAGCAAATCTGTGTGTGTGCGTGTTTGTCCGTTCCACGCATATCTCTTGAACTGTTTGTTCAAGAATCCATGATTATGCAGCTGTTCAGAAAAAAATATGTAATTATTATTGATAAAAAGTTTTCACTTCTACCGCTGTTATTATTCTGATGTAGTTCCCTCACCATTCCACACGGGGCTGCTAGGTATCAATACTTCGATACCAGGTAGTTGATACTTGGGTATTGATACTTTTGACTGTTATTTCTTTAACCACCCTGTTTCTCCTAATTCATTTTGCCTAATCACCTTTTACCCACTGGATCGCAGTTTTACTCACAGGCAAAGAAAGCCATGCTCGGTAGTTATTAGCCACCGGAGCTAACTGCTGGAGAACTGTTCCTTGCTAGGTAGTCGATACTTTGGAATCAATACTTTTTAAATATCACAATACCACTGTGCTGATACAAAACGTACAATTTGTTTTCACTTCTGAGAGTTTTACACATTAAAGTTATGTTTTTGTTTTTTTTGTTTTTTTTGAGTTGTATGTATTAAAGTTATGTGTGAAAACCGGTGAAAAACCAGCCCAGGCATAACCGACGATCTGCCGTGTCACAGGATTATGGCAGCCTATCAGATGTCAGAGCCAAAGACTCACTGCACAGCCTCAGTCAAGCACTCACTGACTCCCCGCCCGCGGTAATACTAAGCAGCATCCATCCGTCTTCTTCCTCTTAATCCTTTTCGGGTCACGGGGGGGCTGGAGCCTATCCCAGCATCTTTTGGGCGAGAGGCAGGGTACACCCTGGACAGATCACCAGGCCATCGCAGGGCCAACACAAAGAGACAGACAACCATTCACTCACATCCATACCTCAGGACAAGTTAAAATCCCCAGTTGATGCCAATTAACCTAACTTGCATGTTTTTGGCATGTGGGAGGAAATCGGAGAAATCCCGGAGTAAACCCATGCAGACACGGGGAGAACATGCAAACTCCACACAGATTACTGTTGGTCGGTGGCTGGGATCAAAACCCGGGTTCCCCCGGCCAAGGGTGAGTTGCTGTGCTGCCACAGTGCTAACCACTTCGTCACCGCGCTTTAAAAAAAAAAAAATATACAAAATGTGCACTATCCAAGTTTGTAAAATAATAGTGTAAAAGTAAATAAATAAATGATTAATAAAATAAAAATAAAAAAAACCATTGCATTGTGGAAAAAAAATACACATATGTGCTACTTGGTATTACCGTAGAATTTTGATGAATGGTGAAACATTTCAGAAGCAAAAAATATTTGAATCCAGTTGACTTGACTGGGCTTTCATACAGCATACTTACCCGCCTGGATTACTGCGACTCTTCAGTAAATTTAGAAATTGAATTAATTTTGCATTCATTATTTTTACTAGTACATTCCCGTGCATACCCGTGCATGCCCATAGAAACCAAGTATAAACAAGTATTTCTGCATGCCCATAGAAAGCAGGCAGGTGTAAGCAAGGGTGTAAGCAAGCAAGTCAGCACTCATAAAGTTCCGGTTCCGCCGAACCGGCGGCGCCACACGAGTCGGCTGCCCGTTGCAACAACCTTTTTTTTATCTTCCTTCTTCTTTCTACACCTTTCACTCTATATATATATATATCACGGACACACAGATCGCCCCAGGGGTCTCCCGAGTCGGCGGACGGAGCCACCGTTTACAGTGGGAGACGTTACAGCAGGGAGGAGCTAGTGCTAGCTAGCACTCGGCCGCCGCCCGGTGCTAATGGGAAACTCGACATACCGGGAGCTGTAGCGAAAACGACGCGGGTGCTGGGCTGGAGTTTAGGTGGCGTGCAAGAAATATAAGACAGAATAATAGAGCGATGGCAAGAACCAAGCAAACCGCCCGTAAAACCTACTGGAGGAAAAAGCCCCCCAGGAAGCAGCTAGCCACCAAGGCTGCTCGGAAAAGCGCTCCAGCCACCGGCGGAGTGAAGAAGCCTCACCGTCACAGGCCTGTGGCTCTGAGAGAGATCCGTCGCTACCAGAAATCCACGGAGCTGCTCATCCGTAAGCTGCCCATCCAGCGCCTGGTGAGGGAGATCGCTCAGGACTTCAAGACCGACCTGTGCTTCCTGAGCTTCGCCGTCATGGCTCTGCAGGAGGCCAGCGAGGCCTACCTGGTGGTCTGTTCTTTGCTAAGAGGGTCACCATCATGCCCAAAGACTTCCAGCTGGCCCGCCGCATCCGCAGAGAGAGAGCTTAGACTTTCTGCTGCACATTCACCGACCATAATGCTCCGCACTGTGTGTCTATAGATATATATATATTTATAGTAATATGTACATATGTTTAGTAGATGTTCTTGTTTTTTCTTGCCTTCTGATTGTTGCTCTGAGTGTTGCTATCCCTGTGCTGTTGCAATCCTGGAATTTCCCCATTGTGGGACTAATAAAGGCTTATCTTATCTTATCTTATCTTATCTTATTCAGTGATGCCTGCCTTTGATTTTTGATGGTGGCATGGTGAGTCCTATGATCTGTGATGATGTCATAGCAAGTCCTATGATCGTGACTCATGCCTGCGTTTGATCTATGAAGGTGTCCTTTGTCCTATGATCTTTGATAATGGCATAGCGAGTGCTATAATGCCTGCATTTGATCCCAGTTTAAATTAGTGTGTCCTATAGGCTGTTCTATGATGCAGACTTCATAGGGACAGCATAGGCACATCATAAGCTGTTCTGTGATGTATCATGACACACAGACACAGAGATTTGTTGAATTTATAGATTTGTTTATGAAGCACTGACTTTCCCCTTTCTTTGGTGAGTGATGGTCTTTATGACATCATGAAGACATGAAAGCCGACGTCAGTGTCCTATGAAGCAGACATCATAGGCGCATCATAGACTGTCCTATGATGTCCTATGATCGTGACAGGCAGACACACAAGATTTCTTGGATTCATAGATACTAGTGCATACCCGTGCATGCCCGTAGAAACCAAGTATAAGCAAGTATTTCTGCCTGCCCGTAGAAAGCAAGTGTAAGCAAGCATTTCTGCATGCCTGAAGAAAGTTAGTTACCATGGCAACAGTGCCATGGCGATCCCTGCCTTTGATCTTTGACATGGTTAAGCAAATATTTCTGCATGCCTGTAGAAAGCAAGTGTCAGCAAGCATTCCTGCATGCCTGTAAAAAGAGTGTTCTGACCTCACAGGGTACCTATGATGTCTGTATGACATCATAGACGGAGTTGTTCTTCTTTTAGATTTGATTGGCAGTTGGCAACCAGCTTACAGGTGCATTACTGCCACATACTTCACTCTGTATCATCACTGTATATCTTTGTATCAGGAGTTCTTATAAGGAGTTCTGAACAAGTCCCTATACAGAACTCTTTATATGGTCATGTGACATCATAGGAACACAGTGTGCGCCTGTGATGTCATAGCTATGAATGCCCACAGCTCCCCTATGGATCCCTTATGGACGTTCATTAAAGATTTCCCCTCCCAAACTTCCGCATATCTGGGGAGGCTGAAATTCAGGGATGTTGACATGGTACCCATGCATGCCCGTACAGCCCCTGCTGCATGCCTGCCTTTGATCTTTGACATGGTTACCATGGCAACACAAAGTCCTATGATCGTGACACACAGACACACACTGCAGACAGACAGACAGACACACACACACACACAGACAGATTTCTTAAATTATAATATGACTTATTCACCTTGCTAATTTTGAGCCATATGACATCATAAAGACACATTAGTGTAGGCATCGTGAGTGATGGCGTATATGACATCGTAAAGACACATTTGTCTATATGACGGCATCGCGAGTCCTATGTTGCGTGATATCATAGGATCATAATAAGACATCATGCCTCATAGGACATCAGGCAGACATCATAGGCTGTCCTATGATGTCCTATAGGACATCATGCAGACATCATAGGGCGTCCTATGATGTGCTATGTGTATATGATGTCATATAGACATATCCTTATGACGGCACCATGAGTCCTATGATGCCTGAGATCATAGGATCATCATAGCACATCAGGAAGACATCATAGGGGGTCCTATGATGTCCTATAAATGTGACAGGCATGATGTAACCGAATTTTATCTAAACACTTTAAAAGGTCCTGGAGTAAAATAATCAACCGGATCTGTGAAGTGAATCTCCCTTTATTGCTGCAGCAAACAGGAGGCGTGAGACCAGAATACAGCTCTGTTTTCCCCCGAGGGAGAGAAGCACACACACTTTTATAGCTCTACAGTGAAGCTTCTGGAAAGAGATAAGACACGGCCGTACAGCTCAGAGACATCGCAAGATAAAGGCCAAGGGCTTCAAGGCCATCGAACAGTTCTCCCAGGAGAGGGGTGAAAGGGAGTAGGGAGTGAGAGCATGAATACCTTAGCCGGTCACTGTGACATAAAACTTCATCTTGGGACACAAAGTATAACAAACTCATCAAACAGCTTGTCAATATAGCATATCAAAACAGTTCATATATGGATAACAGTTATAGTCATATGTTGTAACACACACACACTTATAAGACATGTGATCTCAACAGATAAATGCCTTCTCTTGGCCATTTATGACCATATGTACAAGACTGTCAAAGTAAAAGAATCAGCAAAAGTACACCCTCTCAGGTTTAAACTAATGCATCATGAACAATGACATGGAATGACAGAATAGGTGAAGAGTCACAGACGATTGCATCATAAACTGGGAATAATAGTGTAACATGTTAACAGCAAGCTTTCAAAATTTATTCTGTAACATTATCATAGCCACCAGGAAAAGGAAGGTGTGACATATCTGAAACCGGAGTGGTGGCTCAGTTGGTAGAGCACCCGCCCCACACCCGGGAGGCAGGGGTTCAAATCCCGGCCGGGTCATGCCGAAGACCATATAAAAGTGGAACTTCCTGCCATCCAGCTTGGTGCTCAGCAATAATGGAATGGAGGAGGGAAATCTGTGGTGGCGCCTTGCATGGCAGCGGCCCTCTGATTCTGCACTGGGGTGTGTGTGATTAACACAGTAGATGGGTAAAGCACAATCTCGTTCTACTGTACATGATTGGTTGTACGGTTGAATGACAATAAGGGTGATTTAATTTAATTTTAATAATTTAAAACAGTGTGAATCAACATTATCTGCTGGAGTGTGTCTGAATCCTGTTCCGCTGTGGGGAGAGCTGTGTAGTGCATCATGTATGCATCATGTAAGCAGAGATTTTGGACATCATATGCCGAATTATTGGAATCAGGCAACAGCCGCAGAAAAGCAAAATCAAAAGAATTATTAGAAACATCAGTCCAATACGTACAAGCCAGTCTTTCCAACCACCACTAGTTAGCCAGGACCCAGAGATCCCAGCCAGAGGAGATTGTACTATCGCTCTGCACCTGCTGTGAGAGGTCATTAAGGTGACTCACGACATATGTTATATTATCATTATGAGCAGGTGTATAGGTGCAGTACTCCTGACCTATAATGTGACATACCCCTCCCTGAGCTGCCAAAACTATGTCTAGGGCCAATCTGTTTTGTAGCACAACGTTACGCATAGCCTTCATTTCAGTTGTCATTGCTGAAAAGCCCATTTCAGTTAAAGCAGTGAGATTCTCCAAATCAATAGCCAGATGGTCAATATGGTGGGCTGTATTTACCATACCCCACGTTGGTACTAATGCGCTAAAAACTTTCACCCCTGGACTTATTCTGACCCTGGTTTGGTCATCAGTTGCTCTCTTCTGTCGCCCATGATGTTCATGTGGTGGAAAGTAATGGGAATATGAAAATTGAGCATGATGAGTCAGGTTTGTTTCAATGCACATGCTAGGAATTAGTTTAGCCATGTAACATGTTCCACACTAGCCAGGTGGCAAATACTGATAAACCTGTGACCCACATACCCAAACATTAGCAGTTAGGCTACCGTAGCCGTCAGAGCTAGGGAAAAACAATTGAGGATTGTCCGAGCATTGACTTTTATTTTGACGTCCACATGTAGCCCTTGGTAGGGTGAGGTTTGGTGTTGTGAAAAATGGTATCCTTAATGTGTGTAAACATGGGGTACCAGTCACATGGAAGCCACAGGTAGCATTAAGGGTAGTGTTACAACGTTGTGCGGTTCCCGAATATGTTGATCCATTGTGATGGCAACCGAGGTGAAAACATACTGAAGCTGTAAAAAGGGTGGGGTTAGTAGTGAATACAGGCTTCTGAGCCTTCTTGCTTATGTAGGTCATATTATGAACTCTGATTTGGCGAAAAGCAAAATCTGTTACACTGACATTTAACCACTCACAGTACTGTTGTATTTCCTGCAAATTCGACAGTAAACCGCTTATCACAGACGGTGCCATTGTGGTGTACCCCTTCAACTGTAGTCTGTGCTAACAATGCTCCCATTATTTCTGATCTGTTTAGAGGATAAGGAATCATAGGCACAGAGTGAGTAACATGATGTGGCAGGTGTGTACAAACATAACAAGACCCAGTCACATTTGCTTGTCTTAACTGACAAACGTACCACCTGATACCATGCATTGTTGTCATAGGTGTCGCTGGAATGGTTGTCAAAGTTATACCCCAAAGGGCTTGCCTCTCGTCTTGTCTGGAAAGGATTATTTGGTGAGGAAGAATAGTTTATCAATAGAAATATGATTACTCCAAGCATGAAAGTGATAAGAAAGCACACCCACACCGTGTCCGTCTTGGCACCAAACTGACATCGCCGGCATCTTCGGCGGTGTTCCTCCTCATCAACGTGATGCTGTTGTGAGTCTGAATTGTCCGTCATATCAGTGTCAGTGTAAGTGAGATGCATGCTGTATATCTCAACTGAGCGGCGTTCAGCGTACAATCAGACTATTTGTGGCGGCTATCAGGTGCAACAATTTGTGGCCTTGTGTTGTCACTCGGCGATTAGATAAGATAAGATAAGATAAGATAAGCCTTTATTAGTCCCACAACGGGGAAATTCCAGGATTGCAACAGCACAGGGATAGCAACACTCAGAGCAACAATAAAAAAAAACAAGTAAGCAAGAGCAGCTAATATACATATGTACGTATTACTATAAAATATATATATATACACACACACACAGACACACAGTGCAGAGCATTGTAGCTGGATGGAATAAATATATGAATATATGAACACACAGTGCAGAGCATTGTAGCTAGATGGAATAAATATGTAAATATATAAACACCCACAGTACGGAGCATTGCAGCTAGGTGGAATAAATATGCAAGTATATAAATATATTAATATTAATATTATATATATTAATTATATATTATATTATATTATAATAATATATATATTATATATTATATTATATATATATATATATATTATATTATTATTATATTATATTATATATATTATATATATATTAATATTAATATATTAATATAAATATATATATATATATATATATATATATATATATATATATATATATATATTATATTATTATTATATTATATTATATATATTATATATATATATATTAATATTAATATATTAATATAAATATTAAGTGATAACACTAGTCACACCTCTTCTCTCCTTTACATTAATGATCAGACAGCCTGCCGGCCTGCTTCTCTATTGCAAACACCAGTACTGGACACCGGAGGGTGCTGTCAGCTGACGTTTGCATAGACAAACAGACAGCCACTGTCTTTGTCGAGGAGTTTGAAACCCAGAGGATCCAGCTGAAGAGGCTGCCAAAGATGAACAGGGATTTGGCTTTCGAGTTAATGGGGGAAGGGGGGAAATTATGAAGCTGGTAGTGATTTTGGCTAACCACTTGGACATCTACTTCTCGTCCTAGTCTACAATGTGGGTTGGTGATTATGGCTAATCACCATCTGCTTCTACTCCTGGTCTGGTCTGGGTTCTTCTGGCTTGACCCCTGGGACCTTTCTGCAGTGTGTTGCGTGGATCCACGTCGCCTTCGCAGCGATTTTCACAGCCGTGAATGTCGTCAGAAGGATTTGGTATGGACCCAACCATTGTTTGCTGTGCCAATTCATCCGTTTGAAGCTTTTAACCTCCACCCAGTCACCTGGTCTTATGTCGTGGAGGAGCCCCTTGGCAGGTCTGGGCAGGGCAGCTTTTACCTGTTGAGAGATGTTTTGCAGTTGGCAGGACAGGGCAGAGCAATAAGATAACATGACATTTTCAAAATGTGAGGTGGTTGGAGGAGGTGGTGTCTTCCTTTCTGCAGAGAATCCTAAACAGGGAGGATGAGCAAACAAGATTTCAAAGGGTGACATGTTATATTTCTTCCTGACTTGCATGCGCATGTACATGAGTGCCAACGACAGACATTTTACCCAGGGCTGGCCAGTGTCATCTTCGAGCTTGGCAAGCTTGTTCTTTAGGGTGCCATTTTCACGCTCAATAGCACCACCTGATTGCGGGTGGTAGGCACAATGTTTCTTCAAATCAAAGCCCAATGTAATACTGTAGCCCAGTGTAATGCAATGTAGATTAGTCAATGCTTCATTTACAAAATGTTTACCAATGTCACTGGAGATTTTCTCTGATATTCCCCATCTGGGAATGATTTCTGACAATAATGCTCTGGCCACAACAGTGCTTGTTGCATGTTTGGCCCTAGGTGTGAATGTGTGTGTGAATGGTTAAGGGATAGCGCCGTACCGTGGCTGCTTCATCCATCCAGGTGGATGCCCTCAATTTCCCCTCTGGGGATCAATAAAGTATACAGAATCAAAAAAAAAAAAATGTTTGGCTGGAAAGGCCTCTACCTATTTGGACCACATGTCAACCATTACCAAACAGTACTTTTTGCCCTCTGCTGGGCTTAGTTCAGTGAAATCCATCATGAGATGTTGGAACGGTCCTGCAGGTGGCGGATGTGCTGCTGGGACCTGTTTGGGGACCCTGCGGGCATTGTTAGTGGCACAGATTAGGCATTTTTTTTGCAAAAATTGTCAGCATAAACAGTGAAACCAGTAGTAAACCAGTTTGCATGCAGTGTTTGTATCATCCCTTCTCTTGACACATGGTCTCTCCCATGTGTCAATTTAGCAAAATGATTGAAAAAATACCAGCAGGGGAGAGCATTCGGGCCTCTCCACACACCAGCATGATCTTTATGACAGCCTTTGTTGGTCCACTTCTGATGTTCCTGTGGGGAGGAGAGAGATTGCATAGAAATGAGGGTTCAGTAGGTGTTGGTGGAGAGGAAGCAGGAAGGGGAGGGGGAGCATGAGTGGCAGAGATGGAGAGAGCCGCAGCCTTAGCTGCAGCATCAGCACGAGCATTGCCTCAAGAAACAGGGTCAGAAAAGGAAGTGTGGGCCCTGCATTTGCACACTGCTACAGAAGAAGGAAGGAAGATTGCATCCAAAAGGCGGGAAACATAAGAGGAGTTCTTTATGGGTGAGCCTGCAGACGTGAGGAAGTTCCTTTCACGCCACAGTGCACCAAAATCATGAACTACCCCAAAGGCATAGCGTGAGTCAGTGTAAATCAGGGGTCACCAACGCGGTGCCCGCGGGCACCATGTCGCCCGCAGAGACCACATGTGTCGCCCGCAGGCCTGTTCTAAAAATAGCACAACTCGCAAGTGAGCTGCAGATGTAATTTTTTCTGCCGCTATTTTTTATTTTATATTTTTTATATTTTTTAAAATCACACTTGCATTTATATAGATTTTAAAATGACAATGGCTTAAAAATAAAAAAAATGAAAATATGTTTATTATACGTAAAGTTAAGGTGAACTCTGACTTAGTTCAAAGGTCAGTATTGTGCGCATGACAAAACCTTCGCGCTTGTGGAGCGTAAGCTAGCGGGCAGTTAAGATAGTGGGCGCAGTGCGGTTTCCAAGCCCAAAAACATGGCAAAAAAAAGAAAATTTATCATTTTCAAAGTGAGCGGGAGAAAGAGTTCTTTTTTACTACTGTGAAAGGAAGCTGCGTGTGTTTCATTTGCGGGGCGATGGCGAAGCGCCACTTCACTACCCACTCTTTTTTTTTTTTTTTTTTGGACTTATCTTGTACCCGTAGGTAGATTTGTTCTGCAGTCCGGTAACAAGCCACCAGGCGCTGCATGCGCAAGCACCCCTTACCTCCCTAACCTGCATGTTTTTGCATGAAAAACGAGAACATGCACCACCAGAACATGCAAACTCCACACAGATCACTGTTGGCCGGGGGCAGGGATCGAACCCACGATCCCCGCTATCCCCCGGCCGAGGGTAAACTGCTGCCGCGGTGCTAACCACTGCGCCACCGTGCATATAAGCACTCTCAGTGCTGTTTAGTTTCTTCTCATGAAAGGACAGCGCTGGTTGCTCAAGCATGATTCTTGGCAAGAACTGTATGGATATAATTCCAGTGAAGAAGAACACACAAAAGTGTGTTTATTAAATGTAACAGATTTTGAGCAGAATTGCAGCAGATTTGTTCAGTTAAAAATGTGATAAGATTTATTTAATATGAAAGTTGATTTTTCTTAAATGTTGCATAACTTTTTCAAACATGGTTCAACATAGTTCATGAATTAAAAGGGTTTAGTTTTTTATGGTTAAAAGGGACTGGTGAAAACTGGACATTTTTTTATGAAATGTAGAAGGGATCATCTGAACAATTGCTGAGATTAATAAAAATAAAGTGTTGAATATTGATCTTGTCTGTTACCCACTCTAAGTTATTGATAATTTTTTATTTATGTTTATATATATATACGTATATATAATATGTATATGTATATACAGTATATGTATGTATGTGTGTGTGTGTGTGTGTGTGTGTGTGTGTGTGTATATATATATATATATATATATATATATATACACACACACACACAATTTGTTATTTTAGAGGAGTGTGTCAAGCTGGTGCCCTTCACATGACTCGATACCCATGAAGTAGCTCTTGGTTTCAAAAAGGTTGGTGACCCCTGGTGTAAATAGTAACAGACTGACCTGCTGCATAAGTGCAGGCCTCTGCCAAGGCGACAAGCTCCACAGCTTGTGCAGAAAGATGAGATGGCAAGGAGCCAGAAAGAAACATACAGTGGTCATCACACACTGCCCAACCCACTTTGTTGCGGCCTACCGAGGGATCAACAGATGCAGAGCTGTCAACATACAGGACGAGGTCTGGATTTGACAGTGGGGTGTCAGACAGGTCAGATCTAGGGGAAGTGACAAGGTCCATCAAGGACAAGCAGTCATGGTCACAGTCTGTGTCATCATCACAAGTGGGTAGGGGAAGATTGGTGGCCGGGTTAACTGACTGTGCACAACGTTTGACAGTAAGGTTTGGCGATTCAAGGAGGGTAGAATGATATCTAAGCCACCTTGCATGGGAGAGGTGTGACGACTTCTGCTCATTCAGAAGCAGTGCAACAGCATGAGGAACATACAGAGTGAGAGGAGAGTACAGAACAATGTCCCGAGATGCCTCTACCGCCGCTCTCTGCCACTGCACGGAGACAGAGCGGAAGTCCTGCAGCAACAGCATCCAATTTGCAGGAGTAATACGCAACTGGACGAAGTCTGTCACCGTGGGGCTGCAGGAGGATGAAGGTCATGCATCCAGACTTTTCATCAACGTACTGAACAAAGGGTTTAGAATATCAGGGGTGTCAAACTCATTCCATGGAGGGCCAAGACCCTGCAGGTTTTACTTCCACCCAGTCTCCTCAGCAGGTGGTTTCACTGATCAGCAATCAGTAGGAAGAAATTCAGAGAAATCACCTGTTGAAGACACTGGGTGGAAGTAAAACCTGCAGGGTCTTGGCCCTCCATGGAATGAGTTTGACACCTGTGGTTTAGATGAATCAGGAAGTGAAAGAGTTGGAGGAGCCAAGAGAGCTTTTTTTATGTTTTCAAAGGAGTCACTAGCAGCGGGTGTCCACTCAAGAGGGAAGTGTGAGGGACCCTTTGATAGAATGATGTCACGCATTGGTCTTTCAATACATGAAAAATTAGGAATGAAGGAACGGCAGTAGGATGCCATGCCAAGGAAGGAGAGAAGTTCCTTCTTGTTTTTCGGCTTGTCCATGTGACAGATTGCTTGTGCACGCTTTGGAGAAAGAGACTTGCCCTGATTAGAGATTTGATGGCCCAAAAATGTGATCATTGGTTTGCAAAATTGCAATTTGGACTTTGAAACCTTGTGGCCTCCTGCAGCAAGGTGACACAAAAGCTTCAAAGAATCTGCTTGGCATTGTGCTTCATTTGGTGCGCACAGCAAAAGGTCATCAGCATATTGAGTCAGGACAGAGCTGTCTGACAGTTGAAGAGAGCTCAAGGAGCTTTTGAGAGCCACGTTGTAGATAGTCGGACTTTCACAGTAGCCCTGGGCCAATCTGGTGAATGTGTAAAGAGCCCTATTGAATTGGAATGTGAACCAAAACTGTGAGTCTTTGTGGACAGGGACGCTGATAAATGCATTTGGCAAATCCACCACTGTGAAATGGGTTGAATTTGGAGGAATTTGAGTCAAAATAGTATGAGGGTTAGGGACCACAGGAGCACGCTGGATTACAGCAGCATTAACAGCCTGAAGATCTTGGACAAAATGCCATTCAGCAGGTTGGCCCTTATCCCTGATCTTTTTTACGGGAAAAATTGGCGTACAAACTGGAGAATTTGGCGCTGCAACAATAATCCCTTCTTTTAAAAGTGATTCAAAGACAGGGGCGATGCCGTCATGTGCCTCGGGCCTGAGTGGGTATTGCATACATTTCGGTCGAAAATCAGATTTTGGCCTTAGCACGACCAGAGGGCAGGTTTTTATAAGACCCACGTCATATTTGTGCGCAGCCCACAAAGATGGTGGAACACATGAGTGCATGTTGTCTTCCTGACTCTGTACAGATGGCATGATAACAGGTTTCATCCATCTGTATCGCCTGGTATCATCCAAAGTTTGGATGAAATGCTCACAGGAAAGCGTCACTGCGTACTCTGCACGACACATCTGCAGAGAAGGGGAAAATGAAACTGTACCGAGACCCACATGGTGTAGTGATGCAGATGAAACCCAGTCATCAGCACGATGAGCGGCAAGGGCCCATGCACCCATGTCGCTCCAAGCTGAAGAGGGGGCTTTGGTCAATGAAACATGTGGGTAACTGTGTGGAACTGAAAACACTGCAGACATGCAGGGCGTAAGTGCAGTTAGCAAGAAACTAAAATCTGCTGCCCACACAACGTGTGTCATTTGCAATGGGGCAGATTTAACTTGTAACCATTGTTTCTCATATTCTGTGTCAGGGCCCTGTGAAAGATGTGTTGTACAATGTGTTCTGTGTGGTGGCATGGATACTGTAGCTTGTGGTGAGAGCGTCTTTCCCATTTCAACCAAATGAAAGCTCTGCCCTTCATCTGTCAGTGCCCACTCATAAGTATACAGCAGAGATGGAATTTTGGCAAAGGTCGAGCTGGGAGTTTCAATTTGGGTTCCCTGTGGTGTGCAGGATAGTGAGAGTGACAAACTGCACATCAGATCTTTGCCTAACAAACTGAAAGGGCACTGAGGTGAAAATAAAAAGTTGTGAGTGAAAGTCTTCCCATCCAATGTACATGACAATGGTTCAGTGAAAAACTCATGTAAAACCTCCATTCATCACCTGTGAGGTAAGTGAACGAGAAGTGAGGGGTGGTTTTAACCTGGAAGCTGACGAAGAATGGAATTTGTCGCTCCAGAGTCGACCATGAAATCTGTCATTTTTCCTGAAACCTTAACAGGTAGGATGGGCAGGTCTCTGAAGTGAGAAGTAGAGTAAAATGCAAAGGTCAGTGCTGTATGTTCACTATGAGATGTGTGTGTGGCTGCAGCGTGATTTTTATTGGCAAGCACATGTACGGCGTCTGCTGGGGGTGAGGGTAGAGAAGACGCACATGTTCCAGTCTTATCTGCCCGGCGTCATTGCTCTGGCTATTGAGGCTGGAGCTGAGGTGGTGGCGACTGAGGGTGGGGGTGTGGTGGCTGGTCAGGATTTTGTCGGGGCCAGAGCCCACGATTGTTCCACTGAAGGTTGCCTCTGCCACGTCCTCGTGGGCCAAACCTTGGTGTCACGGGGCAGGCTGTGATCCAATGGCCAACTTGCTTGCAGTAAGCGCAGGGTGACAGTGGTGGACATTGTCGCATCCAGTGTCCCTATTGGCCACAGTTACGGCACTGGTTGGGGCCAGCTGCAAGTGCCCACTGCGCCATAGTGAGCAGTACCTTTTCCAAAGTGTCCCCCTTGGCATTGGATTTCTTTTTGGTAGAGCTCTTATTCTTCCTGTGGTGATGTTCAGCATGACGAAGTATTTCTTGTGATGTTTGAGTTTCCCAACCAATGCAGGTCTGCTTCAGATCTGCAGCCAAGTTTGGGAGGAGGCCTGCCATAAACCACATATTCAAATGCGTGCCATACGCCCCTGTATCTTTCTTGTAATCTTCGAGGGAGGAATGGCTGCCGCTCTGTTGAAGATCTTCCTCAGCCTGTGGAAGTAATTGCCCGGAGACTCATCGTCTTTCTGCTGACAGTTTGACACCTTGCTCAGATCAGAGCATTTTGTACAGTCGTTAGTAATCGCTTTCATCAGTCTCAGCAGCGCCACCTTGTAGTCTTTATTCTGTTTGCCCGGCTCCATGCCCCATTCACGGTCAGTTGGGCGGACGTCTTTCTCTAACAGAGGCATCAGTTTTGCCATATTGGTTGGGGTGCACTTCTATGCCATTATCCTCCGAAGCTCGTGGAATGTTCGGTGGTACAGTATGTCTGACAAAATGCTTCCAGCTGTTCACAGAAATATAGTAGATCATTCTCCAGCTATGGGAGTGTTGCTGCAAACTTAGGTATGTTTTTCGGTGCCCACGGTCTGAATACGACCTGTGGTCCTGTTGGTCCCATGACCTCTATCATTGGCATGGTAAACTCCTGGTTCTTTTCTTGTTTTAATGGTGTAGGCAGATGTCGGTGTGACACCATTGATTGGTCATTATGAATTGACGGCAACCGCAGGGTATCTACTTCGTTAAGACGTGGCTTCCTTTCTTTCACACCTGTTGCCCCTTCAAGAAGTGGCAAATCCTCATCAATAGGCGGTGGGAAAGGGCATGAGTTATCGTCCTTATTCAGCGCACAGCGCAAATGGACCGGACAGTGCTAGGTACAGTGCGGCGGTGAAAGGGTTAGTAGGGTGAGGTTGGGGTGGAACGGGTTATTCACTTTCATGAGGTGGGGGAAATTTAGGGTCCCCAGCAGATTGTATAAATTGCTTTTGTGTGGTGTGTGTATTTTCTCTATCCTTTTTCTTTCGTTAATTTTCCCTTCTATTCTGTTCCTGCTTATTCCTACGTGCCTTTGCCTCCGTCAGCCACATGTCGGCCTCACCCTTTTCCAATTGTAACTGTGTCAGCTTTTCTCTGTCCTTCTTACTCTTTCTTTTTTGTCTGTAATTTCTGAATTTCGCCATTTATGTTATCCCTCAAAGGAGTGACAACCTCGACAGAGAATGACCCCCCAGATGGAAATTCAGCCCCACAGATCCATTTTTCCAAAAACTCCACACTCTCAGGACCATAATTATTATCAGTCATGTATTTCACCTTCGGTCCCGTCATGCCGGACAGATCCTGTCTGGGCTTGGACTTGCAAGATCCCATTTTAGCCAGTATGACTGCTTAGTCACTACAAAACGTCTTAAGTACCTGCTAGCACGTGCTTTCCTAGACCAGTGGTCACCCTAGGCGTCCCCAGGCATGCCCCAATGCGTCCGATTGTGCAATTCAGGATGATGTCCCCAAATTTGTACTAAACAAATACTGTACACTGACTTCTATTATTTGAGACTATGTCCCCAAATTTGTATTAAACAAATACTGTACACTGTCCTGTATTTGATCCTGCTACGAGATCAACTCGCCGGACCCCAGAGTTTGTCCAGGGGACTTTAACCCACTGGGCATGCACAGATATCGGTGTGTCAAAGTGAACTACACAACTGATATTTTGTCAATAAACTTCTAAAAACACAGCAAAAGTTCACGTACTGAGATTTGGAGGCTTCTGAGACGGTTGTTTGGAATAATGTGTCATGATTCCATCAAGTGATGCGCTCACGTCGCCTAAAAAGGTGGAAAGAGCCGAACTCTGTTTTGGTGATCAATCCACGTCAGCCGCTGAAAATCAGTGATCAATTATCCCACTTCTGACACCACTGATGTAACCGAATTTTATCTAAACACTTTAAAAGGTCCTGGAGTAAAATAATCAACCGGATATGTGAAGTGAATCTCCCTTTATTGCTGCAGCAAACAGGAGGAGTGAGACCAGAATACAGCTCTGCTCTACCCCGAGGGAGAGAAGCACACACACTTTTATAGCTCTACAGTGAAGCTTCTGGAAAGAGATAAGACACGACTGTACAGCTCAGAGACATCGCAAGATACAGGCCAAGGGCTTCAAGGCCATCAAACAGTTCTCCCAGGAGGGGGGTGAAAGGGAGTAGGGAGTGAGAGCATGAATACCTTAGCCGGTCACTGTGACATAAAACTTCATCTTTGGACACAAAGTATAACAAACTCATCAAACAGCTTGTCAATATAGCATATCAAAACAGTTCATATATGGATAAAAGTTAGTCATATGTTGTAACACACACACACACACTTATAAGACATGTGATCTCAACAGATAAATGCATAATCAGTGAATTTCTATTACAGGCACACAGACACAGATTTCTTGAATTTATGGAGTGATCATAGTTGAAAAAAATCCTTTTTTAAAATGTTTATTTGCTCATTCTATTTTATCATTTTACAAGCACTTCTTTTTAAGTGTTTATGTTCATGACTTTTATTAATATTTTATATTGCCGTTGCAATAAAGTTGTTAAATGAACCCTGTATCTGTAAATTTCTGCATTATATTTTACGTTTACGTTGATGTTTATGTTAGGGCTGCCTGACTTATTCTGCAAATTCCATGAAATTGTATGGATTACAAAGTCTTTCCAAAACCTTGAAATTACTTGAATTTACAGTTTCTTAATATTTCATGTCTTTAAATAATTAATCTGCACTACTTGCAGTGTCGACCTGGTCACACTGCCATCCACCACTTTATTGGCAGAGATACAGGAAGATAAATTGATTGGCTTATTAGATATTTGCCTGAGCTCCTTAAACCCGGCGATTCATCTTTGTCCTCTGTAGCTGGCATTATATTTTATCTCATATCTCTCTAACTATACCCTTCCTTTTGTGTTAGGGTCGGCACCGACCCATTTTAGTTTTTAAATGCATAAAAGAATCACTTAAAATTTGTTGATTGCATCAAGGCTTTTTGACTTTGTCAGAAACCTTGATTTCAACAAAATTAAACAAAAAAATTTTTTTCACTACATTATAAAATGCTCTGGTTGAAATTATGTCCTTTGTGGTGTTAGGGTCGGTTTCGACCCGGTTATAAAAATAAGATTGTAAAGCAATAATTAGAGCCAAAATTGAAATCATAAGTGCACTGTCAGCCAACACTTGCCAGCGAATGACCAGAAGATGGCCAATGGTTGTGTTCTACAACATCCTTGATGTGTCTGCATATAATGCATTTGTGTTGTGGACCCACATCCACCAAGGGTGGAACTCAACCAAAAAAAACAAGCGGAGAATGTTTCTGGAGGAGCTGGGAAATTCTCTTGTCAAGGCACACACTGAGCGAAGGGAACAGGTGCCCCGAGACCCACATGCTGCAGCCTTTGTCAGACAGTTGCAGAGCTCACCCAGCACTCCGTCCACACCATCAGCAACACAGAGAGAATCTGCATCAGCATCCTCCCGAGCCAGCCCTGCCTCAACACCAACCGGAAGAGCCAAAGCCACAACCCCAGTCAGGCCACCTGAATCTAAAAGAAAGAGGTGTCAGGTCTGCCCAAGCAGTAAAGACAAATGTATTGTGTTTCCAATGCAAGAAATATCTCTGCAAAGAACACACAAAAAGTGTCGCTTTTTGCCACACATGCATCTAAACACACACACACACACACACACACACAGAGGATGACAGCCTTTCAGGTCTGTACCCACAAAAAGAAGCACTGTTGTTAAACTGAATGTACAGTACCTTCGCTGGTATCACTTAAAAACTCAGTAAAAGCTCCGTGTTACTGAACATAAAAAATTCCACCTCCCCTCTCCCTGTAACTACGGCGTTACCACTCCATCCATGCTGTAACAGTTTACTGTGGAAATTTTTAAAAAATGTCAGAGGAATTCTGTCCTGTGGAATTATTATATTTTGTGTCCGTTTTTTCCGATTTTTTTTTTTTTGGTCTGCGTTTGAAACAGTTTTTTTCTGCACTGAAAATATTGTATAGAGGTGGACTTTTTGTGAAATGTTTTTTTAGATATTAATCTTTTTTTAAAATGCAATACAAATTAGTTTGCATTCTCCTGTAACATTTTTAGGATTTTATGTTTTGTTTGAAATTGAACAAAGAATTCATTTTAATATTGTTTTTTGTTTAAAAATTAATCGAACCCAGGATCCCCCGGCCAAGCAACTCACCCTTGGCCGGGGGATCCTGGGTTTAATCCCAGCCCCCGTCCAACAGTGATCTGTGTGGAGTTTGCATGTTCTCTCCGTGTCTGCGTGGGTTTACTCCGGGATTTCTCCGGTTTCCTCCCACATGCCAAAAACATGCAAGTTAAGTTAACTGGCATCAAAACTGGGGATTCTAAGTTGTCCTTGGGTACGACTGTGAGTGTGAATGGTTGTCTGTCTCTCTGTGTTGGCCCTGCGATGGACTGGTGATCTGTCCAGGGTGTACCCTGCCTCTCGCCCAAAGACGCTGGGATAGGCTCCAGCCCCCCCATGACCCGAAAAGGATTAAGCGGAAGAAGATGAATGGGGGGGGGGGAATTAATATAGAGCTAAAATCAGCTAAAACATGAGCTGAATAAAATAATGTGTGAAAACAAGTTAAAGGATATTGGCCTGTCTGTAGACAGCTGTGGTCTTTCACATTCACACCAGGAAGCTGCCCAGGAAAACCACAGACTGACCTGTGGCCACTTCCACTAGAGCAGTTGGGGTTAAGGGGCTTGCTCAAGGCACCACGGTGGGGTTAAGGATGGTGGGGAAAACACTGCTGTTATCTGTCCCACCCAGACCTACTCCTGCCAGTCCAGGGATCGAACCCGTGATCCTCCGCTCACCAGTCCACATACCTAACCATTAGACCACCACTGCCCACCAGTAATAAGGCAAAAGGAACGTTAACCTTGACCCCTAAACCCATAGTCAGAGGTCAGGATCCAAATCTGTGTACCAAGCTTGGTGGCCCGAGCTTTACTTGTTGTACAGTAATAAGGCATAAGAAATGCTAACCTTGACCTTTTGACCCCAAACCCATACTCGGAGGTCAAGATCTCAAGGTGAACCTGTGTAGCAAGTTTGGTGACCCTAGCTTTCTTTGTAGTTGAGATATAGTTTATAAGGCATTTTGATGTTGACCTTTGACCTAGTGAGCCCAAAACCATAGTCACACTTGTGGGTCACAGGGTGAACCTGTGTACCAAGTTTGATGACCCTAACTTTACTCTTTGTACAGTAATAAGGCATAGGGAATGTTAACCTTGACCTTTTGACCGCAAACTAGGGCTGCACGATTATGGTCAGAACGATGACTGCAATTATTTTGATCAATTTTGAAATCATGATTATTAATCACAATTTTTCATTAACTTTAGGAAAAACACAGATTACATAAAATTATTTTTTTTATTCATCCTTTTTACCAATTGCTAGATGAAGCCTGTGGCCAAAGCACTGGAGCCTCATCTATTTACAGTATTTAGAGAAGCTGCCTTGACAACGTTAGATCCACTGTCTGTTGTTATGCAGACGAGTCCCTCCTCCTGCAGGCTCCAAGATGATCACGCTCCCCTCAGTCCGTGGGTTATAGCTTTTCCCCTGTGGTCTTGTGGTGAAAACGACATCTGCAAGCATCGACTCTTCATTTTAAAATCTCTATCAATATAGTGAATTGTCGGGGACAGGTACGGCTCTGTTACTCTGTTTGACCATAGGTTAGTCGTAGTTGCAAAGTACTTGACAGTTGTGATGTCCATCTGTATTTTTCATACAGCGCAGGTAATGACACTTTGGAGAATCACGTGGGGATCACATATTTTTTGCCCAGTGTTTTGATGATGTTTCTGAAACCTTCACTGATCATACAGTATTTAGTGGGCACATGTCTTTGGCCAAATAAAACACTATTGCATCAGTTACTTTAGCGTGTCTTTGGGAGGTGGATGGATACGGTGAAGCTCTGTGCAGAATTGATACTAAGGTTGTCTGGGTCGGCGACGGACACAGACTGTGATTTAGTGAAGTAACATTCACTTTAGCCTTCATGCATTGGTCGTACTGTGGAGTGTGTCAAATAAGAGGCAGATCCATGGACAGACGGTTTATTACACACTTCACGTCTCACAAGCACAGAACAGAATGAATGAACTCAACAAGCTTTCCTCTCTTCCCTCAAATCCTCTTCACACGTTTCATGGCGTTTTCCTCTCACACAGCATGACATTTACATTACACAGCATTCAACCCCCTATGCTTCTGACTCCTTCCTGCTATATCTCCAGGAACTCTCTGGGCATTGTTCTCCCATGTTTATTCCTTGTCTCTGTCTAAGATGCTGCATAACCTCCTCCTATACCCCCCACCCCCACCCCCACCCCCAGCATCTTAGATAGAACATCAGTCCACACGCTCTCTTGGCTTCAGTCTCCTCCCATATCTGCTGTAACTGGGGTTTACCGCCTCCGTGGCGCTGCTGTGCTGGTGGGGGGCTGCTGGGAGTGTGTCTGACTGCGGGTGGGCCGTGGCAAGGGGGGGGGGGACTTCGCCCTGTCTGTGTGGCTGATCTGTTGCATCGCTTCCCTGGGGAGCTCTCCGTGGGGGTCTTCCACGCCGAGGGGCCCTAGCCAACAGCACCTGCTTGTCCGCTGCTATAAAGGCGGGTTTAAGTCTGTCTACGCCAATTTTCTCCCGTCTACCCCCCAAGTCTAGCACAGAATGCTTATCCCCTGTTTCCAACACTCTGAACGGTCCATCATAGGTTGGGCGCAATGTAGGGCGGTGGACGTCGTGTCTGACGAACACGAACTCCGCGTTCTTCAAAGTTTTAGGCACGAAAACACACGGAAAACAGTGGTGGGCCGGGCCTGGCAGTGTGCCTGTGTTTGCGCTATGCTGCAAAAGCTGAGACGGGCAGCTGTCCGGCGCGGGATTATCTGGCAGAAATTCCCTGGGCAGCCGTAGGGGCTGCGCAAAAACCAGCTCTGCTGGGGAAGCTTCCAGATCTTCTTTTGGCGCGGAGCGCAACCCCAATAAAACCCACAGCAACCTGTCCACCCAATTTGCATCCATCAGTGAAGCCCTGAGTGCTGCTTTCAGTGATCTATGAAAACGCTTGCATAACCCGTTGGCCTGTGGGTTGTACGCGGTTGTGCGATGAATTGCAACACCCAGGCTGCGGGCCATCGCGGACCAGAGTTCAGAAACAAATTGAGGGCCCCTGTCGGACGTAATGTCCGACGGGACTCCAAAACGCGCCACCCATGCTGTTAAAAATGTGCGTGCTACATCTGCAGACGTGGTTGCCGCAAGTGGGACTGCTTCTGGCCAGCGCGTGGTGCGGTCCACCACTGTCAGGAGGTGCGTGCACCCCTGTGATGGCGGGAGGGGGCCCACGAGGTCCACGTGAACGTGGTCGAACCTCTTAACCGGTACCCGAAACGGCTCCAAGGGAGCCTTCGTGTGTCTGTGTACCTTGGCTCGTTGGCACGCCACGCAGGCTGCAGCCCACTCTTTTACTTGTTTGCGTAGGCTCAGCCACACAAACTTCTCTCCCACCATTTTGACCGACGCGCGCACTCCTGGGTGCAACAGAGTGTAAACCGACTCAAACACGCGGCGGCGCCTCGCGACCAGGACCACCGGATGTGGGCGTCCCGTGGAGACATCGCAGATTAGGGGGGGCTGCCATCTTGCAGCACCCTGCTCTCCAGCCTTAACCCTGTTGGTCCAGACTGGAGCGCTCGCACGTCTGCATCGCTAATCTGCTCTACGGCCATGGCTGCATAATCTATCCCCACGTGGACCGGGGCCACCACGGCGCGTGAGGGGCAGTCCGCCACCACATTCAGTTTAGCCGACACATGCTGAATATCGGTAGTAAACTCTGAGATCGCGGCCAGCTGTCTCTGCTGCCGGCCCGACCACGGTTCTGAAACCTTGGCCATCGTAAACGTTAGTGGCTTGTGATCCACGAACGCAGTGAAACTGTGCCCTCCCAGCCAGAACTGGAAGTGGCGTATGGCCAGGTGGAGAGCCAGTAGCTCCCTGTCGAACGCGCTGTATTTACGTTCGCTGTCGCGCAAAGTTCTGCTGAAAAAAGCTAGCGGCTTCCAAGCCCCGGCGACGCGCTGCTCCACGACAGCCCCTATGGCCACGTCTGAAGCGTTGGTGGTGAGCGCTATCCGGGCCGCCGGGTCCAGATGCACCAGCAGTGCGGCGTTTGCCAGGGCTGCTTTAACTTCCGAGAACGCCCGCTCTCGCTCCGGGGTCCATTCGACCCCATCGTTTCTGTCTCTTGAGTGCGGCGTACAATGGTTGCATGAGCTGCGCCGCGCGGAGAAGGAAACGGTTATAAAAGTTCACCATCCCCAAAAATTCCTGCAGCACCCTGACCGTCTGAGGCCGGGGAAAATCCGCCACGGCGCGCACTTTGTCTGGCAGCGGGATCGCTCCTTCCGGAGAGACGCGGTGCGCCAAAAAATCAATCTCCATCACGCCGAACTGGCATTTCGCCGGGTTGATTATTAATCCGTGCTCCTCCAACCTCCGGAAAACCGTCCTGAGGTGGGTTTCGTGTTCGTCTTCGGACGCACTGGCTACCAGGATATCGTCCAGGTAGACGAACACGAACGGGAGATTGCGCAGCACTGCATCCATCATGCGCTGGAATGTCTGTGCCACGCCTTTTAACCCGAATGGCATGTGCATGACCTCGAATAGACCGAACGGAGTTATTACCGCTGTTTTGGGTATGTCCTCCGTGCACACTGGGAGTTGGTGGTAACCGCGGACCAGGTCTATTTTAGAAAAAATGCGTGCTCCAGTGAGGTGAACGGAAAAATCCTGTATGTGGGGAATTGGGTAGCGGTCGTGGGCTGTGGCGTTGTTCAACCTGTGGAAATCACCGCACGGTCGCCACGATCCCTCAGCCTTAGGGACCATGTGTAGCGGGGATGCCCATGGGCTGTTTGAACGCCTGATGATGCCCAACCTTTCCAGGTTGGCGAACTCCTCGCACGCTATGGCCAGTTTAGCTGCGTCCAAGCGCCGAGGTCTTGCAAAAACCGGCAGCCCGGTGGTGGTGATAAAGTGCTCCACCCCGTGTTTAGCGATGGCCGCCGAAAACGTCAGGACCGTGAGTGCTGGAAACTGAGTGAGCAGTGCATGGAACTTACCGCCTGGAGCTGTGACGTCGGCTTGTGCTGTTGGCTGGGTCGCTCGAGCTATACAGGGGAGAGATTCAAAGGACAGTGCATTAACCAGGCGCCTGTTAGCAACATCAACCAGTAAACCATGTGCACACAGAAAATCAGCCCCTAGGATATGGTAATTCAGTGTTGCTACGACAAAAGTCCACTCGTATGTACGGCTGTGTAGAGATAAGATCAGTGTCCTCTCACCAAAGGTCTTAATTTCCGAGCCGTTTGCTGCCAACATCTCGGGGCCGCTAGGTCCTGCCAGCCGGTCGGCGTAGGTCGGCAGCATGAAGCTCTTCTGGGCTCCGGTGTCCACGAGGAAACGCCTCCCCGAGCGCGCGTCCGTCATGTAGAGCAGCTTGTTCTCTTCACCGAGGGTCGCAGCTGCTACCGACTGCTGGCCTCGGTGTTTTCCCGAGCGCTTGAATTGGCACGGTGGCGCACATCTGCGTGCGTTCTCGCCGAAGCTGCGGTGGTAGAAACAGAATGTGTCTCTCTGGCGCTCCTTGGCCCCCGCTGCTGCTACCGTCGGTGGCTCCTCGCCTCCTCTGGTCGTCTCGCTGGGCTCCGCCTCCACCACGTTGACTGTGATCGCCCTGGTGGTGAGGATAATCCAGTCTGCCTCCTGGGCTAGCGCACGGTAGTCACGCGCGGCCAGCAACGGCGAATTGGCCAGAACTGCTCTCGCCACTGTTGGAAGGTTCCGGAGGAAAAAGTGGGCAAACAGAAAGTGCCCGTCGTCCGTGCCCATTAACGCCAGCATCTTCTCCATCAGGTCGACGGCCGAACCATCTCCTAACTCGGTCCGTCTCAGGAGCCTCTCCGCTGTCTCACATTCCGAGAGCGTGTAGCGCCGGGTGAGCGCAGCCTTGAGCGCCTCATATTTGTTGCTGGCTGGCAGCTGATCGAGCAGGGTCGCTACCTGCTGGGCTGTGCGGGCGTCCAGCGCTGCGACCACATGGTAGAATCTGGTGTCGTCTGCTGTTACTCCCCGGAGGGCGAACTGGGCCTCGGTGTGGTGGAACCAAGAGCGCGGGTTGTGCTGCCAGAAATCCGATAGCTTGACTGAAACCGCACACGTGTGGCTGGGGGTTCCAGTCTGGGCTGTCTGTGGGATGGCTGCTGCATCGCTGGGGCTTCCGGACCGGGCCGGCTCTGGGGTTCTTGCCTCGTGTTCCATAATACATCTTGGGTCACCAGTGTGGAGTGTGTCAAATAAGAGGCAGATCCATGGACAGACGGTTTATTACACACTTCACATCTTACAAGCACAGAACAGAATGAATGAACTCAACAAGCTCTCCTGTCTTCCCTCAAATCCTCTTCATACATTTCATGGCGTTTTCCTCTCACACAGCATGACATTTACATTACACAGCATTCAACCTCCTATGCCTCTGACTCCTTCCTGCTATATCTCCAGGAACTCTCTGGGAATTGTTCTCCCATGTTTATTCCTTGTCTCTGTCTAAGATGCTGCATAGCCTCCTCCTATAGTACTTGTGTTTGTGGTGTTTTTTCAGGTGGTTGAATAAGTTAGTTGTGTTGGCCTGTGGTGCAGACACAGCTCTATAACACTCTCTTTGCATATAATCTCTTTTTAGTCAGCATCACTTGCCCTGACTCTAAAATACATCCAGAAAACGGATGATGATCCTTTCAAGGCACTAGCTACTCGCTTCCACGTTTTTCCATACTGTCACCTTCTGCTCCCAACATCTGGTTTGTGTTTCACCATCACACCAGTCCGCTATTGAAAACTTAAGGCTGTCGCTAAAAGGTGCGCTCGCCTGTCAGTTCTGCAGCTTAATATTGCCCTAATGTTTGTTCGCCCCCAGGTGGTCTGCTGACTGTTGGTTGAGAAAATGCTTGATTTGATATGCAGCAGAGCCCACATTTTAATGTTACTATTGCCAACGATCATGTTAATTTAATCTTGGCAGCCAAAATCATGATCGCGATCAAAATTTAATTAATTGTGCAGCCCTTATGCTTTATTACTGTACAGTAATAAGGCCTAAGAAATGTTAACCTTGACCTTTGAACTTTTGACCATAAACAAATAGTTCAAGATCCCAAGGCAATACCAGGTTTAGTGGCCCTAAGCTTACTCGTTTTATAGTAACTAGTGCATGCCCGTAGAAAACAAGTACAGTATTTGTGTCTGCAACAGGTAGGCCAATTAAAGGGCCTTTTCCACTAGCACGCTTTAGCGCGACACGGGACGGCTCAGCACGCTTTGTACGCTTTTCCACAAGCCCCAACACGGTTTAACAGCCGCGATTCTCAGCCCCGCTCCAGGGCAGGGTACAGCAGTGCTGAGCTGTGCCGTGTTGTGACGTTAACAGACTGGTCGCCGCTGATTGGTCAGGTTGTAACCGCCCCTCTCCTCCTCCTCATCTACCAAATCTTCACAACCTTCTCAATAAAGTTTTTGAAAAAAAAAAAAAAAAGAATCTTCACGACCGCCTTTACTCAGTACGCAACCACTGTTGGCGGTTTCTTTTCAGTGTATTGCTGTGCTATTTTCATTTATTCTCTATCAAAAATGGCTTCGCGTAATAAGGGTGTTCCATGGACCAATAAGGAGGTGCAGTGTCTGCTCACTGCATTGTCAGACGAACGTATTCAGCGCGAGTTAGACGGAGCCGCCCGGAATGAAAAAATATACCGGGAGGTCTCGACATCGGAGTCCTTTAACGGTGAGTTTTAATTTTTTTTATTGTGCGTTTTTCCACAAATATATTCGGTAAGACGCTCAGTTTATTTATGCAATAAAAAAGCTGTTCATTTGTGGATGGATCGCTGCTTTATTGCAGCACACTGCGGACTAAAGCTTTTATTTTAATTATTCATGTGAACAATACGCTGAAATAAGCTTATGTATTCTTGTTAAAAACTATTGTCTTTTCTGTATATATTGCACTTTCGTGCTGTATTTTATTGTGTGCATTTTCCTTGTAGAATCATCCCACGCGTCCGCCGCGACAGCCCGCACGGATTATTCAACCGAGCCTTGCTGACCCACAGCTGGCAGAGACGGCTTCATTCATCCGAGCCTTGCTGACCCAGTTTGGGAAGCTGGTGTAGAGGCACTCAGTGGTCGGCGTGTATAAAATGTCGATTAACCTTCATGTTGTGTTGCAAAGTTTTTTTTTTCTTTTAATATTTTGTATATAATAAAATGGAATTGTTTTGGAAAGTGTGGTTTGTCTGTTATAACACTGAATTATAAAACAGTATAATTACATAGAAATTCCATTGCCTAGTCTGATCAAAATGATGCTGATCTTCCTGTCAGGGGTCAACCATTGTAAAGGTAATGTAATTTTTAACTAGACCAAAAAAGAAATCTTTTTGTAAGCTTTCTGTTCTTTTTATTGAAATATCATAAAAAATTAGCACCAAGTCAAAGTAGGTACAAGTATATGTAAATTGAATGTTCTATCGGCATTCCAAATTCAGAGATTTACAATACTTTAGAAGGAGTGTAGCATCATCTAAACGGAAAATAATAATACTCTTGTTCCAAACGTTGACCTGAAGGTGAAAAACATGAATTTTTTTAATTCAGTACATCCAAAATGCCCTAGGATGTAAAAAATAATACAATTTGGTGTTGGCCAGTGTGCTACCGTCTCATTATTTAATACGAATAAAAACAAGTTTCAGCTCATTATTTCTAGGTCATTTGGCAGTTAATTCAAAACAAAAGTGACTTGTGTTGTTGCAGCTTAATTATGAGATAAAATTAATTGTGAGATAAAACCACAGAGCGAGCAAGGCAGTAATCCTTGGATCCTTTTTTGTTCTCGTGTAAATAAGGACTCAGTCGGGTGCGTAACGTCACGGGAGTGTGGCCCCGCCTCGCTGAGAATCTGCCGCCGCCCCGCTTCTAAAACCTAACACAAACCATCACAGCACAAGCACAACACCGTGCTAATGGAGACAGAAGCATTCCGAGCCGTACTGAAGTGAATCGAGCCGTACCGAGGTGTGCTGGGCTAGTGGAAAACGGGCATTAGGCTTTACAGGCCCAAATGTAGGCTGTGTTTGAAAGTGGGCCTGAGAGGCTGGGAAGGTCACACCCACAAATGTGATATTTTACAGCTCCACTTGTCTACTCTAAGGAACAGCAGGACTTAACCGAGTGTTGTTCCTCCTGTGTTAGCTTTCTGTTACCATCCCCGGTGTTAACGGGTCGGTTTTGACCCGTGTCTTAAATCAGCTTTAAAATACACTAAAAAGAATAACCTATCATCCAATTTTTTTTTGTCATCTCTTGGTTACCTTGTTAGTCTTCCTTATCCATGAAAATGTTAGGTTTAATATTTTTGGTGTGGGTCTCTGGGCCTTTTTTTAATCAGTGTACGTACCTCTCGATTTCAATAAAAAAAGAAACATTAACCTCAAGAGAATCATATAAATAAATAAAAGGTTGTACATTTGAGACCTTATAAATTTGTGGATTATTTTATGGCTTATGGGGCGGCACGGTGGTGGAGTGGTTAGCACTGCGGCAGCATAGCAACTCACCTTTGGCCAGGGGATCCTGGGTTCGATCCCAGCCCCCGACCAACAGTGATCTGTGTGGAGTTTGCATGTTCTTCCCGAGTCTGCGTGGGTTTACTCCAGAATTTCTCCGGTTTCCTCCCACATGCCAAAAACATGCAAGTTAGGTTAATTGACATCAAAGCTGGGGATTCTAAATTGTCCTTAGGTATGACTGTGAGAGTGAATGGTTGTCTGTTTCTCTGTGTTGGCCCTGCGATGGACTGGTGATCTGTCAAGGGTGTACCCTGCCTCTCGCCCAAAGATGCTGGGATAGGCTCCAGCCCCCACCCCCCCCCACCCCCGCGACCCGAAAAGGATTAAGCTGAAGAAGATGGGTGGATGGATTTTATGGCTTATTTTTGTCTATTTTTTTCAAATAAAATTAACTGGTTTTTTTAATAAATTTAAAACAGACTGTGGTAAAATTTTGACTTTTTTCTTATAGCAATTTACATTTTTGACCATAACTTTGTAGAGTCAGAACAGAACAATAATTTAACTCTGATTACAAAGAAAAAAATATTGATAAAATTGTATTTAATGAAATAAATTAACTTAAATGACCAAGGATGCAGTTATTTCTGTTTTAATATTTTATATATATATTTTTTTAAATTTCCTCACCACCCAGACAGCAGGAAAAACCTCCCTTATTTTGAAATCCAGATGTTGGCACATTTAGATTGTCTGAAGGCTGCTGACGGATTAAAGTCATTAATCATTAATCAGTAATCTTAACTTGCCAGGTATATAATAGGGAACATAACTTAATATTGTAGTGGCTGGTGAAATATATCCTTAGCAATTCATCAGTCCCCCCTTGCCTTTTCCCTTCATATGAAGCCGGCTGCATATAAATTCTAACCGCATCTGCTAGCTTAGTGACTCTTCCAGTATTGCTCCCATTACCAGTGGGTTAAAACCATGATAAATGCCTCCAGTGTTTACATACCTCTTGTCGTGGTCTGAGTGCCGATCTTGTCCGCGCTCAGGTCATGCGGTATTTCCCTTCCAGCCTGTGTTTATTTCTGTAGTTTCCCAGAGCTCTTATTTTGACAGCGTCCCTGCGGAGCGTCCGGCTGTCAGAGCAGAGCTCAGCAATGACAGCTGGATTTAATTCAGCTGAGGATGTCCTCATCAGCTGATTAATCCTTTGCCCTATTTAAGGGAGCAGCTGCGGTTACTCTGGGCTGCGACCTCACACATACGATGAATATTGCTCTCGTACAGCGTTCGGCTGGGGTCCCTACGTCAGGCTCCAGTCATCCTGTTACTCTCCGAGTCCTGTAAGTTTTTCCCTTAGCTTATGTTTATTCGTGACTGTGTCAGTACGGTAATCATTGTTCTTGTTTTCACCCCACGTGGCGGTTTACTTTGTCATCCTTGTCTTTGTTAATAAATATGCAAATTCATCGGCTGGCCTATAGCGTGTCATTGATGGTCCGCGAGGACCACTCGTGACAGTAGGTCGCAGCCCGAAGGAGACGCCGGTCACCATGAGTTTGTGTTGGGCTTGCTGTTTTTCCCCGTTTTTCCATGTACCAGCGTGTTGGAGATGGCGGCGCCGGGAGAGGGCAACTCTTTAGACTTGGGTTACAGACTGATCTCATTCCTGATAGATCTAGATGGCCTGCTCTCCAACGCTCGCCATGGCTTCTCTCCTGCCGACACACGCTGGTACTTGGACCTCGCAGAGGTGGCTGTTTCCCGCAATCCTCACCACGCCAACCACGCCGAGGTAAGGAGGAGGATGGCGGAGATTACGGCTTTCCGGGAGAGGACCCATAGACCAGAGGGGAACTTCGGCAGGAAACCGAGGGTGAAGCATACCCATTCCTCGCCTCGGGATCCAGTTCCTGTCGCCCATCCATCCCAGGAGTTCACGTCACCCAAGGGTTGTTCCCAGCGGAGGATGACGTCAGCCGGGATTCCCTCAGAGGAGACGCAATGGTCAGCTGTGATCCTCCAGGACCGTGTGGCTGCGGCTCGCTCTGCTTCCCATCCTTCGGAGATCATAAGGCATGTGATGGCGGCAGTTAAGCTGGTGGAGCTCACCCCGGAGCTCCATAATCATCCCGAATACGCCGAATTGCTGGCTTCTGTCTTTGCGCAGCAGCGGCGGCTCCCTGACCTGACCTTCGCCTCGTGCTCTGCCAGTAGACATCGTCACAATGCCCAAATCAAGCCTCAGCGAGAACCCCGTCCGGATCTAGCACCGGTTCGCCGGAAGGACTCTTTATCTCCCAGCCAGCTGATGCTCCTGCGTGACGACGGAAGGGAGTAACTGCAGCCATTGCCTGGGGTGCCTGTTGCTGCTGTCCCGTCAGCTCCTTGTCTCCGGTCTGCCTCGGCTGCTCCTCCCCCTTCTTCGACGCTCTCCCCACCTGTGGTGAGCTCCGTGAGCCCTGCTCCAGCTGTGCCCGTGGTCGATCCTGTGCAGGCGGCTCCTTCTCGTCTTCCCGGGGCTTCCTCCGTCACCATCCTGAGGGGAAAGGGAAGAACAAAGCCCACTACAGCAGGCGCCATCGGCCCTCTGGAGGAAAGACAAGTGCAATTTCATTCTTCTTTTCACCATTATGGTTTGCCTTGTCTGACTCCTGGGGGTGGAGTTCGGGGTTTGCAGTTCCCCGAGCTCCCTCCACCTGCTGTAGCCTCTAACATTGAACCTGCTGCCTCTGTGTCTCCTTCCCCTGAGCGTTCCCCGCGGTTTAGATTATACCGCCGGATGAAGAGGGAGCCTGCGGCCCCGGAGAGTTTGGGTCCGGCCCCGCAGCCATGTCGTGGGCAGAGGAGGAGGGCGGATTGCCACCTGGAGCCTGCGCCGACGACAAAGCGTCCCCGGGTCTCCATGGAGGAGCTGTTCGACCCAGCGGGTCAAGGATCTCCTGCCACCACGCCGTGCGGGTCTTCGGCGTGGACGTCAGCGTCGGGGGGGTCCTCAGACTGTGAAGACCATCATGCCGGTTACAGAGCCCACCGTAGCCGAGTGGGAACCAGAGGAGGACCTTCTTCCTACTGACCCCGGATTGTCGAAATCCTGGACGGCGACAGAACCTGAGATCAGACAAGTGCTCTATTTTGTCTTTCTCCTATCTATTCTGGAGCATTTTTGCCTGTCTCTCGGGGAGACGAGCCGGGTGCAGCTGTCTGCTGCATCCGAGCTTGTCTCGCTGGGCTCTGTCGCTGCCGGTGATCCTGAACCTGGTTCTTTTTCCTCTCCTGAGCCTCCTCCCAGGGTCACTGGTGTGGTGTCGATTCCAGTGACTGTTCTGGAAGTTTCGGGTTCGGGTTTGGAGGTCGTCTCTGGTGCTGCACCAGCCCAGTCGGGGTCCGTCGTGGGTGCTCTTCCGGCCCAGTCGGGGTCCGTCGTGGGTGCAGCTCTGACCCAATCGGGGTCCGTCGTGGGTGCTGTTCCGGCCCAGTCGGGGTCCGTCGTGGGTGCAGCTCTGACCCAATCGGGGTCCGTCGTGGGTGCTGTTCCGGCCCAGTCGGGGTCCGTCGTGGGTGCAGCTCTGTCCCAATCAGGGTCCAGCAAGGGTGCAGTGCTGGTTCGTGTGAAGTTTGGAGAAGGAGCTGCAGATCCTCCGCTGTTCAATGTCGGACTGGTCCCTCATTTTTTTCCCCGTTCCCCTTCCCCTCTCACTGGGTGCCACGGGGGTTCCCCGTTCGCGGCTTGGCTTCCCCTTGCTGTTTTCCCCAGCGGGTAGGCCGTCCCCGAGCCCTCCCTTTTGGTCCTGGTGGCCTTTTGACGCGGGTCAGCCGCCTGGGAGATTGCTTCGCCGGTTCGGCATTCTGGGTCAGCCACCCGAATTTCTGGACTGTTTGTTCGGCGACCTGGTCCGGCCGCCAGAGATACTGTTTTTCCCAGGCCTGGGACTGGGGTAGACCGCCTGAACTGATCCTTTTTCCCCTGCCAGCGATCTGGACGCTAGACGAAGGAAGACCCCCCTGAACTCATTGTTGTTTTTTCTTGCTGTGTTGTGCTCTATCTGCCGTCATCCCTGTATCTTTTGCTCTCCTCTAAAATATCAGGGATGCTTCTGTGTGTTATTTGAACTATATTGAACTGTGTTTATCGCTGCCTTGTAGCGTGTGTTTTTTCTCTTCCCCTGTAATTCTGGGATGCCCTTGTGTTTTGTGTCATTTGGACTATAGTGAACTGTATATATATCGCCGCATTTAGCCTGTCCTTTGTGCTTTCTTTTCCTTTGTAGCCTGAGATATGTTCCGTGATGCCAGTTTATTGGGACCTTATTTGTATCTATGTTGTGTGTATTTCACCGCTCTTTAGCGTGCGTGTTTTTTTCTTTCTTTCATCCTCCCTCTCTATAGTCTGTGTATGTGCTTTTGTCACCCCTGCCTTGTTATTTAGATCCTGGAAGTGTTTAATTGATTACCGCTCTATAGCATGCCTTTTTGCCCCTGATGTCATCTGGTTACTGATTTTTACGTGCCTGTTTCTCAGGTTTTTTTTTTTTTTTCTCTCCTCCTTCCCCTGTAGTGTTAGAGATTCTCTTTTGCTTTGTCGTTTGTACTGTATTGAACTGTTTGTATTTCGCCATGCTGTAGTGTGGTTTTTTTTTTTTTTTTTTTTGCCTTGATGTTCTGTGCCTGTATTGCAGTTTCTTGTAGTCTGTTTTTCTTTTTTTTTTGTTCTGCCTTGTGCTTGTTATTTGCATTCTTGTTCTCTGTACATCCTGAAGTTTATTGGTGGGTTTTTTGCTCATGTTCCTAGGGGTTTTGTAGTCTCCCTTGCCATTTTTTCCCAGTGTTTTTTTTTTTTTTTTTTTTTTGTCTGATTCTAGCCCTCCTAAGCCTTTTCTTTCCCCCGCCTCCCGCCCTGTGCGGGTCTTCTGGCCCTTTGAGGGTGGGGGGGGAGGCTTAGGTGTTACAGTTACACCCAGGGTGCGTCCTTCAGGGAGGAGTACTGTTGTGGTCTGAGCGCCGATCTCGTCCGCGCTCAGGTCATACGGTATTTCCCTTTCAGCCTGTGTTTATTTCTGTAGTTTCCCAGAGCTCTTATTTTGACAGCGTCCCTGCAGAGCTTCTGGCTGTCAGAGCGGAGCTCAGCAATGACAGCTGGGTTTAATTCGGCTGAGGATGTCCTCATCAGCTGATTAATCCCTTGTCCTATTTAAGGGAGCAGCTGCGGTTACTCCGGGCTGTGACCTCACACATACGATGAACGTTGCTCTCGTACAGCGTTCAGCTGGGGTCCCTACGTCCGGCTCCAGTCATCCTGTTACTCTCTGAGTCCTGTAAGTTTTTCCCTTAGCTTATGTTTATTCGTGACTGTGTCAGTACGGTAATCATTGTTCTTGTTTTCACCCCACGTGGCGGTTTACTTTGTCATCCTAGTCTTTAGGGATGGGCATTCGGTGAAATTTTCTTCACCGATCGCCGGGAGAATTAATGATTAATAATCGGTTAATCATTAACATTTTTAGGTACGTAACAAGGCAGGTAGACTACATTAGAACATCAGGTGCACGGAGAGCGGCACAACTCAAATCCACCTCTCTCTCTGTTCGCTGTTGTCGTGTTGGCTCGCTCGGGAATCTCGCAAGCTGATTGGCCGAGACGTTTCACCCCGCAAGCTGATTGGCCGAGACGTAAATCATTTTCATCATGAGTTACGTATCTTGTTATAAGAATAAGAGTTCTAAAAACATATTTATGTACACTTTATTTACATCTACGTATGTATGTACACTTACACACACACACACGTGTGTGTGTGTCTTCTACCGAATCTTCATGACCTTCTCAATAAAGTTTCTGAAAAAAAAAAAGAATCTTCACGACCGCCATTACTCAGCGCGCAACCACTGTTGGCGGTTTCTTCGCGTAATAAGGGTGTTCCATGGACCCTGTCGATGAGGTATATTTGTATGCTGCATTGCAGTGATTGCAGTACACCTGGTAATTTTTTAAACTGAAATGGTCCCACGCAACACTTCGCCGTAACCGCTTGCCCTACGGAAGCTCGTATGTATCAACTGAGGCACGCCGGGGTACGGCGATGGTGTAATGTTGCCCCCTGGTGCCCAAATTTTGCCATTGCATTGTTTGAGGACGGCCGTGCATAGGCCTAATAACCTCGGATTGTTTAAAAAAAAAAAAAACGGTTTGTCGACGAAAATGAACTTCGTCGGTGAAATTCTTAATGATCAATTATCGGTTAATCGGTAAATTATGCCCATCCCGACTAGTCTTTATTAATAAATATGCAAATTCATCGGCTGGCCTATAGCGTCTCATTGATGGTTCGTGAGGACCACCTGTGACACCTCTTCTGATTTTTTTTTTTTTTCTGTTTAAAATACTTTAACTTTCCTCCTGTGTTAGCTTTTTGTTACCATCCCCGGTGTTAACGGGTCGTTTTCAACCCGTGTCTTAAATCAGCTTTAAAATGCACTAAAAACAACCTATCATCCAATTTTTTTGTCATCTCTTGGATACCTTGTTAGGCTTCCTTATCCATGAAAATGTTGGGTTTAATGTTTTTGGTGTGGGTCTGTGGGCCTTTTTTTTTTATCAGTATACCTCTCGATTTCAATTAAAAAAAAAAAGAAAAATTAACCTCAAGAGAATCATATAAATAAATAAAAGGTTGTTGTGTTACCTGAATATTACTGAGGGGCATAGAACACATCTCTGAAATGAATTTGCTTGATTTATTTTTTCATTTTAAAATTAATAACTATAGTAGCATCTATGGTGTTATGGGTCAGTTTCGACCCATATATATTTTCTTCAAGAAAATGCAAAAAAAAAATAAAATATATATATATTTTTGTCAGCAATCGTCGTCGGTCGGCCTCCGTCGGTCTATGATGACCATGGAAGAGAATCCTAAACGTCTACTCTGCTGGAACAGCACCACCTGTGGCTGAACAGGCCGATGCACGAATGGCAGTCCCTGTCACACAGGTCGCACTTGTGGGTGGTCTCCGTGCTGCTGGGTCTGTGGCGGTTCTTCCTGCGGGTCCTTTTTTCTTCTGCTGCAGCAGTCAGTCTCTTTTCACCTGCCTTGAGCTGTCTGGTCAGGGTGCCTCTCCATTTGGAGCGGTCCGTTGCAAGATCCTCCCAGCGCTCTGTGTTGATCGCCAGGGCCTTCATGTCTCTCTTGCAGACGTCTCTAAAGCGCAGCTGTGGGCGGCCAACGTCTCTCCTGCCAGTTGCCAGTTCTCCGTAGAAGACGTCTTTGGGGATTCTGCCATCCTCCATACGGTGAACGTGGCCTAGCCAGCGGAGCCTGCGCTGCCTGAGTAGAGTGGACATGGAGGGAAGGCCGGCGTGGGACAGAACTTCTGTGTTGGGCACTTTGTCCTGCCAGGATATGTCCAGGATGTGGCGAATGCAGCGCAAGTGGAAGGAGTTCAGTCTCTTTTCCTGCCGGGCGTATGTTGTCCACGTGTCACTCCCATAGAGCAGTGTGCTGATGACGCAGGTGTTGTACACTGCCATCTTCGTCTTGACAGAGAGTTTGGGATTCTCCCACACTCGTGTGGTGAGGCGAGCGAGTGTGAAGGCTGATTTTCCAATCCTCTTGTTGATCTCTGTATCAAGGGAGAGGTTGCTGCTGATCGTGGACCCCAGCAATAGAACTTTAATATAAACACATTGAAACACAGAACAGGTCATAACACAAAATGCTGATTTGCAAGTTCAAACAAACAACAACCAATCAAACAAATCAAACCAATAGAAATCAATTACTACTTCCAAAACTATTAGAAAGCTAAATCAGAGTAAAAGTCTCTGTGTGCAAGAATACGTGTGTGTGTGTGTGTGTGTGTGTGTGTGTGTGTGTGTGTGCGTGTGTGTGTGTGTGTGTGTGTGTGTGTGAAAAAGTGACACTTTTTGTGTGTTCTTTGCAGAGATATTTCTTGCATTGGAAACACAATACATTTGTCTTTACTGCTTGGGCAGACCTGACACCTCTTTCTTTTAGATTCAGGTGGCCTGACTGGGGTTGTGGCTTTGGCTCTTCCGGTTGGTGTTGAGGCAGGGCTGGCTCAGGAGGATGCTGATGCAGATTCTCTCTGTGTTGCTGATGGTGTGGACGGAGTGCTGGGTGAGCTCTGCAACTGTCTGACAAAGGCTGCAGCATGTGGGTCTTGGGGAACCCGTTCCCTTCGCTCAGTGTGTGGCTTGACAAGGGAATTTCCCAGCTCCTCCAGAAACATTCTCTGATTGTTTTTTTGGTTGAGTTCCACCCTTGGTGGACGTGGGTCCACAACACAAATGCATTATATGCAGACACATCAAGGATGTTGTAGAACACAACCATTGGCCATCTTCTGGTCATTCGCTGGCAAGTGTAGGTGGCTGTCAGCTTGTCCAGGTTGTCCACTCCTCCTTTGTTTTTGCTATAGTCAAGGATAATTGTGGGCTTTTTGTCACTTCCTGATGACACAGTTGCATCTTTGTGAAGAGCAGACAGAAGTATCACATTCTGTTTTCTTTTTGGACAATATGAGACAACAGTGGTGGTGTCTGTAAAAGCAAACTGTGAGGAAAGTGGAGCTCTGTCCTTCACCTGCAAGATTTCAGCAGGCAACTCAGGTTTATTTTTCTTCACTGTGCCCACCATGGTAAGTTTCCTCTTGAGAAGTTCTTGTCCAAGGTCATAGCTGGTAAAAAAAAATTGTCACAAGTGATATTGTGACCCTGCAGTCCAGTGGTCATGTCGAGGACCACACGTTTTCCTTGGTTTTTCTCAGGGATGCCACTCACACCTTTGCCTGTGTAAATCTGTGTTTTGTTTTTTTGCAGCTTTTACATGATTGGGAGAGGAGGTGGCTGTCAGTGTGTTGGCTGACAGTGCACTTATGATTTCAATTTTAGCTGTAATTATTGCTGTATAATCTTATTTTTATAACCGGGTCGAAACCGACCCTAACACCACAAAGGACATAATTTCAACCAGAGCATCTTATAATGTAGTGAAAAAAAATTTTTTTGTTTAATTTTGTTGAAATCAGGGTTCCTGACAAAGTCAAAAAGTCTTGATGCAATAAACAAATTTTAAGTGATTCTTTTATGCATTTAAAAACTAAAACGGGTCGGTGTCGACCCTAACACAAGAGGAACGTGGCATTCCAGTCGCCACTGCCTGGCGACTGGAATGCTCACCTGAGTGGGGCACTTCTGAACTCCGCGTGGATGACGGTCAGGTGCATTGTTCGTGTGCATGCTTGCGGACCGTCATTGCTTCATATATTTTTCTTAAATTTGTATTTCCTCATAAGAGTTGCCGAAATTTTTCAGGAGTGGCTGGCTGCCACCCAGAAACGTTACCAGAGGAAACCCTCCCTCCCTCCAGCCAGCCATCCAGCCATCCATCCATAGTGATTGCTACTTTGGAGCCAAATAACATTTATGGTTTTGATACTCTTTATTATCCTTTGAAGTACCCCAGTGTAATATTCATCACTCTGACAGCCTCGCATATCACTTGTCAAAAATGTTTTTGAAGTGACATCAGCATAGTGGGCACATGGCCCCATAGTCGCAGCACAGCACAATTATCCTCACCGGCTTGCTTTGGTGTGATCAGAGCACAGCAGATGTGCGCTTCCTCTTTGCTGCAAAACTCTGTTCAAAGGAGGCTTCTTCTAATTTTTTTTATCACACATTCCTCAGCTCATACACCATTATGTCTGCAGTTGACCTTGTACTTAAGCAATATTACACAAGAATGAGTTCAGCATCATTGTAATGAATGTAATGAACTAAAGCTCACCCGGTCAAAATTAAGTGGAACTAAAGGCTTGTATCACTGTATCGCCATATTTTCTTGACTTTTATTTTGCCAGAATTCTGAGCTAAGGCTTTATTTTTGAAATAAACACAAATTTGGGCAGCTTAATGTCGCAGTGGTTAGCACTGTGGCAGTTCAGTAAGAAGGTCACGGGATCAATTCATCCCCTGACCATCGTGGGTTCAATCCCACTCCCTGACCATCGGTGACCCTTCTGTGTGGAGTTTGCATGTTCTCCTTGTGTCTGTGTGGGTTTACCCCAGGTACTTCGGTTTTCTCCCACAGGCCAAAAACATGCAAGTTAGGTTAACTGGAGACTCTAACATGGCTGTAGGTGTGAATGTGTGTGTGAATGGTGAAGGGATTGTGTTAGAATAATTTTTAGTATAATTAATCTGAGTCAAAAATCAGGCAGAAACTTTAGATATAAGTAGATATATTCCTCATGTGGCCAGAGAGGGAGAAATACAGAGGCAGCCCCAAGTCTGACCATCTGTACCTCTGAATCAGCCATTCATTGTTCTAGCTTTTAAAGCTGTGTTATCCATGGGAAGACGGAGAAACTGTCCTTGAGTACATCTGGCAAGACAGGGTGTAACAGTTCTTATCTTTGCTCCCAGGAAACAAGGAGCCTGTACATTCTCGGTCACAAAGGACTAGATATCCAAAAATGTGTCAGTACAGCTGGTAATTAAAATTGCTAACTCAGGCACACTCACACACAGACCGGGGCTGTTCAAGGCCATACATGAATCACAAGTCATATCAGACATACACTACCGTTCAAAAGTTTGGGGTCACTTAGAAATTTCCTTATTTTTGAAAGAAAAGCACTGTTTTTTTCAATGAAGATAACTTTAAACTAATCAGAAATACACTCTAATATCTAATATACATTGTTAATGTGGTAAATGACTATTCTAGCTGCAAAAGTCTGGTTTTTGGTGCAATATCTACATAGGTGTATAGAGGCCCATTTCCAGCAACTATCACTCCAGTGTTCTAATGGTACAATGTGTTTGCTCATTGCGTCAGAAGGCTAATGGATGATTAGAAAACCCTTGTGTAATCATGTTAGCACAGCTGAAAAAAGTTTAGCTGGTTAGAGAAGCTATAAAACTGACCTTCCTTTGAGCAGGTTGAATATCTGGAAAAAATTATTATTTCAAATACAAATCATTATTTCTAACCTTGTCAATGTCTTGACTATATTTTGTATTCATTTTACAACTCATGGTGGTAAATAAGTGTGACTTTTCATGGAAAACACAAAATAATTGTCTGGGTGACCCCAAACTTTTGAACGGTAGTGTATAATATGAAATATAATATGGAAGAATAATATAAAGGAATGTATGAACTTATCTTGCATGGAATGCACATATAAACATCAGCCATGAAATAGGAAAGGCATCATGCATCTTAAGAATAATAATAATACATTATTAACAATAATAATGTGGATAATATGGAATTTTTCTATCAGATTGGTGCCGCACCATGGCCGCCTCGTCCATCCAGGTGGATCCCTGTAATTTCCCTCTGGGATTAATAAAGTATACAAAATACAAAAAATAAAATTAAAAAAATAAATAAATTAAACTCACCCCTACCGTCAGTGGAGCCAGGAAAAAAGGTATTGTAATAACTATGCCGGACCACCAGAGGCGGCAGTGCGACTTTTTTTACAGCACAACACAGCATGTTTTTTTACAGCATGTGGAGCTGAACTGTTATAAAATAGCGGTTACTAAAAAAAAAAAACGTATTCAGCAACTACACCATTTATTCATTACAATGATTGTTTTCACACTGGTTTTGCTGTTTAGTTTTGCAGAGAAAGGACGAGGTAAAACTCTTAAAAACTCCCAAGTCTCAACATTCCTCGCCCACAAATTGTGACAGTGAACTGCACATGCACCCGGAAACTCCTGCCACAGGGAAGTACTGAGCAACCCACCAGTACTGGGTGAACAAATGTCTATCTTTTTGTCTGTTTTCTTCCTTTGCCACTAAACTGCAAAAGGTCCTGTTTGTCTTGATTGTCATTGTATTCACGTACCTTCATCGCTTCCCTCATTCAAAACGTCTGCCACCGTGCTCTTCTTTTGTTTGGATTGCAGCTGTTTAAATCAGTTCGGTGGCTCTTGGCTGCCGTTGACAGTACGGGCATGTGAACTGCAGATTATTTTCACTGCACATGCGTGTACTCCAAAAGTGCTGTATGGATTTTGATGAAATTTTTGCCACAGGTGGTCCTTGGGCTAGAGAGGAACCCATAACATTTTGGTGATGATCCCGGAATGCATACTTCCACCAAGGTGCTGGCACCAAGGCATCAGCATCTTGGTGCTTTCATTTTTTTTTGTTCTTTTTCCCTTGTCTGTCAGGCAGCTAGGTGAGCAGAACAGAAATCTGTTTCCCTTATTGTGCCAGATTTACTTTGCCAAAAGGAGCTTTATACAGTACAGTATCTCACAAAAGTGAGAACACCCCTCACATTTATCTTTTCATGGGACAACACTGAACATATGACACTTTGATACTATGTAAAGTAGTCAGTGTACAGCTTGTATAACAGTGTAAATTTGCTGTCCCCTCAAAATAACTCAACACACAGCCATTAATGTCTAAACCGCTGGCAACACAAGTGAGTACACCTCAAAGTGAAAATTTCCAAATTGTGCCCAATTAGCCATTTTCCCTCCCCGGTGTCATGTGACTTGTTAGTGTTACAAGATCTCAGGTGTGAATGGGGAGCAGGTGTGTTACATTTGGTGTTATCACTCTCACACTCTCTCATACTGGTCACTGGAAGGTCAACATGGCACCTCATGGCAAAGAACTCTGAGGATCTGAAAAAAAGAATTGTTGCTCTACATAAAGATGGCCTAGGCTATAAGAAGATTGCCAACACCCTGCAGCACAGTGGCCAAGACCATACAGTGGTATAACAGGACAGGTTCCATTCAGAACAGGCCTTGCCGTGGTTGACCAAAGAAGTTGAGTGCACATGCTCAGTGTCATATCCAGAGGTTCATCCATCCATCCATCCTCTACCGCTTAATCCTTTATGGGTCGCGGGGGGATGGAGGGTGGGCTGGAGCCTATCCCAGCATCTTTGGGCAAGAGGCAGTGTACACCCTGGACAGATCACCAGTCCATTGCAGGGCCAACACAGAGACAGACAATCATTCACTCTCACATCCATACCTAAGGACAATTTAGAATCCCCAGTTGATGCCAGTTAACCTCACCTGCATGTCTTTGGCCTGTGGGAGGAAACCGGAGTACCCAGAGTAAACCCACGCAGACATGGGGAGAACATGTCACGGACACACAGATCGTCCCAAATGTCTCCTGAGCCGGTGGACGGAGCCACTGTTTATAGCAGGATACGATACAGCAGGGAAGAGCTGCTAGCATTCAACCGCCACCCGGTCCCATTAGAAAAACTCGACATACTGAGAGAACTGAGGCGAAAACGCCGCGGCTGCCGGGCTGGAGTAAGGCGGAGGACAAAAAATATAAGGTACAGACCCTCGCTTCCATCTATTGTCATGGGAAATGTACGGTCGTTACTGGGAAAGGTAGATGAGCTAGCGGCTATCTGCCGTTACGATAGCACATATCGGGAGTGCTCTCTCCTTTTGTTTACTGAGACGTGGCTAACTGAACTAGCAGCAGATGCTAACATTGAGCTGGAGGGTTTCCACATGATACGGGCAGACCGAACACCAGACAGTGACAAAGCAAGTGGTGGTGGAGTGATAATGTATGTTAACAACAACTGGTGCAGACCGGGACATATCACTGTTAAACAACGACACTGCAGCAAAGACATTGAGTTGCTAGCTGTTAGCATGCGGCCTACATATCTCCTGAGAGAACACTCACACATGATCTGCATTGTTGTTTATGCAAATCCGACGGCGAACGCTGGGACAGCGCGTGACGTCATCCATTCAGTAACCAGCAGGCTGCAGACAGAACACCCAGATGCTCTTCTCCTCATCGCAGGCGATTTCAACCATGTTTCACTATCTCCCATTCTACCCACGTTTACCCAGTATGTCACATGCCACACTAGAGACAATAAAACACTGGACTTATTCTACGCAAACACTAAGGAGGCGTACACCTCATCACAACTCCCCCCACTCGGGAGATCGGATCACAACTTGGTTCATCTCCGGCCGGTGTACAAACCCCTAGTGCACAGACAACCTCCGGCCATGCGCACAGTGGAGTTATGGTCTGAGGAGACAATGGACACTCTAAAGGGCTGTTTTGAAGCCACCGCCTGGAAGCAGCTCTGCGATCCACATGGTGAGGACATCGATGGCCTCACTCACACCTTCATGGACTACCTCAGCTTCTGTGTGGACAAATCCGTTCCCACCAAGACCATACGGTGTTGCTCAAACAACAAACGGATCAACCCTGAGATAAAAACACTTCTGAGAGAGAAGAAGAGGATCTTCAGGTCGGGGAACAGGGAGATGCTGAAGTCCGTACAGAGGGAGCTGGGGAGGAAGATCAGAGAAGGCAAGGACAGCTTCAGGAAGAAGATGGAGGACAAGCTGCAACAGAGCGACATCAGCGGGGTCTGGAGAAACCTCAAAACCATCTCTGGGCTCCAGAATACCTCCCCCCAGGCCACGGGGGGCAGGGAGTGGGCGAACAACCTGAATCTGTTTTTCAATAGGTTTGACCAACCGCCCTCCCCCCTGACTGCACAACAACCACTGCTGCCTCTAAAGAAATCAAGTCCTGCTGCCCACTCCTCACTCCACCAACACCCCGCCACTCCCAACACACAGCCCCCCATCCTGACCCTGACCAGGACCCAGGTGAGGACGGAGCTGAGGAAGATCAAGGCGAGGAAGGCGTCGGGACTGGATGGCATCAGCGCAAAGCTCCTCAAGTCCTGTGCAGACCAGCTGTGTGGGACTGTGACGTACATCTTCAACCTGAGCCTGAAGCTGGGGAGGGTACCACAGCTGTGGAAAACATCTTGTGTGGTACCTGTACCAAAAACTTCCCACCCAAAAGACCTGAACAGCTACAGACCGGTGGTCTTGACGTCCCACTTGATGAAGACCCTGGAGAGACTGCTCCTTGCTCACCTCCGCCCCCTGATGGAACCAGCGATGGATCCACTCCAGTTCGCCTACCAGCATGGCATTGGGGTGGAGGATGCGGTGATCTTCCTCCTTCACCGTTCTCTGTCCCACCTGGAGAAGCCCGGGAATATGGTGAGGATCATGTTCTTTTGACTTCTCCAGTGCTTTCAACACCATCCAACCGATGATCCTGAAGGACAAGCTGCTGCGCGCAGGGGTGGACCAGCACCTGTCGTCATGGATCCTGGACTACCTCACGAACCAGCCTCAGTTTGTGAGAACCCGGGACTGTGTGTCCGACACGATCATCGGTAGCACAGGGGCCCCCCAGGGAACGGTTTTGGCTCCCTTCCTGTTCACTCTTTATACTGCGGACTTCTCACACAACACAACACACTGCCATCTACAGAAGTTCTCTGATGACTCTGCGATCGTTGGCCTCATCTCCAATGGAGATGAAGCTGAGTACAGAGGGCTTATCCAGGACTTCGTGGACTGGTGCCATCGGAACTGCCTCCAGATCAACGCGAGGAAAACTAAGGAGCTGGTGGTGGACTGCCGCAGGCATGGGCAACCCCTCACAGCACCAGTAAATATACAGGGGACAGACATCGAGATGGTGACATCCTACAAGTACCTGGGTGTTCATCTGAACAATAAACTAGACTGGTCACACAATACTGACGCACTCTACAAGAAGGGACAGCGCAGGCTGTTCCTGCTGAGGAGACTCAGGTCTTTTGGTGTACAAGGGGCGCTGCTGAAGACATTCTATGACACGGTGGTGGCATCCGCCATCACTTTTGAAGTGGTCTGCTGGGGCAGTGGCATTACTGCAGCCGATAGGAAGAGACTGAACAAACTGATCAAGAAAGCTAGCTCTGTCCTGGGGCAGCGCCTTGATCCGGTGGAGGAGATGGGAGAGAGAAGGACGGTGGCTAAACTGTCATCTCTGCTGGAGTCCGAGTTCCACCCTATGCAGGACATACTGAATGCACTGAGGAGCTCATTTAGCAGCAGACTACATCATCCCAGGTGCACAACCGGGAGGTTTCGCAGGTCCTTCCTACCAACGGCTGTCAGACTGTACAACCTAAGCAGGGCTGCTCACAGAGATAGCAAAAAGACGTAACAAACTAATAGTTTTTGAATGCAAAAGATGCAATAGACTTACACAATGGTCCCCTCCGGCATACAACTAGGAAAATACTGGTCGCTATGGAGGGTGAGAATATGTATGGGCACATAATCATACCATGTAGGATAACTAAGTAGACGGTTATGCTGTTTCATCCCATCTAGCAACAATGCTCTGCACTGTGTGTGTTTATATATTTACATATTTATTCCATCTAGCTACAATGCTCTGCACTGGGTGTGTTTATATTTATATATCTATATATTTATTCCATCTAGCTACAATGCTCCGCACTGTGTGTTTATATATCTACATATTATTCCATCTAGCTACATTGCTCCGCACTGTGTGTGTTTATATATTTACATATTTATTCCACCTAGCTGCAATGCTCCGTACTGTGGGTGTTTATATATCTACATATTTATTCCATCTAGCTACAATGCTCCGCACTGTGTGTTTATATATTCATATATTTATTCCATGCTCTGCACTGTGTGTCTGAGTGTGTATATATATATTTTATAGTAATATGTACATATGTATATTAGCTGCTCTTGCTTGCTTGCTTTTTTTCTTGCCTTCTGATTGTTGCTGTGAGTGTTGCTATCCCTGTGCTGTTGCAATCCTGGAATTTCCCCGTTGTGGGACTAATAAAGGCTTATCTTATCTTAACATGCACACTCCACACAGAAGGGTCACCGATGGTCTGGGGGTGGGATCAAACCCACGATGGTCAAGGGTGGAATCGATCCCATGACCTTCTTGCTGTGCTGCCACTGTGCTAACCACTGCGCAACCTTGCTGAGAGGTTGTCTTTTGAAAATAGACGTATGAGTGCTACCAGCATTGCTGCAGAGGTTGAAGGGGTGGGGTTGGGGGTCAGCCTGTTAGTGCTCAGACCATACTCCGCACACTGCATCAAATTGGTCTGCATGGCTGTCGTCCCAGAAGGAAGCCCCTTTTAAAGGTGATGCACAAGAAGGCCCGCAAACAGTTTGATGAATACAAGCAGAGTAAAGACATGGATTACTGGAACCATGTCCTGTGGTCTGATGAGACCAAGATAAACTTATCTGGTTCAGATGGTGTCAAGCGTTTGTGACGGCAACCAGGTGAGGAGTACAAAGACAAGTGTGTCTTGCCTACAGTTAATCATGGTGGTGGGAGTGTCTTGGTTTGGGGCTGCATGAGTGCTGCTGGCACTGGGGAGCTACAGTTCATTGAGGCGACCATGAATGCCAACATGTACTGTGGCATACTGAAGCAGAGCATGATCCCCTCCCTTCAGAAACTTGGCCACAGGGCAGTATTCCAACATGATAATGACCCGAAACACACCTCCAAGACGACCATTGCCTTGCTAAAGAAACTGAGCATTAAGATTCTGGACTGACCAAGCATGTCTCCAGATCTAAACCCTATTGAGCATCTGTGGGGCATTGTCAAATGGAAGGCGGAGGAGTGCAAGGTCTCTAATGGCCCTTTTCCACTAGTGCCCACTCGGCCCTACTCGGTTCTACTCGGCCCGGTTGGTAGCCTTTTCCATTAGTACCTAATACCGGTTACCAGGTACTATTTTCGTACCTATTCTAGGCCAGTGTACAACCGTGCTGAGTCGAGCCGAAAATGTGACGTCAACAGACTGCAAGCCACTGATTGGTCAGGGCATAACGTCACGAAAGCGTCTGTCTTCTGTAGAATCTACACGACCACCATTTGCAATAGTTCATGGACTGAACTCGGTCATCGAGTAAACACGATATTAATAGAGATGGCGTTGTAGGATTCGCGGAAATCTACACTGTGGTCCAACGAAGAGGTGCAGAGTTTTCTGTGCTTGGTGGCAGATCCACAGTGAGAGGAGCGACCCGCACCGATACAGATGGCAGCCCAGCATAGAACTGGACTACGGACAAAGCTGAAGATGAACGTGAGAGAACCATCGATGGTGAGTGATTTGTGATATTGTGCATCTTTCCGCTTATTTATTCTGTTGGTGGTAAGCTCACTTTTTTTGAGCAATGCAACGCTGTCCTGTGCTGGCTAACGAGTGTTAGCTAGTAGCTAGCTAGCTAGTAGCCAACTCTGCTGATTCGCACTTGCTTTGTCCGAAGTATTCGCTTGTGAGAGCAAAACAATGAAATATGTTAATCCTGGTTAAAGTCCTGGTTTGTGTACGTGTTGCACTTTGGTGCTGTGCATTAAGTTGTGTGTAATTTCTTTCTAGAATCTGTTTCCACATGCCAGGGGTTAGCCGCCCTCAGCATGTTGTATTTATATTGTGGATACAGGTCAAGAGGACCCCAGGATCCAAAATCTCAACATATACAAGTGCATTTTCAAACCAGTGATTTATAAAGTGATTCATATAATTTTCTAAAGCATCAGAATAGACCCACATACCTATTCTGTGGATTTTCCATAAAAGGTGTTGGAACAGTGTTGTGCTGTTTCTGTTCCACCATAAATCCCTGGATTGATAATGTACTTGTACATGTACAGAGTGGATCCTGCGGTGCTCACTGGTCAGGGAAACGAAGCATTTTTATCACATCCCACCACTGACTTTCATAAGTGCATTTCCCTAATACAGGTACATCCCCAAAAATTAGATATCATGAAAAAGTTCAATATTTTTTGTCGTTCCTTTCAGAAAGTGAAATCCATCTATTGCGTATATAGATTCATTACACAGACAGTGATATATTTCAAGCATTTATTTTAAAATAAATAAATCTGGGTGAGGCAGGCGTCGCAGAAGGAGAGCAAGACGTCGCCGGGCGTCAATTTCTGGGACTTCTTCAGCCAAAAAATCTGGTGTTTAAAGGATGGTTGGAGCAAACTTTTTATAAGATTGGATCTGTAAAAATGGATGATGTTCTGCTCTTTTTGACCTTCAGTATATGAATCTTAAATATTCCAACAATGATGATTATGGCTTATAGCCCCTGAAAACCCCAAATTCAGTTTGGCAAAAAATTAGAATATTACATAAAGTTAATTTTAAAAAATAGTTTTTAAATACAATTGTTGGCCACTGAAATGTTGGTTAATATGGGCTGTAGCCATAATCTTCAAAATTAAAATAAACACTTGCAATATATCACTGTCCGTGTAATGAATCTATATATGGGTTCCACTTTCTGAAATGAGTGACAAAAAATATTGAACTTTTTCATGATATTCTAATTTTTTGAGATGTGCCTGTATATGTTTTGAACTTGCTTTAACTAACCACCATCCATTTCTGTCGTTGGTCTAGGCAAGAGGAAAGGAAAAGCAGCCGCCCCACAACGGACCTTGCCACTGTGGAAAGTACTGAAATCCTTTGCTTTTATAGGTAAAGTGCCAAAACCAAAGTAGCACAATTTCCACAATATAAAAGGGACTGAACTGAGATTTATTTGATTGTGTGAATATTAATTACAGAATAATTGAAAATGACTGGCACATCAACTGTAAAATAAACCGCTTGTTAATGTATTTATTTTTTTTTGTCAGATCACTTGTGTGATCCTTTGTGAGTTATGTTCATAACTGTATGTTGCACTTTCAATTCAATTCAATTCAATTCAACTTTATTTATATAGCGCCATTTCACAACAACAGTCATCTCATAGCACTATCAACTGTAGGGGGGAACCCCCACAGTTGCAGAAAGACCCCAGCAATCAGGTGATCCCCTGTGAGCAAGCACTTGGCGACGGTGGAGAGGAAAAACTCCCTTTTAACAGGAAGAAACCTCCAGCAGAACCAGGCTCAGGGAGGGGCAGTCATCTGCTGCGACTGGCTGGGGGGTGAGGGGACAGAGAAGATGAAAAGAACAGACATGTAGAGAGCAAACAGCACGATGGGGACTCAATCTATGGGAGAGAACAAACAAATGTTAATGACCAGCAAAAAAAAAATATTTCATAGAGAGTGAGGAAAGGAGTGAGGCCCAGTGCATTACTGGAGGTCCCCCGGCTGACTAAACCTATTAGCAGCATAACTAAGGGAGGGTTCAGAAACACATGATCCCTCCCTAATTGTAGGCTATATCAAAAAGGTAGGTTTTAACCCTAATCTTAAAAACAGAGATCGAGTCTGACTCCCGAATCCAGATTGGCAGCTGATTCCACAGGAGAGGAGCTTGATAACTGAAGGCTCTGCCTCCCATTGTACTTTTGGAGATTCTAGGTATTACAAGTAGTCCTGCATTTTGGGAGCGTAGTGCTCTGTTAGGATAATACGGTAGTATCAGATCTTTTAAATAAAAAGGAGCCTGATTGTTTAGAGCTTTGTAAGTAAGAAGAAGGATTTTAAACTTAATTCTAAACTCTATGGGAAGCCAATGAAGGGAGGCCAGAACCGGACAGATATGATCTCTCTTTCTAGTACCTGTTAAAACTCTTGCTGCAGCATTTTGGATCAGCTGAAGACTTTTTAAAGATGTTTTAGGACAACCTGATAATAAAGAATTACAATAATCTAATCTCGAGCTAACAAAAGCGTGGATCAGTTTCTCAGCATCACTCTGAGACAAGATGCTCCTAATCTTGGCAATATTACGCATATGATAGAAGGCAGTCTTAGAAACAAATTTAATATGTGAATTGAAGGACAAATCCTGATCAAAAATAACTCCAAGGTTCCTCACAGAGCTATTAAGAGAAAGAGTAACTGCATCCAAACTGAAAGTTTGATTTGGAAAGGAATTTCTAAGGTTTTTTGGACCAACAAGAATGACTTCAGTCTTATCTGAATTTAATAGCAGGAAATTACAAGTCATCCAAGCTTTGATTTCCTTAAGACAGGCTTCTAACTTGGCTAATTGATTACTATCATCTGGCTTCATTGACATTGGGGAATGGGAGTTGTTCAGTCATCAATATAATTTAGTTTATATATATATATAGTTTATAGTCTATCATCAATAAACTCATGCAGTAACAGGACACATTACAAATATTTGAGACCCATTGTAGTGCTTCCTTTTATATTTTAGCAATAAAAGTACAAAACACCACCCACACTTGAAGCCAGAGTAAAAAGAGACACAGCGGTGACAGAGCGGTGGCTAAACTTTTGTTGATAAAAATTCCATATTTTGACTGAGCGACTCCATACTCAGTGACGCACCCTCAGTTAAAGTACTAGATTTCATTCAAGTGAATGTATTAATTCATTCTGATTGCTGAGGCCACAGTAAAAACAAATGATTTTAAACATAACCCAGCCCTTGTAAAATCTACTTTACTGAAGTGCAGCTACATGAAAATTGTGGTTAAATACAACAGCAAAGTACTTTGTCACATTTGAATTGTAATCGCTCCTGTATTTTTTTTTTTTCTTTTGAATTCTTGGATGGAATATGGGTGGGCAATATAAGCTGCGGCTTCAGCCATCACCCATTTCGGGTGAGTTATTGTTTAATTTGACCTTGTTAGATTTTTTTCCCCTTTGTTATATTATCCTATTTTCTTTTAATCTTTACTTTTAATCTATCAGAAATAAAGATTCATTCACATTCCACCACTGGCTTTGAGCAACAAGTGTATTTCCCAAATATGTTTTAAACTTGTTTTAATTAACCACCACCCATTTCTGTCTTTTGTCTAGGCAAGAGGGAAACGATCCACCCCAAACTGGACCTTGCCTTACTATTTACAGAGATGCAGGCTGAAGATCTGCTGAACTGGGACCAACTTGAGCGGCACATCCCAGCTGCTTCTCAGTGAGGCAGCATGGCCCGGCGTGTGTGACCCATTCTTATGTTTTTTTACAGTTTGAATTTTGCACATTCTGAATAATCTGGAATTTGCTGCTGATTGTAATAAACAATTTAGTGACTTATGTGTTTGCATTATGGTTTTCTATTTTGTCTGTTAAGGCACCGGTGGGAAAAGAGTCAACAGTACAAACCATTTATTGGTGACTTTGAAAATAATTGCTCATTTTTAAGAAAAAGTAACCAAAACAATTATTTTATTAACTGAAGACTGTATTGTTGGATGTGCCACTGCAGAAGACCCTGCACACTTTAGTGACAGTACCAGTATATGGAGGAATTCTGGGCCATATTAGCATCTGTACTTTATCATAATGGGTTTGGGCGGGGGTGTCCAATCATGTGCCATGGAGGGCCAAGACCCTGCAGGCTTTACCTCCAAACAGTGTCTTCAAAGCAGATTCCACTGAATTTCTTCTACTGACTGCTGATCAGTGAGAACACCTGCTGTACAGTTGTATGTACAGCAATATGACAATAAAGTTTGATTTGATTTGGTTTCATTTGAAGAGACTGGGTAGGAGAGAGAACCTGCAGGGTCTTGGCCCTCCATGGCACATGATTGGACACCCCTGAGTTAGGGTTTAATGGGATTTAACATTTTAACACAAACTGCTTTATGGTTCATAATTCTGTTGACAGACTTAACACCAAACCAAAAGTGATTTCTCAAACTGCTGGATTGTTCTTAGACAGCTTTTCCAATCTTTCAGTATTTAATTTATGTCACTTGGTGGTAACCTTCACATATATAAAAAAAAAAAAAGAGACACATCTTCAAAAACTTCAAAGGTTTATTGTCAGTGCAATTCCCAGTGCAATACTACATGAATGCATGTATAGTACATTGTTGATGCAGAGAATATACACTCACCGGCCACTTTATTAGGTACACCATGCTAGTAACGGGTTGGACCCCCTTTTGCCTTCAGAACTGCCTCAATTCTTCGTGGCATAGATTCAACAAGGTGCTGGAAGCATTCCTCAGAGAGTTTGGTCCATATTGACATGATGGCATCACACAGTTGGGGCAGATTTGTCGGCTGCACATCCATGATGCGAATCTCCCGTTCCACCACATCCCAAAGATGCTCTATTGGATTGAGATCTGGTGACTGTGGAGGCCATTTGAGTACAGTGAACTCATTGTCATGTTCAAGAAACCAGTCTGAGATGATTCCAGCTTTATGACATGGCGCATTATCCTGCTGAAAGTAGCCATCAGAAGTTGGGTACATTGTGGTCATAAAGGGATGGACATGGTCAGCAACAATACTCAGGTAGGCTGTAGCGTTGCAACGATGCTCAATTGGTACCAAGGGGCCCAAAGAGTGCCAAGAAAATATTCCCCACACCATTACACCACCACCACCAGCCTGAACCATTGATACAAGGCAGGATGGATCCATGCTTTCATGTTGTTGACGCCAAATTCTGACCCTACCATCCGAATGTCGCAGCAGAAATCGAGACTCATCAGACCAGGCAACGTTTTTCCAATCTTCTATTGTCCAATTTCGATGAGCTTGTGCAAATTGTAGCCTCAGTTTCCTGTTCTTAGCTGAAAGGAGTGGCACCCGGCGTGGTCTTCTGCTGCTGTAGCCCATCTGCCTCAAAGTTCGACGTACTGTGCGTTCAGAGATGCTCTTCTGCCTACCTTGGTTGTAACGGGTGGTTATTTGAGTCACTGTTGCCTTTCTATCAGCTCGAACCAGTCTGGCCATTCTCCTCTGACCTCTGGCATCAACAAGGCATTTCCGCCCACAGAACTGCCGCTCACTGGATATTTTTTCTTTTTCGGACCATTCTCTGTAAACCCTAGAGATGGTTGTGTGTGAAAATCCCAGTAGATCAGCAGTTTCTGAAATACTCAGACCAGCCCTTCTGGCACCAACAACCATGCCACGTTCAAAGTCACTCAAATCACCTTTCTTCCCCATACTGATGCTCGGTTTGAACTGCAGGAGATTGTCTTGACCATGTCTACATGCCTAAATGCACTGAGTTGCCGCCATGTGATTGGCTGATTAGAAATTAAGTGTTAACGAGCAGTTGGACAGGTGTACCTAATAAAGTGGCCGGTGAGTGTATATTTCTACAGTACATGTATCTAGTAAATCAAGTATTTTCCATGTAACCTTGTGACTGCATTATTTTAATTGCTTTAATCCTAGATCAAGTTTGTTTTGGCCTAAAATGCATCATAATTGTCAAATATATCTTATTAAACCTATCTCAGTACTGTTTACTTTTTGAATATATATTTTGTGGTTAATATAACTACAACCTGGCGATCAAGCTGTGTCAGCTGATCAGTTTTTGCCATGACACCACCACAGACTCAGTGCTGCTGGAGCAACTACATGACATGTCTCAACAGTCTCTCCATGATTTTCATACAGATCAGAGCAATTTGTTGTACAGGAAGCTAAACGTTTCTACAGACATTCTTAAGCTCTGTAACCACTGATTGTTTGTGAAGCTGGGGTGATATCAGTGAGAAGTTGTGTTGAATGCCAGACCGACTGTTTGAAGCAGTAATTTTCCCACAACAGAGCCATCTGAAACACACACACACACGCAGCATACATATTTTAGTACCTAATAGTGATAACTTGCAGACACTACAGTGTAGTACGACGTACTTAAAGCAAACTGTGGCGGTTCGGTTAGCCCCCACAACAGATAAGGACAGACAACTCGCTACTCCTGGTTTTTTCCGCTACACTACTGAGACGTAATGTGCCATTCATGCCTTGTGATGTTGTTGTGTTTATGCGTCCTGTCCTTACTGTGACCTAGAGACTCAGATCAATATGTAGATGTGCCTGTTAATCCTTTTGTTCTGCACCTAGAGCAGATCTGCCTATTGTGATGTATGTCTCACAAATGCAAATATCTCATGCCTGTTCTGCAGTCCCTTTGATCAGACAAACTGCTGTGAATCTGCTTTGATGTATTGTTTGAGTTGGGTATAAATACTGCACAGGTTCTGTAACACTTCCTCTCTCTCACACACACCTCTGCTGCAGGACACAGCCTGTGTCCCTCCTCCTCTGAGAGCCGTGAGCTCGCTCACCGGCGCTCATGCACGGCGCCGGGAGCGGAGCTTGTGACGGCGGTATGATAATAAAAACTCTGCTTAAAACCACAGCATCGCTGCTTATTATTTCATGCTGCTTCACTGGTGACCCCGAGAACACGCACACGTTTTGTGCGAAAGCAACCTTCCGAGCTGGACAGCCGCAATGGTGACCCGTTTTTCAGGATGAGATCTGCACGTCTGAGATCTGCTCATCCACGCTGGACCGGCCGCGCTCGCAGTTCTTTCACAAGAGAGCGCGGGCACCTCGTCCCTTCTCCACGATGGCGTCCTCCAGGGCCGGCGGAGAACGCAACGCGTGGGCCTGAACGCACCTCGGCCGAGCGGTGCCCAAGATCGTCTATTCCCTCCCACCGATCCAACGCATCTGCACGAGCCTGAGGGGCAAGAGATCGTCTATTTCCTCTCACCGCTCCAACGCACCATGGCCAATCTACAGCCACAGCTCAACCTTGATTTTTATCGGCGCCGTCTGCGCCGATCTCCACCAAGTTTCTGCACCCTGGTTCTTCTCTCCAGCGGCCCACCCACGCACGGGACCCCGGCACACGCACCGGGGAGTCACGGGCACGGCGCACCACGCACGGGACACATACGGCTCCACAGACTGCCTTCCTCCTTCGCCGCTGCCCTTCAGGGCTGCTCGCTCACCTGAGGCACACATGCAGCATGCTCGAAGGATTTGTTAATGGTCTCAGCCACGGCACACATAGGGAATTCAGCTGTTTTGCGATTCCCGAGGACTTTAGGGCTGCGCCCGCACCTAAAGAGACACGCCACGTCCCTCTGCTTTTGTTTTTTCCCCTTCAGCCGCCCCTGCTTTTCTTCATGGCCACGAGAGGAGCCAGAGACTAATTTTTCTTCTTGTGATCTCCGCACGCGCAACGGGACAGCCCCTCGACGTCGCGGAGCAGCAAGCAATTTTTGTGCGGCTCAGGACGATTTTACAGCTCCTGCCGGCACTTACTACCCCTCCCCCTCCGCCTGCAGCGAGCTTCTCCCACAGCTCGCTCACACAGATGGATTATCGAGGTCTCGGCCCCCTGCCGCGCCCTCTGGGGGGGAGCGTGTGGCGGTTCGGTTAGCCCCCACAACAGATAAGGACAGACAACTCGCTACTCCTGGTTTTTTCCGCTACACTACTGAGACGTAATGTGCCATTCATGCCTTGTGATGTTAATGTCGCCTCTCTTGCATTGTGTTCATGCGTCCTGTCCTTACTGTGACCTAGAGACTCAGATCAATATGTAGATGTGCCTGTTAACCCCTTTGTTCTGCACCTAGAGCAGATCTGCCTATTGTGATGTATGTCTCACAAATGCAAATATCTCATGCCTGTTCTGCAGTCCCTTCGATCAGACAAACTGCTGTGAATCTGCTTTGATGTATTGTTTGAGTTGGGTATAAATACTGCACAGGTTCTGTAACACTTCCTCTCTCTCACACACACCTCTGCTGCAGGACACAGCCTGTGTCCCTCCTCCTCTTGAGAGCCGTGAGCTCGCTCACCGGCGCTCATGCACGGCGCCGGGAGCGGAGCTTGTGACGGCGGTATGATAATAAAAACTCTGCTTAAAACCACAGCATCGCTGCTTATTATTTCATGCCGCTTCAAAACTAGCATTAGCAATCATTAGCTTTCTGTCATATATGATCTACTTCATATCCTCACGTCTTCGGCTCTATGGCTTCCCAGACGCTGCAGTACTTTTCCAGAGTGTTTCGTCTTGCTGCCTGTACCCTTGTCTGGCGGTCCTTTTTGGCATTTACGGTGACAAAAAGCCGGAGACGAGGAGTCGCCTTGTACAGCCGCAATGTTTTGTTTCGCTTGGGTCACGTGTTTTACGTCACAGGAGTGTGGCGCCGCCTTGCTGTAAAAAAAAAAAAAAAAATCCCACCCACCACAGGTGTACCCAGCTGCAATGGAAACACAACCTAGCCGAACCAAATAGTGTAGAGTAAGGCCGACTGGGTACTAGTGGAAAAGGGCCGTAACATCCACCAACTCCATGATGTCATCATGGAGGAGTGGAAGAGGATTCCTCTGGCAGCTTGTGAAGCTCTAGTGAACTCCATACCCACGAGAGTTAAGGTAGTGCTGGAAAATAATGGTGGCCACACAAAATATTGACTCTTTGGGGACAAGTTGGACATTTTCACTAGGGAAGTACTCACTTTTGTTGCCAGCGGTTTAGACATTAGTGGCTGTGTGTTGAGTTATTTTTGAGGGGACAGCAAATTTGCACCGTTATACAAGCTGTACACTGACTACATTGTATCAAAGTGTCCTATTTTCAGTGTTGTCCCATGAAAAGGTAAAACAAAATATTTACAAAAATGTGAGGGGTGTACTCACTTTTGTGAGATACTGTATGTACTGTATATAATATACAATAACATTCTCATCCCTGTATATTGTTTATAAATGCCTCTTGTAATAACTTTGAATACTTTATTTAAATTGTTCTACCCATGAAGGGCCCGACGGGGGGAATGGGGAAGGGATGGGTGGGGATGGGAAAGAAAAGGGAAGGAAACAGACAAAGAAGACAAACAGACTAACACAGCTGAAACAAACAGAAGACAGACTGTTTCTTTCTCAATTTCGTTGCATTGTTTATTAGCAATGGAATGACAATAAAGGCATTTTGACTTTCTTCCACTGAAGAGGTCTCAACACGAGTCTGGTATCTGCACCTGTTAAACGAGAGACGCATGTATGCACGTGTATGTATGAGAGCATGCGCAGAGTAAGTGTGTGCATGTGAGTGGTTTGCCAGGAAACATACGCTTTTATTTTATTTTTCTATATAGTGCCAGAACACCCTGATTCCTTTAAGAGTTTTTTTGTTGTCGATCTTCATGCTGCCCCCCCCACCCCCCAACAAAAGGTTATGAACCCCGGGGAAACACTGAACTCTGTTGCCCTGACTTCTGTTGATTTTTTTGTAGATAAAGATTTTTGAACTGCTGAACAAAGTCAAAACTTAGACCCATGATTTGGGACCTCACTTCCACAACAGTACAAGATGACAGAGGTGTTGTTTGTCATGATACAACAGCACAGTTACACAGATCTCCTTTACATCATTGTCACTTGTTGGATGGACAGCTTTACCTCTGTACAGGGCAAGAATTATTATTTAACGAGCTCTACCTCCGGTTGGTTTCGTCTTTGTTAGTTCTCTGATAAACTCAGTCTGTACCAACAACAGAAGGATTTAGCAGCTCAGGGACAAATTCAGTGTGTTTACCAAGCTGAAGTGTTACATATAGCACAAATGGTGACATTTCTCAGATTTTGTTTTTTGCCTGTTTTTCAGAAGATGACCTCACCGGTTAAGATGGAAGCAGCGGGACCAGATGATGACCTGAGTCAGCAGGTATCACAGAGATGATTAGCTACACCTGAAGTTAACCCAAAACGTTTTTCAAAAATTACGATGAAAAGGCAAAAAAATTTTGACAGAAGTTTGGAAATTTGCAAGAAGACTAAAAAAAATATTTTTAAAAAACTTTATTTAGATTTTACATGTTGCAAACAAACATCACACAAAACAATTAAACAAAAGAGCATAAGGTCATGGGATGAAACTCAAATCAAAAAATATTTACTAAACAAAGTCAGTATTTTGGGCTAAATAGAAACAGCACTTCTTCCATCTTTTTTCTCCCAGCTCTTTATGAAGCCTTATTGAATAAATCATCTGTTCGAAAAAAAAAAAGTAGATGTTTGATTATGTTTCCAGTACGCGTCGGGCATTAGACGTATCACACTCAGTTACTATAGTAATTGATGCTTGTGTAGTATTGCTTTTATACAACAATTCTGCAAGCACAATCAATCTATAAATGCAAGAAATCTGTTTGTGTGTGGGTGTGCGTCTGTCTGTCTGTGTTCCACATATTTCTCAAACCGTTTGTCAGACAGACCTCAGATTTTATAAGTGCTTTGCCAAGGTTACAAGGGTGTGCATCCTCGAGTATGGAGTTGCTCAGTGAAAATATGTAATTTTTATCAAAAGTTTAGCCACCGCTCTGTCACTACTCTCTCTTCATGCCCTGGCATCAGGAAGTGTGTGTGTGCACTGCAGGCAGCAGCTGAGGAGAGCTCTGCACGGGTTTTTCCTGTGAACAAGTGCTGCAAATATGCCATCATAGGGTAGTTCCAAGTTAGAAACACGTTAAGTTATTCCCTTTATCACAGGATTGTAATTTTGTCGGCTCCAACTGCACAGCAACTTCAGTATTGGGGGGGTGGGGGTGTGAAACCATCAGACAAGCAGGCACACAGTAACGGCATATTTACTAGATTCTGCAAATTCCTTTTTCCCTTTAAACAGCACACCGTGAGTCCTGGCCACTGTAATATCTAAAATGTACAGTTAATACTGACATGACTGTGGAGTGGAATGGCCAGAGGACCCACAGTTCAGGAGAGGGGAGTCTGTGGCGGCTTCTCCTTCCTGTGCAGGACCGATGCCGCTGGTACGAGCCACACCGTTGATGTCAGTGGGCAAGAGCCCTATTGTAATCACTGGGATTATTTATTATTAACCTTATTTATACAGGTAATCCCATTGGGATATAGGGTCTCATTTTCAAGAGAGCTGTTTAATCGATCAGTTCTGTTAAAGCAGAGCTGATCACAGTGATCATCTGGCGTGTAGAGGAATGAAGCTGGCCTTTATTTTTGGGTATAATAATTTGTGAATGATTTTAACGTTTTATTTTGCTGCGCTGCATCAAGGTGAAGAAGTTCTGTCCCCCTCAATCGTTTGGGGCTCAAACACAACACTGTCTGATGTTATGCTTTCTTCTGTGCACGCGGGTCACGTCACTGCTGTAGACCGTTCACACTGGAGTCTGATGGGGGTCGCATTTAAATTATAATGTGAATACCCACACAAAAAAATCGGATCTCAGCAAAAAATCGGAATTGAGCATTAAGACCTGCAGTGTGACCATAGCCTATGAGCTGCTGACAAGTAAAGTGTGAATGAACACAATGTCCCTATAACCTTTGCTCCGCGAACGTGGGACGTATCAACCATATGCTGAATACGTCAGAGGAGCTCGGCAAACTACACCATATACCAGCATGCTTCAGCGTTCTTCCGTGTGCTCTTAACTTAGACAAAACTTAGCAATAACTGATTTGACGTACGCCAGCATATTCTCCAGATTTTTCACGTTTTGCAAACACTGCCTAAATCATCTAGGTGTGAGAGGGCCTAAACGCAAGACACAAAAATGCCCAAATAATGAAATAAACCATTTTTAGTTAAATATTTACTGACAGATGGGCAACACTGATGCAACCGTTGGAGTCAGACGAGCCATTCTGTGAATAATAATGTTGGGTGTTCTGTAGTTAATTCGGTTGATTACAATTTTAAAAAACCTTTTAATAACAAGTTCCAAGGTTCCAAGGTTGTCATAGCCAGGAGCGGCACTGGGGTTAAGCTCCCAGTGCTCATAAAATGCTCCTTATGGCGTGCGTCTCGAAAAGCCTCTGGCAACTAAGTCCAACTCCTAGCTTGCCCGTGTGGTTTAGTCTCTAAGCCCGGCGGAACTGCTTTTACTAATAGGAGAAGGGGCGAGGGCGGATCTCTGGCGCCTTAAAACCAGATGCTTCGGGTAGATGGTGGCTCATCAACCTGGGAAGGTAGCCCATCTAGGGGAAGGTAAACCCTGATTTCAAACCTCTGCTGCCTTGCGGCATACCCGGTCACGGGAAAGGCTTCGGGAGTCAACCCTGAGGAAAAATCCGGAGTCGGAGCCCCTAAGGCAGTTCTATGTTGTGCTCAACATCGTTCTGGCAGCTCCTGCAACGGCGCTGGTGCCAAACTGTAGCAGCCCTGCTGTTCCTTTGGATTCATCAGTGACGTGGAGAGGGGGGGCATGCTGCATGGGCAACATCTTGTCCTCCATATCTTCCTGCCCAGGCTTGAATCCTACCAACGCCCAACGCTGGAAGGTAGAACACCGGATCACTGGAGAGGACACTCCAGCTTCGCCTTTGGCGTAGACAAAACACGGGGAATGACAGTTACCGGTTATAAGCCACTGCTCAATTGGCGTAGAGCATGGCGCCAGGGATTGTTCTCGACGGTGGGAGGGATCATCAGATCTCACTGGACAGCTACCGCCCGCCTCAAGCTGGGCAGCCCCCAGCCAATAAGGTGTTGTCCCGCCACAGCTTGCTTTCCTCATTGGGTGCATGGGGATAAGGAGAAATCCAAACAGCAGGCTGAGAACCTTCGCACCAGGCAAGACAATAAAACAAAAGAGACCAACTCTAAAACTGGGAACTTGGAACGTCCGCACTATGATGACAGGACTCGCTGCTAACCTCGAGGACATCAACGACACCAGGAACACTGCCATCATCAATAATGAGCTGAAGAGACTGGGAGTGGATATCGCCACTCTCCAGGAAACACAGTTAGCTGATGCAGGCACACTGAGAGAGAAGGACTACACGTTCTACTGGCAGGGAAAGGGCAGTGACGAACACAGGGAACACGGAGTGGGCTTCGCAGTGAAGAACACTTTGTTAAAGATGGTGGAACCGGGCAGCACTGGCTCTGCACGACTCCTCACCCTCCGCCTGAACACCACTCAAGGCCCAGTCACCCTCGTCAGTGTGTATGCCCCAACACAGACAGCCACACCAGAGGCAAAAGACGAGTTCTACGAGAATCTCACAACAACTGTCAGGATCATCCCCAACTCTGAACAACTCATTTTCCTTGGAGACTTCAATGCCAGAGTGGGTGCTGACCACGACTCCTGGCCCTCCTGTCTTGGACCTTTTGCCGTGGGCAGAATGAACGACAACGGACAGCGGCTGCTCGAGTTCTGCACATATCACGATCTGTGCATCACAAACTCGTTCTTCAAGACCAAGCCCCAACACAAGGTTTCCTGGCAACAGCCGCGCTCAAAGCACTGGCACCAGCTAGACTTGATCCTGACCAGGCGCACCTCACTGAAGAACATGCTAATCACCCGTTCGTTCCAGAGTGCAGATTGCGACACAGACCATTCATTGGTGTGTTGCAAGGTCAAGCTGCAGCTGAAGAAATTCCATCATGCTAGACAACCTGGAAAGGCACGGATTGACACCAGCAAGATGGCTCAACCAGAACTTGTTGAGCAGTTTGCCTCCACCTTTGAGAAGGAACTTGGTGTACCACAAGGAGGAGAATCTGCAAAGCAGAAGTTGGAAGAGCTGCGAAACACCATCTACCGCACAGCCTTGGCTACCTTTGGGAGGAAGACCTCGAAGTCACAGGACTGGTTTGATGCCAAGTTGACCGAGATGACCCCCGTCATTGAAGCCAAGCGCTCAGCACTTGCTGAGTACAAGAAGTAACCAAACGAGAAGAATCTCCAGATTCTCAGGGCTGCGAGAAGCAAAGTTCAGCAGACTGCTCGGCGCTCTGCCAACGAGTACTGGACTCAGCTCAGCCAAGACATTCAAACCGCTGCCATAACAGGGAACATCCGTGGTATGTACGATGGCATCAAGAAAGCACTTGGTCCGGCTCAGAGCAAGACAGCCCCCCTCAAATCTTCCACTGGGGAGATGATCACAGAGAAGAACAAGCAGATGGAGAGATGGGTGGAACACTACTCCGACCTCTACTCTAGACAGAACACCGTGACACCGTCAGCCCTTGATGCCATCGACTGCCTGCCATCCATGGACGAACTTGACGCCGAGCCAACCATCGACAAACTCAGTAAGGCCATTGATAGCTTGGCCGCTGGCAAGGCACCCGGCAACGACGGCATACCCCCTGACCTGATCAAGCATTGCAAGACCGCCCTACTGCTGCCATTGCATGATGTCCTCTGCCAGTGCTGGAAGGAAGGTGCCATACCACAGGACATGAGGGACGCCAAGATCATCACCCTCTACAAAAACAAAGGAGAGAGAAGCGACTGCAACAACTACAGGGGCATTTCCCTCCTCAGCGTTGTTGGCAAAGTCTACGCACGAGTTGTTTTCGTTCGTCTACAGAAGCTTGCCGAACGTGTCTACCCCGAGTCTCAGTGTGGCTTCCGCGCTGAGCGATCGACGGTTGACATGATATTCTCCATCCGCCAACTCCAGGAGAAATGCAGAGAACAGAACATGCCTCTGCACGTCGCCTTCATCGACCTCACCAAAGCGTTCGATCTGGTCAGCAGAGAGGGCCTTTTCAAGATCCTGCCAAAGATAGGATGCCCACCAAAGTTGCAAAGCCTCATCGAATCGTTTCACACCAACATGCAGGGGATAGTGCAGCATGATGGCAACATCTCAGAGCCATTCAACATACGCAGCGGAGTGAAACAGGGCTGTGTACTTGCGCCAACCCTCTTTGGGATTTTCTTTGCTATGCTCCTGAGGCATGCCTTCAGCACAGCAACAGAGGGAATCTACCTGCACACAAGATCTGACGGCAGGCTTTTCAACCTTGCCCGCCTGAAAGCCAGAACCAAAGTACGCGAGGCTCTAATCAGAGACATGCTGTTCGCAGACGACGCTGCAGTCGCAACCCACACACAGCAGGAGCTTCAGACCCTGATGGACCGCTTCTCCCAGGCATGCAAGGACTTCGGGCTTACCATCAGCCTGAAGAAGACTAACGTCTTGGCGCAAGGCACGGAAGCACCACCAACCATCACCATTGATGACTACAAGCTGGAGGTCGTGAATCAGTTCACGTACCTGGGGTCCACGATCAGCAACAACCTCTCCCTTGATACAGAGATCAACAAGAGGATTGGAAAATCAGCCTTCACACTCGCTCGCCTCACCACACGAGTGTGGGAGAATCCCAAACTCTCTGTCAAGACGAAGATGGCAGTGTACAACACCTGCGTCATCAGCACACTGCTCTATGGGAGTGAGACGTGGACAACATACGCCCGGCAGGAAAAGAGACTGAACTCCTTCCACTTGCGCTGCATTCGCCACATCCTGGACATATCCTGGCAGGACAAAGTGCCCAACACAGAAGTTCTGTCCCGCGCCGGCCTTCCCTCCATGTCCACTCTACTCAGGCAGCGCAGGCTCCGCTGGCTAGGCCACGTTCACCGTATGGAGGATGGCAGAATCCCCAAAGACGTCCTCTATGGAGAACTGGCAACTGGCAGGAGAGACGTTGGCCGCCCACAGCTGCACTTTAGAGACGTCTGCAAGAGAGACATGAAGGCCCTGGATATCAACACAGAGCGCTGGGAGGACCTTGCAACGGACCGCTCCAAATGGAGAGGCACCCTGACCAGACAGCTCAAGGCGGGTGAAGAGAGACTGACTGCTGCAGCAGATGAAAAAAGGACCCGCAGGAAGAACCGCCACAGACCCAGCAGCACGGAGACCACCCACAAGTGTGACCTGTGTGACAGGGACTGTCATTCGCGCATCGGCCTGTTCAGCCACAGGCGGTGCTGTTCCAGCAGAGTAGACGTTTAGGATTCTCTTCCATGGCCATCATAGACCGACGGAGGCCGACGACGATTGCTAAAATATAAATCGATGCACTACAATGGGTCTCAAATATTTGTAAACGTGTCCTGCCATAGTACTGCATGAGTTTATTGACGAATCACAGAAGAAATTCAATATTACACTAAACTCCATCACTGAACAGTGATATAAACTAAAATAATTATAATGGTGACTGGACAACTCCCATTACCCAAAGTGCAAGGTAAGATAAGATAAGCCTTTATTAGTCCCACAATGGGGAAATTCCAGGATTGCAACAGCACAGGGATAGCAACACTCAGAGCAACAATCAGAAGGCAAGAGAAAAAACAAGAGCAGCGAGTATACATATGTACATATAAATATATATATATATATATATATATGTGGGGGTTTTTTGGGGGGTCCAGTGCACTATATCAGGGGTATCTGACTTTCAAGCGCTCTCTCTTTTTCTGTAATTTGCAGATCTCGGTTTCGTTTTTATAATATACAAGGGAACATAAAAGAGTTTCAGACTTGCATTGCAATTTAAAAAAAAAAATCATTGATTTTGCCTTTGGAATCAAAACTATTGGTCGTGTCCCCTCATTTTTCCCAGTTTTTGTGTGACATGAAAATCGCATCAATTTCAAAGTACTGTAAAGTGGTCTCTGAGTAACTCTTTCTACTCATTTATGCAAGAGATAACAGAGTTGTAATGCAAATTCAAAATATAATATTCCCCAATGTGATCGGATCTATGGTTTTTGTACGGCGACCCCTGCAAATTTACTCGTACGACGTAAATTTCCGTGTCCCCGAATTTACGCAGGAACATGCAAGTTATTTGATAAAGTAACCAGAAAATAGGAAGTGCTGATGCTTTTCACTTTGCACCTTTCAAATCCCAAACCATACACGTAAAAAGGAGATCAGTCTTTGTGAAGCTCAGATGTAGAATATTTCAATAAAATCTCAAACATTTATGACACATCGGATATGGTGTCCTTTAAAAAATTTACGTCTTCGGTCTTGGTCGGCTGCACGCAGCCCCGTCTGGCGAGGTGACCGCCCTGGGAAAGCACTTTTATTTTCTCTACCCTGGATGTGCTCAACCCATGTGGAGAGGATTAACCGTGGTCACTTTATATTGAAGTTATCGAAGGTCCAAACTTCCGTGTCCCGCATTTACGCCTTTTGTGATTTTACGGCTTATCCAACAAACAGGGAGAATTTGAAGGTATGTACACACATTATCACATCTTAATATGTCATGAAAATGTAGCTGTTGAAGAGTTTTGATGCGTGAAAAATACTGGAAGTGTTGAAGTTGTTTTGTGTAAAACGTATGCCATTGCAAAGTGCTTTGGCACACGGGGAAACAAAAGCCCGAGTGTCCCGTTTACGTCTCCATTTACAAGTAGTTGAAGTGAGCGCTCATCCTGAAGAGTTCCTGAACGCGAATGCCGTTACGAAAATAGTTAATAGTTTCATAAACCTGACACAGTTGGATAGTGATTAGTCAATTTCATGTGCAGATTTGATCAATTTTAAATTTTGCCACCAATGTCACACATTGGACCCCTAATAAATAAAAACACCCATATACTGTATATATACACACACACAGTGCAGAGCATTGTAGCTAGATGGGATAGATATATAAATATATAAACACAGTGCAGAGCATTGTAGCTAGATGGAATAAATATGTAAATATATAAACACACAGTGTGGAGCATTGTTGCTAGATGGAGTAAATATATAAATATATATATAAACACACAGTGCGGAGCATTATAGCTAGATGAAATAAATATGTAATTATATAAACACACACAGTGCGGAGCATTGTAGCTAGATGGAATGAAACAGCACAACCGTCTACTTAGTTATCCTACATGGTATGATTATGTACCCATACATATTCTCACTCTCCATAGCGACCGGTATTTTCCTAGTTGTATACTGGAGGGGACCATTGTGTAAATCTATTGCGTCTTTTGCATTCAAAACTATTAGGTTGTTATGTCTTTTTGCTCTGTGAACAGCCCTGTTTAGGTTGTACAGTCTGACAGCCGTAGGTAAGAAGGACCTACGAAACCTCTCGGTTGTGCACCTGGGATTATGTAGTCTGCTGCTAAATGAGCTCCTCAGTGCATTAAGTATGTCCTGCATAGGGTGGAACTCGGACTCCAGCAGAGATGACAGTTTAGCCACCATCCTTCTCTCTCCCATCTCCTCCACTGGGTCAAGGCACTGCCCCAGGACAGAGCTAGCTTTCTTGATCAGTTTGTTCAGTCTCTTCCTATCGGCTGCTGTAATGCCACTGCCCCAGCAGACCACTCCAGAAGTGATGGCTGATGCCACCACCGTGTCATAGAATGTCTTCAGCAGCGCCCCTTGTACACCAAAAGACCTGAGTCTCCTCAGCAGGAACAGCCTGCACTGTCCCTTCTTGTAGAGTGCGTGAGTATTGTGTGACCAGTCTAGTTTATTGTTCAGATGAACACCCAGGTACTTACAGGATGTCACCATCTCGATGTCTGTTCCCTGTATATTTACTGGTGCTTTGAGGGGTTGTCATTGCCTGCGACAGTCCACCACCAGCTCCTTAGTTTTCCTTGCGTTGATCTGGAGGCAGTTCCGATGGCACCAGTCCACGAAGTCCTGGATAAGCCCTCTGTACTCAGCTTCATCTCCGTTGGAGATGAGGCCAACGATCGCAGAGTCGTCAGAGAACTTCTGTAGATGGCAATGTGTTGTGTTGTGTGAGAAGTCCGCAGTATAAAGGGTGAACAGGAAGGGAGCCAAAACCGTTCCCTGGGGGGCCCCCGTGCTACCGATGATTGTATCCGACACACAGTCCCGGGTTCTCACAAACTGAGGCTGGTTTGTGAGGTAGTCCAGGATCCATGATGACAGGTGCTGGTCCACCCCTGCGCACAGCAGCTTGTCCTTCAGGATCATCGGTTGGATGGTGTTGAAAGCACTGGAGAAGTCAAAAGAACATGATCCTCACCATATTCCCGGGCTTCTCCAGGTGGGACAGAGAACGGTGAAGGGGGAAGATCACCGCATCCTCCACCCCAATGCCATGCTGGTAGGCGAACTGGAGTGGATCCATCGCTGGTCCCACCAGGGGGCGGAGGTGAGCAAGGAGCAGTCTCTCCAGGGTCTTCATCATGTGGGACGTCAAGGCCACTAGTCTGTAGCTGTTCAGATCTTTGGGGTGGGAAGTCTTTGGTACAGGTACCACACAAGATATTTTCCACAGCTGTGGTACCCTCCCCAGCTTCAGGCTCAGATTGAAGATGTACTCCACAATCCCACACAGCTGGTCTGCACAGGCCTTGAGGAGCTTTGCGCTGATGCCGTCCGGTCCCGACGCCTTCCTCGCCTTGATCTTCCTCAGCTCCATCCTCACCTGGGTCTTAGTGAGGGTCAGGTTGGGGGGCTGTGTGTTGGGAGTGGGGGGGGTGTTGGTGGAGTGGGGAGTGGGCAGCAGGACTTGATGTCTTTAGAGGCAGCAGTGGTTGTTGTGCAGTCGAGGGGGGGGTGCGGTTGGTCAAACCTATTGAAAAACAGATTCAGATTGTTTGCCCACTCCCTGCCCCCCGTGGCCTGGGGGGAGGTATTCTGGAGCCCAGAGATGGTTTTAAGGTTTCTCCAGACCCCGCTGATGTCGCTCTGTTGCAGCTTGTCCTCCATCTTCTTCCTGAAGCTGTCCTTGCCTTCCCTGATCTTTCTCCTCAGCTCCCTCTGTACGGACTTCAGCATCTCCCTGTTCCCCGACCTGAAGATCCTCTTCTTCTCTCTCAGAAGTGTTTTTATCTCAGGGTTGATCCAGGGTTTGTTGTTTGAGCAACACCGTATGGTCTTGGTGGGAATGGTGTTGTCCACACAGAAGCTGATGTAGTCCGTGATGGTGTGAGTGAGGCCATCGATGTCCTCACCATGTGGATCGCAGAGCTGCTCCCAGGCGGTGGTTTCAAAACAGCCCTTTAGAGTGTCCATTGCCTCCTCAGACCATAACTTCACTGTGCGCATGGCCGGAGGTTGTCTGTGGACTAGGGGTTTGTACACCGGCCGGAGAAGAACCAAGTTGTGATCTGATCCCCTGAGTGGGGGGAGTTGTGATGAGGTGTACGCCTCCTTAGTGTTTGCGTAGAATAAGTCCAGTGTTTTATTGTCTCTAGTGTGGCATGTGACATACTGGGTAAACGTGGGTAGAATGGGAGACAGTGAAACATGGTTGAAATCGCCTGAGATGAGGAGAAGAGCATCTGGGTGTTCTGTCTGCAGCCTGCCAGTTACTGAATGTAGGGATGGGATTTTTCCGCTAATTCACGGAATTCCGCTTTTTTTTATCTTCCAAAATAAAATAAAAAATTCCCTTAGTAATCCCCTAACGGGGCATCTGACTTGATGCTGATCGTCCTTAAAAAAAAAAAAAAATCCCTTAGTAATCCCCTAATGACGCGCCTGATTGGCTGATGCTTATCGTCTTTGCAGTGACCAATGAACGCGGCTGTTTCTTATCTTAAGCCTATTTTATTCTTAATCCTTGGTTTTCCTCGCTCTCCCATAGCGGACTTGCATTGCAGTGATATCGGTGGTTGAACGTAAAGATGCTCCAAGAGTCAAAGAAATTGACAAGATCGTGAAAAACAAATTTCGTTGGGATTGGCTAGAAAAGGAGATTGCAACGGATGTTGGTAAGACAACTGTGACAAATTTATTTAGCGATTTCATACGGAAAATTGACCGTGCTGGGAAGGCAATATGCACGTGGTGTAACGACACCATTGACTATGGTGGAAGAGGATTTAAGTCTCTCGAGAGTCATGCTAAGAGCAGAAAACATACACAACAGGTGAACTCGAGGTCCACTAATTATTCAATTGCTGGAACTTTCGGTTTTCAGAAAAAAACATCGAAACCATACGGCCTCCACCCTTTGTTAACGACACGATCGGACCCGGAAATCGAAAGGAAGGATCCACCCCAACAACCAGTGCCAGTTGCGGATAGAGTAGTGAATTTTGAGGTATGTGAAGATATATTTTTGTATACATGCCATCTAGTTAATATTTTCTTCATCTTGCCTGCTGAAGATGTTTTGGACTTTATTTAATAAATATTTTTAACGCCACACGTACTTAGAATTACGTTTATGTTTGTGCTTTTCTGTCTTCCCTAATTAATATCACATATATCAGATATGGATTTTGTCATCTATTACAGTGGGGTAAAACAGTATTTAGTCAGACACCAATTGTGCAAGTTCCCCCACTTAAAAGATGAGAGAGGTCTCCAATTTTCATCATAGGTATTCCTCAACTAGGAGAGACAAAATGAGAAAAAAAAAAATGCAGAAAATCACATTGTCTGATTTTTAAAGAATTTATTTGCAAATTATGGTGGAAAATAAGTATTTGGTCAATAACAAAAGTTCATCTCAATACTTTGTTATATACCCTTTGTTGGCAATGACAGAGGTCAAACGTTTTCTGTAAGTCTTCACAAGGTTTTCACACACTGTTGCTGGTATTTTGGCCCATTCCTCCATGCAGATCTCCTCTAGAGCAGTGATGTTTTGGGGCTGTCGCTGGGCAACACGGACTTTCAACTCCCTCCAAAGATTTTCTATGGGGTTGATATCTGGAGACTGGCTAGGCCTCTCCAGGACCTTGAAATGCTTCTTACGAAGCCACTCCTTCGTTGCCAGGGCGGTGTGTTTGGGATCATTGTCATGCTGAAAGACCCAGCCACGTTTCATCTTCAATGCCCTTGCTGATGGAAGGAGGTTTTCACTCAAAATCTCACGATACATGGCCCCATTCATTCTTTCCTTTACACGGATCAGTCGTCATGGTCCCTTTGCAGAAAAACAGCCCCAAAGCATGATGTTCCCACCCCCATGCTTCACAGTAGGTATGGTGTTCTTTCTCCTCCAAACACGACAAGCTGAGTTTTTACCAAAAAGTTCTATTTTGGTTTCATTTGACCATATGACATTCTCCCAATCCTCTTCTGGATCATCCAAATGCTCTCTAGCAAACTTCAGACGGGCCTGGACATGTACTGGCTTAAGCAGGGGGACACGTCTGGCACTGCAGGATTTGAGTCCCTGGCGGCGTAGTGTGTTACTGATGGTAGCCTTTGTTACTGTGGTCCCAGCTCTCTGCAGGTCATTCACTAGTTCCCCCCGTGTGGTTCTGGGATTTTTGCTCACCGTTCTTGTGATAATTTTGACCCCACGGGGTGAGATCTTGCGTGGAGCCCCAGATCGAGGGAGATTATCAGTGGTCTTGTATGTCTTCCATTTTCTAATAATTGCTCCCACAGTTGATTTTTTCACACCAAGCCGCTTACCTATTGCAGATTCAGTCTTCCCAGCCTGGTGCAGGTCTACAATTTTGTTTCTGGTGTCCTTTGACAGCTCTTTGGTCTTGGCCATAGTGGAGTTTGGAGTCTGACTGTTTGAGGTTGTGGACAGGTGTCTTTTATACTGATAATGAGTTCAAACAGGTGCCATTAATATAGGTAACGAGTGGAGGACAGAGGAGCCTCTTAAAGAAGATGTTACAGGTCTGTGAGAGCCAGAAATCTTGCTTGTTTGTAGGTGACCAAATACTTCTTTTCCACCATAATTTGCAAATAAATTCTTTAAAAATCAGACAATGTGATTTTCTGGAATTTTTTTTTCTCATTTTGTCTCTCATAGTTGAGGTATACCTATGATGAAAATTGGAAACCTCTCTCATCTTTTAAGTGGGAGAACTTGCACAATTGGTGGTTGACTAAATACTTTTTTGCCCCACTGTAGGACTCAGTTCATGTGCACAGGACTTTACCAAGCGCCCACATATATTATCAGGGCCCTGACTTTTGTTCACTTTTACAGCGCAGAACTCCCTTTTAACATCCTGCACCTCAATATTAAAGTGCTGATTGTCTTTGAGTTTCTGTTTCAAATCTTGGGTTTCTGTGCTAAAATCAAAGGAGTCAAAACGACCATAAAAACAATTAAGAGCATTAGCCAGCTCTGTGTCTGAATTAAAACCATCTAAAAACACACGATTACTGCGCTCTGTGCTCTGAAGGCCTGCAATAGTTTTCATACTGGCCCAGGCTGAACCAGTATGCCACCAATTGTGCACGTTCTCCCACTTAAAAGATGAGAGAGGTCTCCAATTTTCATCATAGGTATACCTCAACTATGAGAGACAAAATGAGGGAAAAAAAAATCCAGAAAATCACATTGAAGGATTTTTAATGAATTAATTGGTAAATTCCTCGGTAAAATAAATATTTGGTCACCTACAAACAAGCAAGATTTCTGGCTCTCACAGACCTGTAACTTCTTCTTTAAGAGGCTCCTCTGTCCTCCACCCGTTACCTGTATTAATGGCACCTGTTTGAACTCTTTATCAGTATAAAAGACACCTGTCCACAACCTCAAACAGTCAGACTCCAAACTCCACTATGGCCAAGACCAAAGAGCTGTCAAAGGACACCAGAAACAAAATTGTAGACCTGCACAAGGCTGGGAAGACTGAATCTGCAATAGGTAAGCAGCTTGGTGTGAAGAAATCAACTGTGGGAGCAATTATTAGAAAATGGAAGACATACAAGACCACTGATAATCTCCCTCAATCTGGGGCTCCACGCAAGATCTCACCCCGTGGGGTCAAAATTATCATGAAAACGGTGAGCAAAAATCCCAGAACCACACGGGGGGACCTAGTGAATGACCTGCAGAGAGCTGGGACCACAGTAACAAAGGCTACCATCAGTAACACACTATGCCGCCAGGGACTCAAATCCTGCAGTGCCAGACGTGTCCCCCTGCTTAAGCCAGTACATGTCCAGGCCCGTCTGAAGTTTGCTAGAGAGCATTTGGATGATCCAGAAGAGGATTGGGAGAATGTCATATGGTCAGATGAAACCAAAATAGAACTTTATTGTAAAAACTCAACTTGTCGTGTTTGGAGGAGAAAGAACACCATACCTACTGTGAAGCATGGGGGTGGAAACATCGTACTTTGGGGCTGTTTTTCTGCAAAGGGACCAGGACGACTGATCCGTGTAAAGGAAAGAATGAATGGGTCCATGTATCGTGAGATTTTGAGTGAAAACCTCCTTCCATCAGCAAGGGCATTGAAGATGAAACGTGGCTGGGTCTTTCAGCATGACAATGATCCCAAGCACACTGCCCGGGCAACAAAGGAGTGGCTTCGTAAGAAGCATTTCAAGGTCCTGGAGTGGCCTAGCCAGTCTCCAGATCTCAACCCCATAGAAAATCTTTGAAGGGAGTTGAAAGTCCGTGTTGCCCAGCGACAGCCCCAAAACATCACTGCTCTAGAGGAGATCTGCATGGAGGAATGGGCCAAAATACCAGCAACAGTGTGTGAAAACCTTGTGAAGACTTAGGGAAAACGTTTGAGCACTGTCATTGCCAACAAAGGGTATATAACAAAGTATTGAGATGAAGTTTTGTTATTGACCAAATACTTATTTTACCGAGGAATTTACCAACTAGAAAAGCACTCATAGAGCACATACCTCCGCCAAGGCTCCTTCCGTTTCTCATGGATCACCTCCCAAATGTAATGGGCTTGTGTGTAGGCCTATCGCCACTTGTGGTGAAAATTGCATCGAAGTCTGTCCATTAGTTTTGGAGTTTTGTGGCTGACAGACTGTGAGAAGAGCCTTGGCTGAGGTATGCATTCCCAGATCATCCCCAAAATGTAATGGGTTCCTCTGTAGGCCAAGAACCACCTCTGGTGAAAATGTCATCCAAATCCATCCAGTAGTTTTTTTGTAATCCTGCTGCACAAATACAAACAAAGCCCTTGGTGGAGGTATGCACTCTCAGATCATCACCAAAATCTAATCATCTGTTCCTTGTGCCATTACACACGTTTCCTGAAAATTTCGTCAAAATCCGTTCATAACTTTTTGAGTTATGTTGGTAACAGTCAGACAGATAGACAAACAGACAAATGGCAGTAAAAGCATTACCTCCTTGGCGGAGGTAATAAACTCAAGTGTTGCTGTTGTGTCCATCTCCTCCATCGCCAAACTCCCAGGCTGCGGGCGTTGCAATTCATCGCACAACCGCGTACAACCCACAGGCCAATGGGTTATGCGAGCGTTTTCATAGATCACTGAAAGCAGCACTCAGGGGTTGACTGACGGATGCAAATTGGGTAGACAGTTTGCCGTGGGTTTTATTGGGGTTGCGCTCCGCGGCAAAAGAGGATTTGGAAGCTTCCCCGGCAGAGAGCTCGTTTTTGCGCAGCCCCTATGGCTGCCCGGGGAATTTCTGCCAAATAATCCCGCACCGGACAGCTGCCCGTCTCAGCTTTTGCAGCGTAGCGCAAACACAGGCACGCTGCCGGGCCCGGCCCACCACTGTTTTCCGTGTGTTTTCTTGCCTAAAACTTTGAAGAACGTGGAGTTTGTGTTCGTCAGACACGACGACCAGTGCCCTCAATTGCGCCTGCACACATGTTGAAAATGGCCCTATGTCACAGTGTTAAAGAATCCTTTAAAAAATTCCTGGATCCAGACGGTGATCCAGATCATCCCCAAAATTTAATCAGTTCTTCCTTGTACCATTTCCAACAATGCCTGAAAGTTTCATCGAAATCTGTCCAAAACTTTTTGAGTTATCTTGCTAACCAACAGACAGACAGACAAACAGACAGACAAACCCTGGCAAAAACATAACCCCCTGGCCTGCGGCCTGGCAGAGGTAATTAATTCATTAAAAATCCTTCAATGCTATTTTCTGGATTTTTTTTTTTCTCATTTTGTGTCTCATAGTTGAGGTATACCTATGATGAAAATTCGAGACCTCTCTCATCTTTTCAGTGGGAGAACTTGCACAATTGGTGGCTGACTAAATACTTTTTTGCCCCACTGTAGATATTCTGTAATTAATATTCAATTCTGTAATTAATATTCACACAATCAATAAATCTTAGTGCCATTTACTCCCTTTTATATTTGTCAAAGTCTGACATGTGATTGCCGACATATACAGTGGGGCAAAAAAGTATTTAGTCAGCCACCAATTGTGCAAGTTCTCCCACTAAAAAGATGAGAGAGGTCTCCAATTTTCATCATAGGTATACCTCAACTATGAGAGACAAAATGAGGAAAAAAAAATCCAGAAAATCACATTGAAGGATTTTTTTTTTGTAACTTAAGATTTTTATTCATTTTTCATTATATATATTGCATTCAGATCACAGTCTACATTTAAAAAAAACAAAGGGGCTAGAGTAAAAAAGAAAAAGGAGAAAAAAAAAAAAGGGGGGGGGGGGGACAAATGTTGGAGCATCAAGTTTTTAGTTTCCATCTCTTAATTCTTCTGGTTTTTCCAGCGTCTTTGGTTATTCTTTCAATATCTGTCTCGTTGTTGCACTTTGTAGTGTGTCCATTTCCGCCATTTTTTTTCCCATAGTCCTTCTTGCATTCTTTGTCGATATGTTAGTTTTTCCATCATACGTATGTCCTCAATAATGTCAGTCCATTGCTCTTGGTCAGGAAGAACTTCTGATCGCCATTTTTTTGTGATTGTTTTTTTACATGCAATCAACAAGATTTTAACTAGATATCTGTCCTCAGCCTGTATAACATTGTCTCTTTTAAGATCACATAGGTACATCAAGTTACAGTTCATTGGTATATTATATCCTAATATCCTCTGTATTGTCACATGTATAGATTTCCAGAATGATGAGATTTTGCAGCATTTCCAAAACATATGCGAGTGGTCTGCATTTTGAGCCCCACATCCCCTCCAGCATATAGATTGGGTATTTGTATACTTTTGAATCTGTGGTGTAATGAAAAAGCGAATCAGGTTTTTCCATCCAAATTCCCTCCATGTTCTTGAATTTGTTGACGTGTGTTGTGTTTTCCATATTTCCTGCCAGCTTTCTTCTGTTATGTTTAAATTGAGCTCTTTCTCCCATTTCTCCTTTATATAGTTACTTGAATGATTGTTTGCCATAAGTTTCTGATATAGCTTTGAAATAATTCTTGTTTTATTTCCTGTATATGAGCTTAAAATGAATTGTATAATCTCGCTCACATCTGTTTGGAGGTTATGCCTAATCTTCTTCATATAATAGTCTCTCATCTGCAGATATCTGAAGAATTCCGATCTTTCTAGTTTAAATTTTCTCCTGATGTTTACAAAGCTCCCGAGATCTTTTTTTCCGATATTGCCCCATGCTGTGATTCCCTTGTTCACCAGATTTTTGTATCCCCTATCTTGTTTTGCCGGTTCAAACTGACTGTCAAATGCTACCCATTTCAATAGTTTTATGTCTTCCTTTATATTATACTTTTGTACTATTTTATACCACAGTTCTAAAGTAAATTTAGTGATTGGGTCTATTTGTTTGATTTGCTTATATGCATCGTTATCTCCTATTATGCTTTGTACTGGGAGTCCCTCAATTTCCTTTTCCATTTCTTTCCATTTTGCCTCATATCCCTCGTCGCACCAACATATGATATATCTTATTTGTGCTGAGTAGTAATATTCCTTTAGACTCGGTAGGCCCATGCCTCCTTTCTCTTTTGGTAACTGGAGAGTTTTATATTTCACTCTTGGTTTTTTACCTCCCCAAACAAATCTCGATATCATCCTGTCCCACTTTGAGAATTGGGCATCTGGAATCTCTGTTGGTATAGCCTGGAAGAGGTAAAGTAATCTAGGTTGTATGCTGATTTTGACTGTCTCAATTTTTGAATTCAGATCCATATTTAAGATTGACCATCTATCAATATCTTTTTTTATTTCTTGTTCCAACCTATCATAGTTTGCTTTATAGATTTTGCTTAGATCTTTAGGTATGTTCACTCCAAGGTATTTTATTTCTTTTTGTTTCCAGTTTAGTTTGATCTTATCAGTTATCTGGTTTAGAGGGTTATAGTGGAATGTCAGTATTTGTGTTTTTGTTATGTTTATCTTGTATCCTGATAATTTTCCAAAATTTTCTATCAAGTTCATCATTTCCATTATTGATTCATCTGGTTGTTCAAGGTAAACTATAATATCGTCTGCAAATAGCCCAATCTTGTGTTCCGCCCCCTTTATTGTTACACCTTTTAATTTCTTATTTTGTCGTATCGCTTGAGCCAGTGGCTCTATGAACAGAGCAAACAAGGTGGGCGATAAGCAGCATCCCTGCCTAGTTGATCTTTGTATATTTACTTTGTCTGTTAAGCTACCGTTTATCTTGATTCTTGCCACAGGTTCTTGATACAGCGTCCTTATGCATTGTACTGATTTTTCGTTAAATCCAAAGCGTTCCAGCACACTATATAGGAATTTCCAGTTAACCCTGTCAAATGCTTTTTCTGCGTCTAAACTCATTATTACTGCGCTTTTCTTTTCTTTATGTATTTGATTAATTATATGTATTGTTCTCCTGATATTGTCATGTGTTTGGCGTCCCTCTATGAAACCAGTTTGATCATCTTCTATCAATTCCGTCAAGAATGTCTTTATTCGTTTACATATAATTGTTGTATATATTTTATAATCCACATTTAATAAAGAGATTGGCCTATAGTTTCCGCATTGTTCTCTATCTTTCCCTGGCTTTAAAATGACTGAAATAATGGCTTCGTTCCATGATGGAGGTATTTTGTTGTTGTTCAACGTCCAATTAAATGACTTTAGAAGCTGTGGCGTGAGTTCTTCTATAAACAGTTTATAAAACTCAGACCACTCAGACTCACTACCTGGTGATTTACCATTTTTAAGTGACTTAATCACATCTCTAATCTCTTGTGTTGTTATTTCTGCTGTTAGCTTTTCATTTTGTTGATTTCCTATTGATGGCAAGTCCAATGTGCATAGAAATTTTTTAATATCTTTAGTATTTGTTTCTTCAGGTTGCGAGTATAGTTCTTGGTAGAAATTATGGAATATTTCTTCGATGTTTTCTGGGTTAACTGTGGTTTTATTTGTGGTGGGGTCTTTAATCTTATATACATTATTCATTGTTTGTTGTTTTCTTAACCGTTTTGCCAGCAGTTTTGTGGCTTTTGGTCCCGTTTCATAATATTTTTGCTATAGATATCTATTTTTCCTTTCAATTTCATCCATTTGTGTTTCTTTTATCTTTATTTTTTCTTCTTTAATTTCTTGATATATTTTTGGGTCATTTGTGCTTTGATGTTTATGTTCTAATTCCCTCAGTCTCTCACATCTTTGTTCATATGCTTCCAGTTTAGTCTTATTTGCTTTTCCTGTTTCAACAATTAATTTACCTCTTAACACGGCTTTTAGTGCATCCCATAGTATTGTTGGGTCCATTTCTTCATTGTCATTCTCTTGGATATATTCATTTATGTTTACTTTTATTCTTTCTTTCATTTTATCGTCATTTAACAGTCCTACATTAAGTTTCCATGTTGTTTGTCGTTTTCTATTGTTTAAATTTATTTCCATGTATATAGGATTATGATCTGATAATTCTGCCCCTCCAATCCAACAATTTCTCACCCTGTGTCTGTCATCTTCATTCATAAGGAAGTAATCTATTCTAGAGTGTACTTTATGGACTGCTGAATAATGTGTATAGTCTTTTTCGAGTGGGTGTAGGTCCCTCCATATGTCTACCATACCCATTTCTGCCAGTGAGGTTCTTATGAACTGTGTTACATGTTTTTTTGTCTTCTTAACACTTGTTGTGTCAACTTCATGATCCATGACAGCATTTAAGTCTCCTCCACAAATTAGGACTCCTTCACTGTGTGTTGCTATGAGATCAAACAGATGTTGAAAAAAACCCTTGTCACTTTCTGGTGGGGCATAGATGCTCACTAATGTGATCTGCATTCCATCTATGCTACCCTTTATTATTACATACCTGCCTTCTTTATCCTGGATTTCCTGTTCACATTCAAATTGTATTTTATTTGAGATTAGTATCATAACCCCCCTTTTAGTTCCTCCCTTAAATGAACTGTAGTAGGAGTTCTTATAGCCAAATCTCTTTAGTTTCACATGTTCTGTCTTGCTCAAATGTGTCTCTTGCATAAATATAATTTCGGCTTTTTCTTTCTTGAATTTTCTTATTATTCTTTCCCTTTTAACAGGTGAGTTCAGACCATTCACGTTTAGTGTTATTATCTTAAGATTTTTACCCATAATCATGTTTTTCCATTTTTTTAACTTGTGCTCCTAGCCCCTTTAACAACAAAAATAACACATATTTATATAAAAACACATTAAAAAATCTCGACCTCCGTACTTTGGGCCTTTCTTCTGCCCACTGGTCCCTGTTGGTGGGTGGAGGGATTGTCCTCACCGAGTGTAGGGCCCTCCCTAGACCTGTATTTACTATCCAAGAAATAGTCATTAGTCTAGAAATGTCCAACAAATATCACTTAAACCTCTCCTAGCCGTCTGTTTCTCTTTTACCTTGTCTTCTTGGCCTTCATTTCTTCTGTGTCTTTCTTAATCTTTGTTATAATCTAGGCTTTCAGTTGAAAGCCTTGTAGTCTTTCCTGGGCCCGCTGCGCCACGTCTCCCCCCATCTTTTGCCGTTCACTCGCCTCCACTCCGTCTGTCGTGATGCGTTCAGGGCCTCCGCTGCTCCTACCGTTTCCTCCGGCACGTACACCTCAAGGCCCCGCTCCATCATGTCCTGCGCTGCCTCTCTGGCTGTGTTGTAGGTTCTTACGCCGTTCTCCCAATGAATCCTCATCTTCGTTAGCGGCGTTTGGAATCTAATTTTTTTTTCTTTCAGCGTTTTTTTAATGTTGGCATATTTCTTCCGCTGCTGCACAATTTCCGCCGGGTAGTCATGATCAAAGAATATCTGCTTGTCACCGATTCATATCTTTTTTTTCCACGCTCGTGTCAGGATTCTTTCCTTTACATCATATTTCAGAAAGTTTACCACAACTGACCTGGGTGTAGAGCGTGGGTTCGGGTTCTGTGCCGAGGCTCTGTGCGCTCGTTGAATCTGCAGATCCGCTTCGCTGGGCAGTTCCAGCTCTTTTTTTAAGAACTGATCCATGAATTTCGTCATCGAGTTGCCTTCAATGCCCTCCGGGATCCCGAAAATGCGTATATTGCCCCGTCTGGACCTGCTCTCCAAGTCGGTTACTTTCTCCTGCATCCCCTGCATTTGTGCCGTCAGGGTCTGCAGCTGTTCGCTTGCCTCGCTATTCCAATCTTCCAGCTCTGATATTCGGGCCTGCGCTTCTGTCATACACGCCCGCTGGGAGCGCAGCTCCTCCATGTTTTCTGCTAGCTTGCGCTCCATTTCTCTTCGGAGGCCCATAATTTCTTCCTTAATCTCTTTTTTCAGCTCCTCCTTAAGAGCCGCTAAATCCTGTTGTAGCTGCCGTTTGAAGTCTCTCAACTCTTTACCCAAACTGGCGATGCCAGTGTTCATGGTATCGAGTTTTGTGTCTTCCATTTTCTCTGCTGCGGTCACCTCGTTTTTTTGGGCCCCGTGTTCAGCGGTTTCTCCTGCGTTGTTGAAGAGGAATTCTTTAATTTTACTCTGCTTTTGTCCTTGTGCCCGGCTCCTTCGTGTTTTCATCCCTTAGTTTATTGATCCGCTTATGTCGAGTTGGCCATTTACCGATGATTTTTAATCCGGCTAGGGAGAGCTCTCTGTTTAAGCGTTATGTCTCTCCGCCATCTTCCCGGAAGTCCACATTGAAGGATTTTTAATGAATTAATTGGTAAATTCCTCAGTAAAATAAGTATTTGGTCACCTACAAACAAGCAAGATTTCTGGCTCTCACAGACCTGTAACTTCTTCTTTAAGAGGCTCCTCTGTCCTCCACTCGTTACCTGTATTAATGCCACCTGTTTGAACTCGTTATCAGTATAAAAGATACCTGTCCACAGCCTCAAACAGTCTGACTCCAAACTCCACTATGGCCAAGACCAAAGAGCTGTCAAAGGACACCAGAAACAAAATTGTAGAGCTGCACCAGGCTGGGAAGACTGAATCTGCAATAGGTAAGCAGCTTGGTGTGAAGAAATCAACTGTGGGAGCAATTATTAGAAAATGGAAGACATACAAGACCACTGATAATCTCCCTCGATCTGGGGCTCCACGCAAGATCTCACCCTGTGGGGTCAAAATGATCACGAGAACGGTGAGCAAAAATCTCAGAACCACACGGGGGGACCTAGTGAATGACCTGCAGAGAGCTGGGACCAAAGTAACAAAGGCTACATCAGAAACACACTACACCGCCAGGGACTCAAATCCTGCAGTGCCAGACGTGTCCCCCTGCTTAAGCCAGTACATGTCCAGGCCCATCTGAAGTTTGCTAGAGAGCATTTGGATGATCCAGAAGAGGATTGGGATAATGTCATATGGTCAGATGAAACCAAAATAGAACTTTTTGGTAAAAACTCAACTTGTCGTGTTTGGAGGAGAAAGAACACCATACCTACTCTGAAGCATGGGGGTGAAAACATCATGCTTTGGGGCTGTTTTTCTGCAAAGGGGCCAGGACGACTGATCCGTGTAAAGGAAAGAATGAATGGAGCCATGTATCGTGAGATTTTGAGTGAAAACCTCCTTCCACCAGCAAGGGCATTGAAGATGAAACGTGGCTGGGTCTTTTAGCATGACAATGATCCCAAACACACCGCCCAGGCAACGAAGGAGTGGCTTCGTAAGAAGCATTTCAAGGTCCTGGAGTGGCCTAGCCAGTCTCCAGATCTCAACCCCATAGAAAATCTTTGGAGGGAGTTGAAAGTCTGTGTTGCCCAGCGACAGCCCCAAAACATCACTGCTCTAGAGGAGATCTGCATGGAGGAATGGGCCAAAATACCAGCAACAGTGTGTGAAAACCTTGTGAAGACTTACAGAAAACGTTTGACCTCTGTCATTGCCAACAAAGGGTATATAACAAAGTATTGAGATGAACTTTTGTTATTGACCAAATACTTATTTTACCGAGGAATTTACCAATTAATTCATTAAAAATCCTTCAATGTGATTTTCTGGATTTTTTTTTTCTTATTTTGTCTCTCATAGTTGAGGTATACCTATGATGAAAATTGGAGACCTCTCTCATCTTTTAAGTGGGAGAACTCGCACAATTGGTGACTGACTAAATACTGTTTTACCCCACTGTAGGCTGCATCTCTTTGTATTCCACTTTCAAACACAGCCTACATTTGGGCCTGTAAAGCCTGACTGGGATACCTGTTTTAGACAGGAAGACTTGTGTTCTATGGGCAGTGCACTAGTTTATTAAATGACAGCAATGCTAGCCAGAATATTATGATTTGTTTGCTTAAAGTTATTTTGTGCAGCTGAGAAAAATGGTCCCTTCTAAATGTAGCCAGTAATTGTTGCTAAACATCTCAGTCAGCATGAAGTTGTCTCTTGTCATTTTACACACATGTAGACAAATTAAATATTGTCAAGAGCAAAAGTAAGTTTATAAAATATACCGGTCACCTGTTGAGTCAGTAAGGCAGAAGGACTGAGATCAAAACGTGACCAATGTCAGTGGAGAGTTAGCATGCTAGCGATTTGGCTTTGGCACACTTGGCTCGCTTTTTCTTGGCATTTTGAGATGAAACAGACTCCATCACCACAGAGGTATTAGGGTTTGTTAATCAAGACAATAAATCCAACTCTGGCACTGCCTATTTTATTTTTTATTTATTTATTTTTTTTTTTTAGACAGATGTGAAATAGCTTAACAATGTTTATACAAGGGCAGACTTTGTAAACTGAATATTTTTTTTTTTTCAAAAATGGTGGGACTTCAGGTCATGTAAGAAGTCTTTTCAAACAGCGCCTCACTATAGACCATTTGCTGTGACGTCACATCCTTTTGTTTACGCCGCCATATTGGACGGCAAAAGCGAGTGGACGGCACATTCAGCAGCTGTTCAGCGGTGTACCAGATCTCGATATATTTACCTGATTTCAACCTACATCTTTGTTTTATTTTATGTTGGCATTGAATTAGACTATGGTGTTTCACTGCTGTGCCTTTGGGTGTACAAATCGCCAGAAAAAGGGATCCAACTTGAAGTTTTACCGGTTCCCAGCTGACGAAGACAGGCGCAGGAGGTGGGTGGCAGTGCTGAAGAGGAAAGATTGGTCCCCGTCGCCTTACTCTAGGCTATGCAATCAACATTTTATATCGGGTATGACTGATGTATCAGTGTCTATAGATGTAATGTTATATCATTGTAAACACTGGTAAATGGTAAAGCATGAGTCTGAATGACTCCATGTTTTAATCCTGTACTCCTGGTTATAAATCAGAAACCCGCGGATAGGGTCGAATGGACCCCGGAGCGAGAGCGGGCATTCTCGGAAGTTAAAGCAGCCCTGGCAAACGCCGCACTGCTGGCACATCCAGACCTGACGGCCCGCATAGCGCTCACCACCGACGCTTCAGACGTGGCCATAGGGTTCTGTCGTGGAGCAGCGCGTTGCCGGGGCTTGGCAGCCGCTCGCCTTTTTCAGCAGAACTTTGCGCGACAGCGAACGTAAATACAGCACGTTCGACAGAGAGTTGCTGTCTCTCCACCTGGCCATTCGCCACTTCCAGTTCTGGCTGGAAGGGCGCAGCTTCACCGCGTTCGTGGACCACAAGCCGCTAACATTCGCGATGGCCAAGGTTTCAGAACCGTGGTCGGGCCGGCAGCAGAGACAGCTGGCCGCGATCTCAGAGTTTACTACCGATATTCAGCATGTGTCAGGTAAGCTGAATGTAGTGGCGGACTGCCTCTTGCGAGCCGTGGTGGCCCCGGTCTGCGTGGGGATAGATTACGCAGCCATGGCCACGGAGCAGATTAGCGATGCAGACGTGCGCGCGCTCCAGTCTGGACCAACAGGGTTAAGGCTGGAGAGCAGGGTGCTGCAAGACGGCATGCCCCCCCTAATCTGCGATGTCAAGAAGCAGTGCCAATCACTACAAGAAGTTTATGCTTTATGTGCCCAGGTCAAGTCGCTGTCTGACACTGAAGAATCACTGACTAGAAATGATGAGAATGTGACGCCATGCTGAAACGCACTCACACAGCGCCCGAGTTGCCGTCCAATATGGCGGTATCAACAAAAATCACGTGACGCGTGACGTCACTTTCAAAACATCAATAGAAATTAAGGTATCCAACACAGTATTGCAATTCCCACTGAGCGTTGACAGTAACTTGTTATTTAACAGTTACTAGAACACCCTTGAAGTGGAGTGATACATATCCAGTGAAACGTTGGAGTGCAATTGAATCGGTGAATTCAAAAAGGGCCCAAGTCTACACTTTTTCAAAGGGGATTTGGGCCCCTTTTGAATTCACCGATTCAATTATTGTGGAATATAGTAACTCCTGGAATTCCTATTGTCCAGTCAGATTGCTCGGTCGGAACTAACTGTTGTATAGTAATAAATAAAAAGCCTGTTGGTGGACTTTTTGGATGTTAGCACTTTGTAATTGCCTTTTTGCTTGCTGCCAACATAATCTTCAGGAGGAATTTATCAGTACCACTTAAACCATCTTGGATGTGTCCTAAATATAAAGAAATAAAGTTGACAGATAGATTGAATCCTAATACCTTGGAAATTGTTAGTGATATTTCTTTCCAGAAAGGCACAAGTCCAAACTACAGTGGTGTGAAAAAGTGTTTGCCCCTTTCTTGATTTTTTTTTTTTTTTTTTTTTTTTTTGTGGTACGTTTGTCAAACTTAAAGGGCCTATATCATGCTATTTTAAGCCTTTCAGAGTAAACTATATGCATGTAGTATGTGATAGTATATTACCTTTGTTACACTGGAGAATGAATTTCTTATGAAATATGAGTTATTTTCGCGAGCTACTTTTCCTACCCGGAATTAAGATGCCTCGATCTCTGAGGCTCCGCCTCTCCTTCTTGTGGCTGCCGCCCATTTTATGACGTAACCCCTGAGCCGGCTGCTGCAGCGTGTCGCTGGGTTCCGCCCACGAAAACAACACCTTACGTAAAAAAGCAAACAGTTGTTGTCACTGAGCAGATTAGGTGCGAGAGGAACTACTTCTTCACAGCGTCAATGCTAAAGTGAAAGAGTTTTGCCAATCACTGCTCCGTTAGCTGCGCGGAGAAAGTGGGTGTGTGTGCGTTAGCCTGGGGGCGGTGCTGGCAGCACAGGCACTTCCTGGAGTGGGCGGCTCACCCACGTTCATACGTATGAATGTGGGGACCCAATCATTATCAGGGACAGGGCAGAGCAGCAGCTCAGAGAGCAGAGTTGAGGAGGAATACTCAGCGATGCGTGAATGGAGCAAAATACCACTTTGGGGGTGTTTTTGATCAGACTTTATTTATAAAGTGCTTTTCATATAGTGTAGCAACTCAAAGTGTTGTACAAAATAATAAACAGCATACACCAAAAGCCAAAATATAGTCTCGCCCACACACACTCACAACACACCAACTTAAAAAAAAACTGAACTGAGGAAGCACTACTATCTGTGAGGAGAAACAAGAGGAAATAAGACATGAAAACAAGCAATAACAAGTTTAAAAAAAAAGTTAAAACAGGATAAATACAAATAAAAACAGGATAGAAATGGTTTAAAACAGGATAAAAAAAGGTGTAAGAAAAAGTAAAAAGGGGGAAAAGCAAAAATAATTTAAATAAAAGCCAGGTCAAAAAGGTGAGTCTTTAGCTTGGTTTTAAAAGTCTCAACATTCTCTGCAGCCCTCAGGTCTTCAGGAAGGATGTTCCACAGACATGGACCATAATGACAGAAAGCCGTCTAACCGTGAGTTTTAGTTCTGACTTCAGGAGTGATTAAAAAACCTTGACCTGAGAATTCTTGAAGGCTTATAATGTAAAGGCCATTCTGATAACCAGTGCTAAGACCATTAAGAGCCTTAAAAACAATAAAAGAGCCTTAAAATCTATTCTGAAGCTGACAGGAAGCCAATGCAGAGACTTTAAAATAGGTGTTAATGTGTGCTCTCTTTCTCGTCTTGGTCAAAACCCGGGCAGATGAGTTTTGGAGTAATAGCTGGTTGGGCCACCCTTAGCAGCAACAACTGCAATCAAACGTTTGCGATAACTGACAATAAGTCTTTTACAGTGCTGTGGAGGAATTGTGGCCCACTCATCTTTCCAGAATTGCTGTAATGCAGCCACATTGGAGGGTTTTCGAGCATGAACCGCCTTTTTAAGGTCATGCCACTGCATCTCAATCGGGTTCAGGTCAGGACTTTGACTAGGCCATTTCAAATTCTTCATTTTGATTTTCTTAAGCCATTCAGAGGTGGACTTGCTGGTGTGTTTTGGATCATTGTCCTGCTGCAGAACCCAAGTGCGCTTCAGCTTGAGGTCACAAACAGATGGCCGGACATTGTCCTCTAGGATTTTTTTGGTAGACAGGTGAATTCATGGTTCCATTTACCACAGCAAGTCTTCCAGATCCTGAAGCAGTAAAGCAGCCCCAGACCGTTGCACTACCACAACCATATTTTACTGTTGGCATGATGTTGACCAAAAAGTTCAACCTTGGTTTCATCGGACCATAACACATTTCCCACATGTGTTTGGGAGATTTCAAATGTGTTTTTGCAAAATGTATCCGAGCTTGGATGTTTTTCTTTGTAAGATAAGGCTTCCGTCTTGCCACCTTACCCCATAGCCCAGACATATGAAGAAGACAGGAGATTGTTGTCATATGTACTAAACAGCCAGTACTTGCCAGAAATCCCTGCAGCTCCTTCAATGTTGCTGTTGGCCTCTTGGCAGCCTCCCTGACCAGTTTTCTTCTCATCTTTTCATCAGTTTTGGCAGGATGTCCAGTTCTTGGCAATGTCACTGTTGTGCCATATTTTCTCTACTTGATGATGACTGTCTTCGCTGTGTTCCATGGTGTATTTAATGCCTTGGAAATTCTTTTGTACCCTTCTCCTGACTGATACCTTTAAACAATGGGATCCCTCTGATACTTTGGAAGCTCTTTGCTGACCATGGTTTGTGCTGTAAGATGTGGCTACAAAAATGCCAGGAAAGGCTACTTGAACAGCTGAACTTAATTTGGGTTTGATCAGAGGCACTTTAAATGGTGGCAGGTGTGTTCTGACTACCGTTTAACATGAGTTTGAATGTGATGGGTTAATTCTGAACACAACCACAACCCATTATAACAGGGTGAATGTGATGGGCTAATTCTGAACACAGCCACAAACCATTATAACAGGGTGTGCATATTTATGCAAACAGGTTATTGTAAGTTGTTTTTTTTTTTTTATTTTCCCCTTAAAAGATTTTAATTTTTTTTTTTCCAATTGGCTTGTACAGGTTATAGGTCACATTAATGGTGGAAAAAGTTTTGAAATTATTTATATTGGTCTCATTTTTACATCACAAAAACCTGGCATTTGAACAGGGGTGTGTAGACTTTTTATATCCACTGTATAACAACATCAGTCTCATTTCTTTGATAAGTCACCTTGGATTTCAGCAGATTCACTGGAGAATTTTTGTGACCCTGAGAGAACAGCAGATTCACAGGAGAAGTTTTACAACCTGGAGATAACTGGAGAAATTTTATGTTCCTGAGATAATAGTCACTGAAGAAGTTTTATGACCTGGAAATACAGGTAACTGAAGAAGTTTTATGACCTGGAGATAGTGGCAGATTCACTGGAGAGGTTTTATTACCCTGAGATAAGGATTGATTCACTGGAGTTTTATGACCTAGAGATAACATCAGGTTCACTGGAGAGGTTCTATGACTTGGAGATAACTGGAGAAGTTTTATGATCCTGAGATAATAACAGAGTCACTCAAGAACTTTTATGACCTGGAAATATAAGTAACAAGAAGTTTTATGACTTTGAGATAACAGCAGATTAACTGGAGAACTTTTGACCCTGAGATAAAGGCAGATTCACTGGAGAGGTTTTAAGATCTGGAGATAATAGCAGAGTCACTGAAGAAGTTTTACGACATTCATAGATCCAAAAATTTTATTTTTCAGTACTACTATACGTACAGGACATACAGGAGAATTGAAATGGTGTTTCTCTCTCTTCAGTGGTGTGTGCAATATAAAAAAGGAATAAGGCTGGAAAAACAACAGCAGTCTATGTATAGTAATGTTACCCGTAGTGCAAATAGTGACAAAAGAGAGACCCAGACATCCCATAGTGCAAATAAAGATGAGCGATACAACCCAGCAATCCTATATGCAGAAAAAGTACAGCAGTAATACTCGTAGTTGCAAGTTCGATGTGGTAGTGTAGGTGCAGACAGTGACGGACAGGGACTACACATGATCAGTATTGCAATAACAGCAGCAGATATGGCATTTGTGCAAATGGTTGCAGTCAAGCTCAGAGACATACAGCAGCAGATGTATTACTGTTAATGTGCTAATCTTTCTGTGCCAACAGCTGAGGTAGGTATTGTGCGGGTGAGTGCATTACGGTCGAGGGGGGGGGGCAGAGTTCAGGGTCCCGATGGCCTGATGAACAAAGCTATTTAGCAGTCTTGTGGAGCAGGCCCGGAGGCACCGGTACTTTTTCCCAGAGGGCAGGGGGCTGAAGACGGAGTGTGAGGGGTGGGAGGTGTTGCCTGCAATGTTGATGGCTCTGTGGGTGAGGGGAGAGGTGGCAGAGGGGCACCGATGATCTTGCTGGCTGCTTTCACTGTGTGTTGTAGTGCCTTCCGGCAGGAGGCAGTGCAGCTTCCATACCACACCATGATGCAGCTGGTGAGGATGCTCTTAATGGTGCCTCAGTAAAATGAGCACATTATGGGGGGGGGGGGGACTTGTACTGTCCTCAGTTTGTGGAGGAAATGGAGGTGAGTTTGAGCCTTCTTGGCCAGTGATGTGGTGTTGTTGGACCAGGAGAGGTCCTCAGAGATGTGCACCCCCAGGAACTTGGTGCTGCTCACCCTCTTCACAGCTGCGGCACCGATGATCCAAGGGGGATGCTGTGTGTGTCCCCTCCTGAAGTTGACCACAATCTCCTTGGTTTTTCCCTCGTTCTTTTCACCACTGGACCAGTTGGCTCACCTCATTTCTGTAGTTAACTTCCTCATTGTTGGTGATGAGGCCCACCACCGTCATGTTGCCCGCAAACTTGATGATGTGGTTGGTGTTGAAGGCTGCTACACAGTCATGGGTCTGCACCCTTGTGGGGCCCCTGTGCTCAGTGTGATGGTCTTGGAGGTGCTGCTGCTAACCTGCACATTCTGTGGCCATCCTGTGAGAAAGTCCAGCAGCACCCAGTTACAGAGAGAGGTTTTGAGTTGTCCCAAGTGTCTGAGTTTTTGTATTAGGTGCTGGGGGATGATTATGTTGAATGCTGAACTGAAGTCCAAGAACAGCATTCGCATGTAGGGTGAGGGCTGGATGGAGAGCAGCAGCGATGGCATCTTCTGTGGATCTGTTTGACCTGTATGCAAACTGAGATAGGTCGTGGAAGGGAGGGAGGATGGACTTGATGTTCTGCATAACCAGGCGCTTGAAGCACTTCATTATGATGGGGGCCAGTGCTATGGGCCGGTAATCGTTGTAGGTGGATGGGATGGGCTTCTTTGGGACTGGTGTTATGGTTGCAGTTTTGAAATGTGGGAATAACAGCTTGACTCGGGGAGATGTTGAAGATGTCGACCAGGACATTCTTGAGCTCCTCCGCACAGCCTTCAGAACGTGACCCGGTATGTTGTCTGGTCCAGCTGGCTTGCGTGGGTTGATCCTGCAGAGGGTCCTCTTCACACTAGCTGGATCCAGACTTATGGCCTGCTCGTCTGGAGGAGGGGTGGTCTTCAGTGCAGATGTGCTGTTTTGTGCTTCAAAGTGGCCAAAGAAGTCATTTAGGTTGTTAAGCAGTGTGATGTCACTTGCACAGGTCTGAGGTGGAGTTTTGTAATTTGTGAGGGTCTGTATGCCACGCCAGAAGGAACGTGCATCTCTGATGTTGCTGAAGTGGCTGGATATTTTCTTGCTGTACTGTCGCTTTGCCTCCTTGATGCCATGGGACAGGTTGGCCCTAGCTGCTGTTAGTCCTGCAGTGTCGCTGGCCCTGAAGGCTGTGTTCCCAGCCCTCAGGAGCCTGTGGACCTGCTGTCATCCATGGCTTTTGGTTGGCACAAACAGTGATGGTTTTGCAGTGCGTGACATCATCAGTGCATTTAGCTATGCTACAACAACCTCAGTGTACTCCTCTAGGTTTATGTGTCCATTGTGAGTGGCTGTATGCTTGAAAGTGTCCTAGTCTGTAGTGCTGAAGCAATCTTTCAGAGCATCCTAGGCCCCCTCTGGCCACACACGTACCTGCTTTTTTGTTTATCTGATTGTTTTCACTGTGGGTTTGTATGCTGGCTTGAGCAAAATGGTGATGTGATCAGATAGACCCAGGTGGACTGGTGGTGGTGGTGGGGGGGGTGTCTGTATGCTTTCTTGTGAGTTGTGTACACCAGGTCCAGCAAATTGTCTCCTTTTGTTGGAAAGCCCATATGTTGATGTAGTTTTGGTAGGAGGGCCTTTAAATTTGCATGGTTGAAGTCTCTTGCTGTGATGAGGAATCCATCTGGATGCGCTGTTTGTGTCTCACTGATGGCCTGATAGAGTTCCTTTAGTGCTTTTCTCCTCTCGCCGATGGTGGTGGGCGGGACATACACGGTGACTAGTAGGACAGATGAAAATTCTCTCGGAATGTGAAAGGGTTGGCACTTGATGATCATAAACTCCACCAATGGAGAACAGTGTTTATGCACAACAGTTGCATCACGGCACCAAGCGTCACTGATGTAAACACACACACCTCCTCCTCAGGTCTTCCTTCCTTCCTTCCATGAGCATCCTATCAGCACGGTAGCATGTTAGCCCTGCTAACTGAATAGCAGAGTCTGGTATCTTGTCATTTAACCACGTTTCCGTAAAGATAAAAACACAGCAGTTCCGCACATGACTTGGTGGAGTTCTCAGGAGCTGTATGTGGTGTATTTTGTTGTCTAGTGAGCGTACGTTGGCTTCATTTGTAAAGGACATTTCAAGGTAAGACAGCTGTGTTTTATATTAAACTATTTTCCTTCTTGCAATACTCTTAACTTTAGTGTTATGTGTGTTTTAAACTTGCTCATTTGCAATAACTCGCTGCCATCCGTTTCAAAGTGAAATGCCGGTTCCACATTGTCAAAGCCATGCAGGGTTTAAATGACTTTAACGGCCGGTTTAACCTCTGGATTATCTTAGCGACTTTGAGCCTTTTGTGGTATACTGACTTGGCCGTTTTATACAAAGGTGGACTCTTCAACACTTGAGACTTTTAACTGGAACAGCAACCCCTTAAAGACGAAGCCAAAGTAAAATTTTTAACATTTTATATGGAATCTGGTCCGTCCCATGAGTGGTACTTGGAATGTTTGAGTGCAGGTGATCTGCAGGCAGAACTTCATTCAGGAATCCAAAGATTTTTATTCTTAAACACTCCCAGTTGTATTGTATTCAGATTGATTGATTTTAGTTCAAGTCTTCATTAAGTTTGTTGCAGATACTCCGCTTGTTTGAATTAAGATCTAAATGTGATCAAATGAAATTGTATGTTAAACAGCATATTGTATGATATAGTGTAGTTAGAAATGTACTTTAAGTCAGTTAACATTATTCTTAAAATAATGTTTTAAAAATTCAAAGCAATCAGAAAGTGGCCATAAGGACTGGAAGAGAAGAGGGTAAAAAAGAAGAAAAAAAAAATCAGCAAAATTTAAAACAATGTGTCATGGGTTTAAGTGTCCCCTGAAGCTTATGTTTCCTGAAATTGTGACTTAGATTAACCATTATAATTCAATAAGTGACTCCGTGAAACACTAATGGCTGCTCTGTTCATTCACAGAACAGAAAATTCACGCTGTTATCGTGTTAAATCCAAGGGAATCTTCATTCTTTTGCATGTCCCTTTGTTGTTAAAATTGTGTTAACGGGTCTGAGGAGTTGTTAGTTCCTGTCCAGCAGGTCAGTTGGGGGGGGGGGGGGGGTCAGTGCTACTGATAAAGCCATGTTGTGGTGACCCACCACAATCTACATGGACATTCAACCTTCACACTCAGCTGGGCAGCAGGAAGTAGAACAATTGCATACGGACAGAGAAACCCTGGGGGGACAACCAGAACAATGGACTATTGTTATACATCCCTGGATTAAGGAGAGGAAGTCTGGGCACCAGTTGGCCACGCAATTGATATGCATTGACTGATATGTATATCATATGCAAATGTGCCATGCATTCTCTCTTGTCTGTATAAAAGAGCTTACTATACATGCCTCAGAAGGTAGCACAGGATGCGCACACACACAGCGCTACAGTGTGTCTCATGATGATGGAGGAAATAAAACTCTGAAACCTTCCAGCTCGTCACATCTTGCCTGAACTTATTTGCTCCTCTACACTGGTGACCCTTGACGAAGAATGGAACGTGAGGCGAACACCCCGGAGATCACCCGGACGGGAAGCCCCAGCACGCGTCATGGTGTGCCCCTCGCCTGATCTTTTACCTCCATACTGGTGACCTGACAAGGAAGAATGACCGTCTGCTCCCTCTCCCCACATTGTGGATCCCAGAGGACCAGAGAATGCCTGCAACCTCTTCATCTTCACTGGAGCGCAGCGCTGGGACCAAAACGCACCATGAATGACACGAGCGAACGAAGGAAGCAGCCTGAATGGGGACAATCATCAATGCTGACTGCATTGATTTCCACCGAGCTCCACGACTCTGACTAAACTCCGGACAGCGGACCTCCCGCGCACAGAAGCCCCGCACGAACACCGCAGCATTACGAGGACATCGCAACTGCCAGTTATGTGGTCATGGTGCCAAGCGCGCACCACGCACAGAGACGAACCGGCTCTACAAACTGATATGTCGTCCTTCGCCGCTGCACATGCCCAAGAAAAACAGCCGATTGCCACCCTCGGAACCTTCAGGGCTGCTCACGCACCTGGAGCACACATGCAGCCCACACAGAGGACTTTGTATGGGTTTTCCAGCCACGGCGCACAAGGGGAATTTAGCCGATTGCTTTCCCCAATGACTTTAGGGCTGCTCCCGCACCTAAAGCCAAACCGCCTCACACCCTCACACAGCTGCAGTTGTTTTACAGCCGCTATGCATCCTTGCGGAATTTGGCCGCTCGCTTTCCCCACATCCTCGTTGGATCGAGCTGCGTGAGGAGTCAGATAAAATGTTTTTTTTTCACAGCCGCTGTGGATCTCCGCCAGGTTTACCGGGAAAGTCCCTCACTGTCGCGGATCCACATGCAATTTTTGCGCGACCCAGACACCTTTGACATCCCGGGCCGGCACTCGCTTACTCCCACCCCCCTCCCCCTCCTCCTGCACAGCGCTTTTCCCGCACCTCACTCCCTAAAGCCGGCTGATCACCATCTTGTTCCATTATGTACGAAACACACCAGCTCGTGCACCCACGAGCCACGGCTGTTCAACGTGCTGGAACCCGGAGTGGAGCACACTGCCTTTTTTTTTTTTTTTTGTTCAACCCCCCCCCCCCCCACACACACACAGACTGACATGCCCTCCCGACAGTTCTACCAGAGCTGGAGCCAAACGACGGAGGGGGGAGGGTCACAACCCCTGCTGAGTGTTGTGGGGGGGAGCCCTGTGGTGACCCACTACAATCTACATGGACATTCAACCTTCACACTCAGCTAGGCGGCAGGAAGCAGAACAATTGCATATGGACAAAGAACCCCTGGGGGGGACAACCAGAACAATGAACTATTGTTATACATCCCTGGATTAAGGAGAGGAAGTCTGGGCGCCAGTTGGCCACGCGATTGATATGTATTGATTGATATGTATATCAATATGCAAATGTGTCATGCATTCTCTCTTGTCTGTATAAAAGAGCTTACTATACATGCCTCAGAAGGCAGCACAGGACGCACACACACACACACAGCACACACAGCGCACAGCGCTGCAGTGTGTCTCATGATGATGGAGGAAATAAAACTCTGAAACCTTCCAGCTCGTCGCATCTTACCTGAACTTATTTGTTCCTCCACAATGTCACCCTTTAACCCTTTGGTTTCCATCTCAGCAGCAGCTCTGTTTGAATTGTCCTCAGAAGGGAACATGTAAATCGACAGAGGTGTGAAGTTTGTCCCAGCTGTTCCCGCTGATGTCATGGGGGGTGATCTGTTGGGTGTCATGGGGTGTCATGTGTTTACTCTTCCTGGGTTAACTGGATTATTTCTGCTGCTGGGGATCACCTATTCCTCTTCTTCTCCTTTTCCCTGCTGATTAGTGCAGATCTGCAGGATTTAACACCTTCAAACACCACCGCTTGGTTCCTCCTCATGGCTGTCATTTAAAAAAATGGCCAATACACGCCGATTTATCACATCCTTTTTCATGTAAATTAGAAACATTCTTTTGTAAATGTGAGGATTTTTCTCATAAATTTGCTGGATTTTCCTGCAGAGTTACAGCCATTTTACTCAGAAATGTGCAGCTTCTTACTTGAAAATCTGCAGCTTATTATTGATAATTTTGCAGCTTTTTCCTCATGAATTTAGAACTTTTCTTACTCTTTTACAGTTTAAAAAAAAGCTTAAACTTGCAGCATTTTACTCAAATCTTATATTTGCAGCGTTTTAGGTTGTAAACATTTGGAAATGTACACCTTTTTTGTCCTTTTGCTAAAGTTGCAGCCTCATACCCATAAAATTCCACTTTTTTTGGTCAGAAATTGGCATCTTTTAACTGAGACTTAATCCCTTTTTTTGGGGGGGTGGGGGTCAGGTCAGGCATTGGTTTGCTTGCTACTGGATAACCATGAAAACCAGTACTACCTGTCTCATGGGTCAAGCCGTTGGCGACTCAACCGGCATCCCCGCCCTTCCGAGGGCGTGGAGGGTGAAACAGGGCATCCTGGCAGAACTAAAAACAATATCTGCCACAGTCTGTGGTGGACCATTCCCAGTTACACGGGGTGAGACTGGACATCCTGGCAGATAAACACATCTGTCGCAAGATCTGTGGTGGACTGTGCCAGTTGGTGCATCGTGACATGCAGTACACAAAGAGCAGAGATAAATAAACCTATCATCTGGTCAGTCACTGCAACAGATACTGGAGTGAGTTTGTCTTTGCTTGTCCTTGCCACTGATAATACCTTTATCTGCCAAGAATGTGCTGCTAGTCCAGCAAAAGCTAGCGATACTCAAATACTTTGCAAGCAGTTTCATGAAATGGTCAATCAGAAAGCAACTCATACTGGCTCAGATATTGCCCAGGCTTACAAGGTCCGCGCTGATCTGTTCACACTCCAACAGGCAGCGAAAAGTAAGCTATGGGCAAGAAGACAAAAGAAGAGGAAAACAGCAGCCTTGTGTGTAGCAGAATGGAATGTATGCACTCTGTTGGACAGAACAACATCACAGCACCCAGAAAGACAGACCCGCGCTTGTGGCCCTGGAAATGAACAGTTACAATGTAGACATAGCTGTACTTAGTGAAACAAGATTGCCTGGATATGACAGCTTGGAAGACCATGGGTACATCTTCTTTTGGAGTGAAAGATCAACTCAAGAAAGGAGAGAAGCAGGAGTGAGCTTTGCAGTTAGAAAGGAGATAGCAGCAATGCTTGATGAGGAACCGGTGCCAATCGACGACAGGATAATGACTATGAGAATCCCACTACAGCGGAAGATGCATGCTACACTCATCAGTGTATATGCCCCAACAATGACCAACACAGAGGAGGTGAAGAAAGAGTTCTACAGTGATTTACATGAGACTATCAGGCATGTACCGACTCACAGGCTGATACTCGTTGGATATTTTAATGCCAGAGTTGGTTCGGACACTGAGAAATGGAAAGGAGTGCTAGGCAGTCATGGAGTAGGCCAGTGCAATGCTAATGGAGAACTTCTACTTGCACTATATTCAGAGTACAACCTTGTGATAACCAACACTCTATTTAAGCACAAGGACACACAGAAGAAGACATGGATGCACCCAAGATAAGATAAGATAAGCCTTTATTAGTCCCACAACAGGGAAATTCCAGGATTGCAACAGCACAGGGATAGCAACACTCAGAGCAACAATCAGAAGGCAAGAAAAAAAAAAAAAAAAAAGCAAGCAAGAGCAGCTAATATACATATGTACATATTACTATAAAATATATATATACACACACACACACACACACAGACACACAGTGCAGAGCATTGTAGCTGGATGGAATAAATATATGAATATATGAACACACAGTGCAGAGCATTGTAGCTAGATGGAATAAATATGTAAATATATAAACACCCACAGTACGGAGCATTGCAGCTAGGTGGAATAAATATGCAAGTATATAAACACACACAGTGCGGAGCAATGTAGCTAGATGGAATAAATATATAGATATATAAATATAAACACACCCAGTGCTGAGCATTGTAGCTAGATGGAATAAATATATAGATATATAAATATAAACACACCCAGTGCAGAGCATTGTAGCTAGATGGAATAAATATGTAAATATATAAACACACACAGTGCAGAGCATTGTTGCTAGGTGGGATGAAACAGCATAACCGTCTATTTAGTTATCCTACATGGTATGATTATGTGCCCATACATATTCTCACCCTCCATAGCGACCGGTATGTTCCTAGTTGTATACCGGAGAGGACCATTGTGTAAGTCTATTGCATCTTTTGCATTAAAAAAAAACTATTAGTTTGTTACGTCTTTTTGCTATCTCTGCGAGCAGCCCTGCTTAGGTTGTACAGTCTGACAGCCGTTGGTAGGAAGGACCTACGAAACCTCTCGGTTGTGCACCTGGGATGATGTAGTCTGCTGCTAAATGAGCTCCTCAGTGCATCCAGTATGTCCTGCATAGGGTGGAACTCGGACTCCAGCAGAGATGACAGTTTAGCCACCGTCCTTCTCTCTCCTATCTCCTCCATCGGATCAAGGCGTTGCCCCAGGACAGAGCTAGCTTTCTTTTTTTTTTTTTTCCACAATATCTTTATTGAACCTTTTTTTTTTTTAACAAACATGATACAAACAATCAAACACTAACACTAAAGTACTACAAAAAAAAAATGCACTAAAAACACCAACAACCACCAACAAAATCAAGTCTTCAACAATGCTCCTCTGTTTAGTCTAGACAATCCAATACATAAGTATACATATTATGTTCACCAGTTTGGAATTTACAAGGTCCACACACATCATTCACCTTCTTCTTCAAGAGTTATGTTTAAATTTTTTACATAATCAATAAAAGGTCTCCATATATTCTCAAACACAATTTCCTTTGATTTCAGTATATATGTTATTCTTTCTAATGGAAGGTTTGTTAACATCTGTCTTAACCACTGAGTCACATCTGGTCTATGAGTCTTTTTCCATAATAGTGCAATACATTTTTTGGCATTGAGCAAACTGAGGTCTATGAATGTTCTTTCACTTTTATTAAAATTATGCTTTTCTGGGTACAGACCCAACAAAAACAGTTTAGGATTCAATATGATTTGTTTTGAGATTATTTTTTCAATTGTTACCCTCACCTCTTCCCAAAACATTCTTATTAATCTACATTCCCATAAACAATGAAATAGGGTTCCTTTACTTTCCATGCATTTTGTGCATGTATCTGGTATATTTTTGTTATATCTATTTAACTCCTCCGGTGTAACATACATCCGCATTAACCATTTGAAATGTATCAATTTAAGGCGTACATTTATTGATTTGGTTTGAGCTTCTGTACAAGCCAATTCCCATTGTTCCTCTGAAATTTCAGTTTGCAGATCTTCTTTCCAGTAGTTTAATCTTTTCAGTGAATTTTCACTTGAAGATAGTGTCAATGAGTTATAAAACTCTGAAATAATACCCTTTCTTTTACTATCTTTCATCATCATTTTTTCCAGGGATGAGTAAATCGGTCGAGTGAGAGCTTTATTTTGATTTGATCGAATAAAGTTTCTAAGTTGAAGATATTTAAAAAAATGTGTTCTATTGAGATTAAATTTGATCCTCAGCTCTTCAAAAGACATTATGTTATCTGCACATGGCAAATATAAATCCTGAATCTTTTGTATCCCTTTTAAATTCCATACTTTAAATACAGCGTCCGCTCTCCCTGGTTTAAAATATTGATTACCCCATATTGGACTAAATTGTGACAATAACTGTGGTTCTTTTAAATAGTTTTTAGCCTCACACCATATTTTGATCATATGCTTTACAAATGGATTTTTAACTTGTTTTTGTAATTTTTTTGCCGAATCTGAGTATATGAATATGGGAAGAGGTAAAGGTAAATTGTATGATTCCATTTCAGTCCAGTGAGGGAGATCATTTGATGAAAAATAATATGTCATAGACCTCAGTTGTGCCGACCAATAATACAACATAAAATTTGGACATTTCAGACCTCCACGATCAAATGGTAAATATAATAAAGACAGACGTAATCTAGCCCTCCTGTTGTTCCATATAAATTCCACTAACTTTTTTTTTATTCTTGAGAATAGATCTAAAGGTGGTGATAAGGGAATGTATTGAAATAAATAAAGTATTTTAGGTAAAATATTACTTTTAAGTATATTGATTCTCCCGATCATCGACATTGGTAGTGACATCCATCTCTGAGTTAACTCATTGATATCTGACATTAAGGCTTCATAGTTGACACTGGCGACTGATTCTAGCTTAGGCACAATTTGGATTCCTAAATATTTAAACTGATTTACAACATTGAATTGATTTACCTCAGGGGCTGGGTAATTTCTCTGGGTCTCATTTAGCATTAATATTGAAGATTTAGTTTTATTTATTTTATATCCTGATATTTCCCCAAAATTCTTTATTAAATTCAACAAGGTTGGAATTGATTTTTTTAGATTCGACATAAACAAAATTATGTCATCGGCGTACAGGGAGATTTTATGTTCTGTTGGTCCAACTTTAATTCCATATATTTGTGAATGTAAACGTATCGCTATCGCTAAAGGTTCAATTGCCATAGTAAACAGTAAAGGTGAAAGTGGACAGCCTTGTCGACATCCTCTATTGATTTTTATTGGTTTTGAAATATTGTTATTTGTTAGGATTTCTGCTGTAGCATTATTGTATATTATTTGAACCCATTTTATGAAATTATTTCCAAGTCCAAACCTTTGTAGGACTTCAAAAAGAAAGGGCCATTCAACTCTATCAAAGGCCTTTTCGGCGTCCAGTGATAGGAGAGCTGTATCCGGTGCTTCTTTATTAAAATAAATAATATTAAATAGTCTTCTTACATTATGGAAGCCTTGTCTACCCTTTATAAAGCCATTCTGATCTCGGTTAATAATATTTGGTAAAATTTCTTGTATTCGTCTTGCTAAAATTTTACAGATTATCTTAAGGTCGGCGTTTAATAGGCTTATTGGTCTCATATTTTCACATTTATTAGAGGGCTTACCTGGTTTTGGCAGCAGTATAATTAAGGCATTATTTATGTATGATGGTAAATTATTATTTTGAAATGCTTCTAAAACCATTTCCAAAAAAGGTTTTATTAATTTATTCTTAAATTTTTTTATAAAGGTCAACTGGAAGACCATCTGGTCCTGCACTTTTTCCTGATTTCATATTATCAATGGCTAGCCCAACTTCTTCTTGACTAATTTTAGACTCCAATATCTCCCTGTTTTCATTTGGAATACACGGTATAGATAGTTCGTTCAAAAACCCATTTAGTTTTGTTAAATCAGATTCATTTTTGGTATCATATAATTTTTCATAGTAATCTCTAAAGGCTCTGTTAATTTCTAAAGGATCTATAACTACCTGTCTGTTACTTATAATACTGGTAATTGGTGTTTTAATTTCTAATTGTTTAATCTGCCATGCTAATAATTTTCCTGATTTTTCACCTTGTTCATAAAAAGATTGTTTCAATCTTAGAAGACTCGAGGCAGCTCTATTCGCTGATTTTTTTGTCGTATTCAGCTCTCAAAATCAGTAATTCATTCTCCAACCTTGGGTCACTTCCTGCATACACTTTTTCCTGAAGACTTTTTATTTTATGTTCCAATTTAGCTCTCTCCTCTCGAGTCTTCTTAGATTTTGATCCTGTATAACTAATAATATGTCCCCTAATAAAAGCTTTGACAGCCTCCCACTTTACACATGCTGATGTTTGTGTAGTATTGATGTCAAAGAACTCGTCTATCTGTTTTTCTATATACTTGACAAATTCCTCATCCTGAAGCCATTTATGCTGAAATTGCCATCTACCTGATTCCTTTGTCAATTTTTTATCTACATATATTAGACAACAGGGTGCATGATCAGAGATCACGATGTTATCATAAAAGCAGTTTTGAATCTTGGACCTTAATTCTGTGGAAATCAAAAAATAATCAATACGTGAGAATGTCTTGTAGGTACTGGAATAACAAGAATAGGCTTTAACTTGTGGTTTCATTTCTCTCCATATATCTAACAATCTCAATTCTTTCATAAACTGATTAATAGTCATCCTACATCCAATGTGCGTGCAATCCAGTCCTGTTGATCTATCTATACCGGGATTCAATGTACAATTAAAATCCCCTGCTATTATATGTTGCTCTGTAAGTGATGATAAGATAAGAAATAAATTAGCAAAGAACTTCTGATCATCTATATTGGGACCATATAAGTTCACAAGATTTATATTTTCTAATAGCAAAGAACCTTGGGTGATTACATATCTTCCAAATTTGTCTCCAATTACATTTTTCACTTGAAAAGGAACTGATTTATGTATGAGAGTCATAACTCCCCTGGCCCGGGATGAGAATGATGAGGTGAAGACACTTCCTTGCCATCTACTCCTAATTCTTTTTATATCCTCCTCTATTAAATGAGTTTCTTGTAAAAACACAATTTTTGAACCCATGTCTTTTATTTTATTCATAACTTGTTTAAGTTTTTTTAAATTTTGTAGACCTCTGCAATTCCATGAAGTTAAATTAAGATTAACACTTTGGTTTATGATCAATAGAGAGTTTGGGATTACCTTGCAGTGTAAACATGCTCATACAGAGAAGCAAAAACATGAGTGGTTGAACATTCATCCTACAAACTACACGCAAACAAATTTCCCCTTCCCACACTTGTGGGAAACCCCCCAAAATCAAAAGAAAAATTCCGTCTCCCGATATAGCCATCGACCGCTCCACACCCACGGGGAACAGCCTAAGCCACTCCTTCTTCATCCTCCCAATCACCCTAACTCTACTGCTTTTAATGACGTAACATTAACTCTCCTCTGTAGTTTTCCAACTTAACTCCAAAATTTTTAACAACTTTGTACATCATAGTTTTTTTTTGTTTGTTTTGTTTTTGTTTTTTTTTAATATATAATACAATCTATATTTTGTAAACTTACTATTTACTTCAAGTCAGTCAGATGCCTGTGCAAATGCTTAATTATTCTACCTTATATTTTGTTCATGCTTAGCTCCCACCAGTCTCTTCTTCTTCTTTGATCTTCTTGATGAACTCCTGCGCCTCCTCTGGGGTCTTGAAGATGTGGGTTCTGCCCTCATACGTGGTCAGCAGTCTCGCAGGATAGATTACACCATGACGAATCCCAAGGTTGCGCAGCTCCTTACGTATGGGATCAAACTGCTTCCTCAATTGTTGGATTCCTGTGGCCAAATCTGGGTAGAACCGCACCTGCTGGTCCTGGTGTTTAATCTCTCCTTTAGCTCGTGCAGCGTTGAAGATCTTCATCCTGTCTCTGTTGCTAAGAAACTTCATAATTAAGGTCCTCGGCGGTCCCTTATCTCTCCGTGGGCCAATACGATGTGCATTTTCCAGAACCACTGCTGATTGCAACTCCTCGCTGCCCAGCACCTCCGGAATCCACTTTTCCAGAAAGGAACATACGTCCCGACCTTCTGATTCCTCTGGAAGACCCACCAGCCTCAAGTTATTCTGTCTCGACCGAGATTCCAAATCCAAAATATTATTTTCCAGAGATTTATTTTTTTTTTCCAAAGTGCGCACCTTTAATTGAAGACGGGTGACGTCATCTTCAGCACTAGCGAGACGGAGCTCCATCTGCGCCGTTCGTTCTACACAGTCACCCAATTCCTTTGTTATTCCTTCCAACGCTGTCATAATCCCATCAAATCTAGAGGAAAAGTCCGCTCTCATTGAACTCATGGCAGCCATCAGCGCATCTGCGCCTCTCCCCGCAGACATCGCACCGTTGCCAGCCTCCTCCGCCATATATGGAGTTTTATTTGCTGCGTCACAGACCTGAAAGTCCGTTAATTTGGACTGTTTCGGCGGCTCGCTTTTTCCTTTACCTGGTTTTCCAGCCTTAGGCTTCGCCGACATATCCTCGCCCAGACGCTGGGATACGTTCTGTCCCAAATGAGAGAGTTATTTGCCAATTTTTTTTCTCCAGGAGCAGAGCAGAGTGAGACACATCCGTCCTACGTGGCAGCCATAACCGGAAGTCCAGAGCTAGCTTTCTTAATCAGTTTGTTCAGTCTCTTCCTATCGGCTGCAGTGATGCCACTGCCCCAGCAGACCACTCCAAAAGTGATGGCTGATGCCACCACCGTGTCATAGAATGACTTCAGCAGCGCCCCTTGTACACCAAAAGACCTGAGTCTCCTCAGCAGGAACAGCCTGCGCTGTCCCTTCTTGTAGACTGCGTCAGTATTGTGTGACCAGTCTAGTTTATTGTTCAGATGAATACCCAGGTACTTGTAGGATGTCACCATCTCGATGTCTGTTCCCTGTATATTTACTGGTGCTGTGAGGGGCTGCCCATGCCTGCGGCAGTCCACCACCAGCTCCTTAGTTTTCCTCGCGTTGATCTGGAGGCAGTTCCGATGGCACAAGTCCACAAAGTCCTGGATAAGCCCTCTGTACTCAGCTTCATCTCCGCTGGAGATGAGACCAACGATCGCAGAGTCATCAGAGAACTTCTGTAGATGGCAATGTGTTGTGTTGTGTGAGAAGTCCGCAGTATAAAGAGTGAACAGGAAGGGAGCCAGCACCGTTCCCTGGGGGGCCCCCGTGCTACTGATGATCGTGTCGGAAACACAGTCCCGGGTTCTCACAAACTGAGGCCGGTTCGTGAGGTAGTCCAGGATCCATGATGACAGGTGCTGGTCCACCCCTGCGCGCAGCAGCTTGTCCTTCAGGATCATCGGTTGGATGGTGTTGAAAGCACTGGAGAAGTCAAAGAACATGATCCTCACCATATTCCCGGGCTTCTCCAGGTGGGACAGAGAACGGTGAAGGAGGAAGATCACCGCATCCTCCACCCCAATGCCATGCTGGTAGGCGAACTGGAGTGGATCCATCGCTGGTTCCACCAGGGGGCGGAGATGAGCAAGGAGCAGTCTCTCCAGGGTCTTCATCAAGTGGGACGTCAAGGCCACCGGTCTGAAGCTGTTCAGGTCTTTGGGGTGGGAAGTTTTTGGTACAGGTACCACACAAGATGTTTTCCACAGCTGTGGTACCCTCCCCAGTTTCAGGCTCATGTTGAAGATATATGTCACAATCCCACACAGCTGGTCTGCACAGGACTTGAGGAGCTTTGCGCTGATGCCGTCCGGTCCCGACGCCTTCCTCGCCTTGATCTTCCTCAGCTCCGTCCTCACCTGGGTCTTGGTCAGGGTCAGGATGGGGGGCTGTGTGTTGGGAGTGGGGGGGGTGTCGGTGGAGTGGGGAGTGGGTAGCAGGACTTGATTTCTTAGAGGCAGCAGTGGTTGTTGTGCAGACAGGGGGGAGGGTGGTTGGTCAAATCTATTGAAAAACAGATTCAGGTTGTTCGCCCACTCCCTGCCCCCCGTGGCCTGGGGGGAGGTATTCTGGAGCCCCGAGATGGTTTTGAGGTTTCTCCAGACCCCGCTGATGTCGCTCTGTTGCAGCTTGTCCTCCATCTTCTTCCTGAAGCTGTCCTTGCCTTCTCTGATCTTTCTCCTCAGCTCCCTCTGTACGGACTTCAGCATCTCCCTGTTCCCCGACCTGAAGATCCTCTTCTTCTCTCTCAGAAGTGTTTTTATCTCTGGGTTGATCCAGGGTTTGTTGTTTGAGTGATGCCGTATGGTCTTGGTGGGAACGGATTTGTCCACACAGAAGCTGAGGTAGCCCGTGAAGGTGTGAATGAGGCCATCGATGTCCTCACCATGTGGATCGCAGAGCTGCTTCCAGGCAGTGGCTTCAAAACAGTCCTTTAGAGTGTCCATTGTCTCCTCAGACCATAACTCCACAGTGTGCATGGCCGGAGGTTGTCTGTGCACTAGGGGTTTGTACACCGGTCGGAGATGAACCAAGTTGTGATCCGATCTCCCAAGTGGGGGGAGTTGTGATGAGGTGTACGCCTCCTTAGTGTTTGCGTAGAACAAATCCAGTGTTTTATTGTCTCTAGTGTGGCATGTGACATACTGGGTGAAAGTGGGCAGAATGGGAGACAGTGAAACGTGGTTGAAATCGCCTGAGATGAGGAGAAGAGCATCTGGGTGTTCAATCTGCAGCCTGCTGGTTACTGAATGGATGACGTCACGCGCTGTCCCAGCGTTCGCCGTCGGATTTGCATAAACAACAATGCAGATCACGTGTGAGTGTTCTCTCGGGAGATATGTAGGCCTCATGCTAACAGCTAGCAACTCAATGTCTTTGCTGCAGTGTCGTTGTTTAACAGTGATATGTCCCGGTCTACACCAGTTGTTGTTAACATACATTATCACTCCACCGCCCCTAGTTTTGCCACTCTCTGGTGTTCGTTCAGCTCGTATCATGTGAAAACCCTCCAGCTCAATGTTAGCATCTGCTGCTAGTTCAGTTAGCCACGTCTCAGTAAACAAAAGGAGAGAGCACTCCCGGTAAGTGCTATCATAACGGGAGATAGCCGCTAGCTCATCTAACTTTCCCAGTATCGACCGTACATTTCCCATGACAACAGATGGAAGGGAGGGTCTGTACCTTATATTTTTTGTCCTCCGCCTTACTCCAGCCCGGCAGCCGCGGCGTTTTCGCCTCAGTTCTCTCAGTATGTCGAGTTTTTCCAGTGGGACCGGGTGGCGGTTAAATGCTAGCAGCTCTTCCCTGTTGTATCGTATCCTGCTATAAACAGTGGCTCCGTCCACCGGCTCAGGAGACATTTGGGACGATCTGTGTGTCCGTGATATAAGTGGGGTGAAAAAAAAAGTGATCAAAAGAGAGAGGAAGGGAAAAAAAAAACAAAACTCGGAATCGAGCCGCTGTTGCAAAAGGCAGCCGACTGGTGTGGCGCCGAGAGTGAGAAGAGAGAGTGAAGAAGTGAGATCCAAGCACTGGCACTTATTAGACTACATCATAGTCAGGCAGAGAGACATAAGGGATGTATTGGACACCAGAGCAATGAGAGGCGTGGACTGTGGTAATGATCATGTTATGCTAAGATCTAAATTAAGGATTTGGAGACGAAAACGGCACTGCAGTACAGGTGCGAAGCCACCACGGAAGCTAAACACTAGTACACTGAAAGGCCAAAAGAAGCAGAAAGAACTTAAACAGGAAATGGATGAAAACTTGAAAGACTGGGACAGCAACAACTCAGAGAATGACATATAAGAGAAATGGGCAACACTGAAGGATACGGTGTATCAGATTAAGTGATGTATTCGGCCACCCTGAGAGGAAACATCAAGATTGGTTTGATGAGCATGATGAACACCTGAAGAAACTACTAGAAGCGAGGAATACAGCTAGGCAGGAAAACCTACAGTGTAACACAAGGTCGAAGAAGAAGAAATACTCAAAGGCTCAGAGTGAGCTACAGAAGTACACCAGAGAGATGAAGTCCAACTGGTGGGATGAAAAAGCGGAGGAACTTCAAACTGCAGCAGACAGGAAGGACATGAAAACATTCTTTACAGGTTTGAGAGAAATCTATGGCCCTAAACCAAGACGATTGATCCAGCTACAAGCTATGGATGGTGAAACGGTTTTGCAGGAGAAAGACAAGATCCTGGACAGATTTGCAGACCACTTTGACCAACTACTAAACAACCCTGGAGATCTCACTGAAGAGGCTAAAGAAGCTGTAGCGCAGCAACCAGCTGTATCAAGTCTGGATGAACCACCAAATTTTGATGAACTAATGGCAGCTATCAGGACAACAAACACAGGATGGTAAAGCTCCAGGAAGGGATGGAATTCCAGCAGAAGTGTAGAAATTTGGTGGCGTTCAGCTGACCAACTGCCTGCATAAGCTCATCCAAGAGATATGGGATGCTCAGAAAGTACCTCAAGACTGGAAGGATGCAAGTATTGTGCCTTTGTTCAAGAAAGGTGACAGGAAAGATTGTGGAAATTACCGAGGTATATCACTACTAGCCACTGTTGGTAAGATTCTCTCACTTGTACTACTTAACAGACTTAGTGAACACATCTCGCAGAATGTGCTACCGGAAACCCAGTGCGGCTTTAGAAGTGGACAATGCTTTTGAATTGTGGTTCAACAGAAGTATTTTAAAAAACCTATTTAAAGGGTGACAAGTAGTCACTGTGCTGTTTGTTTACATGATGTTTACCACACTAAACAATGACCAGAGGAAGCAAAGGAGAGCGTTGTCTCAGGAGATTAGAAAGAAAATTATAGACAAGCATGTTAAAGGTAAAGGCTATAAGACCATCTCCAAGCAGGTTGATGTTCCTGTGACTACAGTTGCACATATTATTCAGAAATTTAAGATCCACAGGACTGTAGCCAACCTCCCTGGACGTGGTCACAGGAGGAAACTTGATGAAAAATGGAAGAGACGGATAATGCAAATGGTAACAAAAGAGCCCAGAGCAACCTCTAAACACATTCATGGTGAGCTCCAAGGTCAAGGTACATCAGTGTCAGACCACACCATCCGTCGTCGTTTGAGCCAAAGTGGACTTCATGGGAGACGACCAAGGAGGACACCACTGTTGAAAAACAAATCCTAAAAAAGCCAGACTGGAATTTGCCAAACTGCATGTTGACAAGCCACAAAGCTTCTGGGAGAATGTCCTATGGACAGACGAGACAAAGCTGCAACTTTTTGGCGAGGCACATCAGCTCTATGCTCACAGACGCAAAAATGAAGCATACCAAGAAAAGAACACTGTCCCTACTGTGAAACATGGAGGAGGTTCTGTTATGTTGTGTGGCTGCTTTGCTGCATCTGGCACAGGGTGTCTTGAATCTGTGCAGGGTACAATGAAATCTCAAGACTATCAAGGTATTCTAGAGAGAAATGTGCTGCCCAGTGTCAGACAGCTTGGTCTCAGTCACGGGTCATGGGTCTTGCAACAGGATAATGACCCAAAACACACAGCTAAAAACACCCAAGAATGTCGAAGAGCGAAACATTGGACTATTCTAAAGTGGCCTTCTATGAGCCCTGATCTAAATCCTATTGAAGATCTGTGGAAGGAGCTGAAACATGCCATCTGGAGAAGGCACCCTTCAAACCTGAGACAACTGGAGCAGTTTGCTCATGAGGAGTGGGCCAAAATACCTGCTGAGAGGTGCAGAAGTCTCGTTGACAATTACAGAAATCGTTTGGTTGCAGTGATTGCCTCAAAAGGTTGTGCAACAAAATATTAAGTTAAGGGTACCATCATTTTTGTCCAGGCCTGTTTCATGAGTTTGTTTTTTAAAATAATTCTGTTGAACCACAATTCAAAAGCATTGTCTGATTTTCATTGGTTAATTTTCATAGAATTTTTATTTATTACCACTTTTGTCAGATTCAAGTTATTTCTGTGACCATTGTGGGTTTTTCTTTCATTAACAGAGGGGTACCAACAATTTTGTCCACGTCTGTATGGCTGTACAGAGAAGTTTTTGTTTTTGATTTTTTGATTTGTATACTTTATTGATCCCCAGAGGGGAAATTGAGGGCATCCACATGGATGGATGAAGCAGCCATGGTACGGCGCTATCCCTTTACCATTCACACACTCATTCACACCTAGGGCCACTAGAGTCTATAATTCACCTAACCCTAAGTTTGTCAGCCTGATCGAGGCACTCCATACAGGTATGCAAGTAAACGTGGCAATGAGGAGTTCAGTATCTAAAGACTTTTCAGTAAGCAACGGGGAGAAACAAGGGTGTGTGCTGGCACTTACACTCTTATCACTATATCTGGCAGCCATGCTTGAGATGGCCTTCAAAGACACTTCAGAAGGAGTATACATGCAAACAAGGAAAGAAGCAGACTTGTTCAATGTGGCACAGTTTAAAGTCAAGAGTAAGACATTGATAAAGGTAGTAAGAGAAATGCTCTTTGCCGATGACAGTGCTCTAGTTGCACACAGTGTGGAAGATATGCAATCTTTAGTGGAGAAATTTGCAAGAGCAGCTAGCCAGTTCAGCCTCAAAATCAACATCAAGAAGACAGTGCCTTTATCAACCACCAAAGTTCCAACTAGAAAAGCACTCGGAGAGCGCGGACCTCCGCCAAGCACCACAGTTCCCCAAGAATCCTTTAAAAAATTCCTGTATCCAGACGGTGATCCGGATCACCACCAAAATGTAATCTGTAGGATACCCCATTTCTGACAATCTGAAAATTTCATGAAAATCCGTCCATAACTTTTTGAGTTATCTTGCTAACAAACAAACAGACAGACAGACAAACCAACGCTGATGAAAACATAACCTCCTTGGCAGAGGTAATTATCAACATCACTACCAGAAGAGATCAGCATTGGTACAGAGCCGCTAGTCAAGTGCAAGACTTTCAAGTATCTAGGGAGTACTGTTTCAGAGAATGCTAGGCTGGAGGATGAACTATCTCTCAGAATGGGAAGAGCGAGCACTGTGTTTGGAAACTTGAGGGAGAGACTGTGGAACAATAGGCATGTGTCTATCCGTGTGAAATGCAAAGTGTACAGAGCAGCAGTACTGGCTACTCTATTGTATGGTGCTTAAAATTGGACTGTCTACAGAGTGCAGGTAAAGAAACTCCACGCACACATGAGATACCTTCGAGCCATAATGAACATCTCATGGAAAGACAACATAACCGACATAGAAGTGTTGAAACGAGCTTGTCTACCATCAATGGAGGACATGCTAATACAGATGAACCTGTGATGGCTCGGACATGTTGAGAGGACGGACCACCAGCATCTCCCTCAGCAGTTACTCTACTCACAGTTATGCAAAGGCAAACACAATCAGGGTAGACCAAGGCTCAGATTTAAAGACACTGTAAAAAGAAACTTGAAGAAGTTGGACATCGACAGGAGGTCCTGGCAGCAGAAGGCTAAGGACAGAGCTGTGTGGAGGAATCCGATCATACCTAAATGAATCAGTCATTGTCGGCCACTACAAACTGCTATGATGATGATGATGATGATGATGATGAGCGTACATTGGCCAGAATTAGGGAAGCATTCGGGAGTCTGTGTTGGCTCGTGATTAGCTTTGCTCGGATACCTCCGCATCTACCTCTCTTTTGTCGCCACTCACACCATCTATGGTGTCTCCATTTGGGATGAGACACAGCAGTTGAGTCCATGGGTGTGAAGGTCTGGTGGAGATGACCTAGGCCCCGGAGTTCCTCTGTACCGCTCTGATCCAGGACGTAATGTTTTGACATATTCCTTGTATCCAGAAGGCTGTGGCGACTGTAGCTTGTGCACAGCATCATATACGGACATTAAATACATGAATATACTTTTAGGTGTAATTTAAACAGCACTAAATGGCACAAAACACAAAGAGAGAAGGGAGACTGCTGTGTGTTCACCTGCCACCTACAGGAAAGACATGGAGATAACGGTCGATTCACTCGAAGTTCTATGATCTGAAGATAACAGCTTCGACCAAGGATTATTTGAAATTGTCCAGCTAAAGGAAAATGGCAGTGTTTTTCGTGGTTGTCTCTGGTCAGTCTAGGCACATCCTGCAAATCACACTTTGGTACATTTATATTCTTTCCCCCTGGTCCAGAGAATGTCAGTGTGGGTCAAATGTGTCCATCTTAAAATAGGGTGGAAAGATAAGTGTTTCTTCAAAAAGGTTCAGGCTCCATTAGTGTCTTAGGAGGCAAACTCATTGTTCATGATTGGGGGGATCCTGGTTGGGCCAGGTGAGGAACATTTTAAAATTTTAGCATGGATCCTGATCTCCATTCACGAACTGTCTGCTCTGATCTCTCACCGTTGTCCGCTGTGTCTCCTCAGTGCAGCAACTGTGACTCGGGCTCAGCCACATGCTGGTGCGAGGACTGCAGTGAAGCCCTGTGCGACGAGTGTGCGGCGGCACATCGCAGAGTCACGCTGACCAGATCGCACAAGCTCCTCCAGACTTCGATGCCAAAAGGTCAGTGTAAAACATCTGCTAACATCTGTTTATTAACCAGGAAGTGCTTGCAGGTTATTATGACAATAGCATCACTGCCATTGTTGGCTCCTTCCTCTCTCAAATTATACTTTTATATGGCTTTACTAATGAGACTTTAGGATGGAATAATTGAATGTGTTTTATTCATTATTGCTTAGATGGATGTAGGGCCTAATGACAAACCAAACAATTAACAGATCAGCAAAGACTGGATTAAAAGGCCAGGGAATATAAGTATGTAAGCGAGTTTTAAAAACAGGCAGGTTAGGCCACCACCCTTACATGCAGGGATAGCTGGTTCCACAGTCCAGGGGCAGCAACAGCAAAGGCTCGGTCACATCTGTGAAACAACCCTGACCTTGGAACAGCTTAAAGCAAAATGATCTGTAGACCTCAGCAACATCACCGTGGCATGGGGGAGTAAGAGGTCAGAAAGATAAGAAGGGGCAAGTCCATCAGGAGCTTTGAAAGTCAGTTGTAAAAATTTATAATCGATCCTAAGACAAACAGGGACGCAAGGACAGGGGTGGTGATGTGTTGACATTTCGAGTCCTCGTTAGGCGACGGCAACAGCCTTCTGGACTAACTGAAGTCGAGACAAACAGACTTGACTGACACCCACACCAGTCTTTCAAAATCTTCAAATGATAAAAAGGACTTGAATTTTGATAAAAGTTTAAAAAAAGGCTATTTTTAACAACACAGTTGATCTGTTTCTCTAATTTAAAATCATTAGATGCCCAGGTTTCTAACATGAGGTCTGACATAGTTGCCAAGGCCATGCAGGTCAATCATTGTGGGGACTACAGGTACCACTCAGGCCAACCATAAGGACTTCAGTATCAGTGCATGTGTCTTTAAAGGCCCAAGAGCTGCAGTTAACTTCACACTCGTGCTTACGTCACAGTCGCTAATGTTAACAGGCTAACTTCTAGCTTTGATAGCAAGCCTGAGCAAACTAACGTCAGTTTGTCTTAACCCATGGCAGGAAAACGCAGAGTTTGACCTCAAATTTTCAAACGACAATAGCTTCAGAATGGTAATAGTTAGAGGCAAAGTGCCAAGGGCTGCACGGTGGCGCAGTGGTTTAGCACTGTGGCAGCACAGTTTACCCTCGGCCGGGGGATCGCGGGGATCATGAGATCGTGGGTTCGATCCCAGCCCCCGACCAACAGTGAGCTGTGTGGAGTTTGCATGTTCTCCCTGTGTTGTGTGGGTTTGCTCCGGGATTTCTCCGGTTTCCTCCCGCATACCAAAAACATGTAGGTTTAGGGCGCTCGCGCACGCAGCAACCGGCAGCCGGTGGCTTGTCACCAGACTGCAAACCAAATCTACCTACGGGTACAAATAAGTAACAAAAAAAAAAAAAATTACAAAAATGTTGCAAAGGAACCAGAGTATTTGACAGGTGAACTTTCATCCATGCATTTTGCATAATGAGACCTAATTTGCATATTGCGACAATCCAAATTTCATAACACTATAGCTTCAGAATGGTTATAGTTAGATGCACACTGCCAATTACAAAAATGTTGCAGAGGAACCTAAGTATCTGACAGGTGAACTTTCATCCATGCATTGTGCATAATGGGACCTAATTTGCATATTGCGACAATCCAAATTTCATAACACTATAGCTTCAGAATGGCTATAGTTAGATGCACACTGCCAATTACGACAATGCTGCAGAGGAACCAAAGCATCTGACAGGTGAACTTTCATTCATGCATTGTGTATACTGGGACCTAATTTGCATATTGCAACAATCCAAATTTCATAACACTATAGCTTCAGAATGGTTATAATTAGATGCACACTGCCAATTACAAAAGTGCTGCAGAGGAACCAAAGTATCTGACAGGTGAACTTTCATCCATGCATTATGCATAATGGGACCTTCAGAATGGTTATAGTTAGATGCACACTGGCAATTACAAAAGTGTTGCAGAGGAACCCAAGTGTTTGCCAGGTGAACTTAAATCCATCCATTATGTGTAATTGGACCAAATTTGTATATTGTACCAGTGAAATGTTCAGTACCTTCCAGAAAAATGTCGCAGATGACAGAGAAGGTTGTGATTTCAGAAATTTTATTTACCAATGTGCATAACACCAGGCAAAATCAGTAGAATCAAAACACACATTAGTAAGACATTGGTAAAAAAGTACAAGAAATGTGACATAATTTTACCATGACAATCAACAAAGCCAATTTTTTATGTTTTTGGTCATTTTGTCAGTAACAGTATATGCCCTCATCTATCAAGGTGGCAGAGTTTGAAGTTCTTCAGTGTGTGGTAATGCTCAAAGCAAGGCACAGCACACAGACCTACCCCACACTGACCACACCTGAAGTGCGTCTGGCGATGACCTTGGTGACTGCTCTGATCAGAGCACACTACACAGTCTGGACATGAACCAGTAGTTTCTGCCACAAAGTGACATTCAGTCAGTTTCTGTGGTGTCTCCAAAGCTTGCTGTGAAGGCCTTCCAGGTCTCTTGCCCTCACTTTTTTTGTGCCCCTCAAGCAAACTTATGATGAGTTCCTGAATGAAGACCTTCAGGGGCTTATGTGGAGCAGCAGTACACCTAGTGTATAGGATGTGGGAGTTGACAACGCAGATGCTCATCAGTACGTTGAAAATGCGACTGTACCACTTCTTAGCTTTGTGTGGAAAGAGGTATGTTTTCATCCTTTGGTCAGCTCTGTCTGCTCCTCCCATGTAGCTGTTGTAGCTGTCCACACACACAGGCTTGTTCACCTCACGGAAACCCGTTGCACTCCCCTTTGAGTGAATGTGTTTCCAGACACAAGTGTTGCCATGGATGGATGACAGCATGGTGACATGCTTCGTGTCATGCCACGCACAGGCCAGCAGTTTGTCGCGCCGCAAGAACACTGGGTCATCTCCCCTTCGCAACGGCAACAGGGCTGGTCTCAGATCCCTTGGCATACCTAAAGTAATGGCATGAATAAATTGGCATAAATAACATAAAAAAATTAATGAAAATAAAAAAAAAATTACCTCTGTGGCTCACATATTTTTGACTTCATATGTATAAGCACAAAGGAGATGCTTAGAACTGCATGCCTTCTGATTCTGCACTTGGGGTGTGTGTGATTTACACTGTAGATAGGTAAAGCACAATCTCGTTTTGCTGTACATGATTGGTTGTACAGCTGAATGACAATAAGGGTGATTTGATTTGATTTGATGTGTTGATTGACCTCACGTCTTGGATGGGACAATACGTCTGGACCTGGATCTGTACATCTCCAGGACCCGGAGGCGTGCTGGCCGGATCATAGCCGATCCCTCACACCCTGGTCATGTACTGTTTGCCCCCCTCCCCTCTGGTAGAAGACTTCGGTCCATCCAGACTAAAACCTCCCGTCACATGAACAGCTTCTTCCCCTCTGCCATTAGACTGCTGAACACTAAGTGACTCTCGTGCACCATGTACAGCAGCTCAACCAGACTCATGTCAATCATCACTGTTTTCTTCCTGCATTACCGACTGCACTATATAGTTCTCCACAGTATCTGCTGCTGGCTAATATATATTTTAACTGTTGACCAGTATCACTTAATCTTATCCTACACTTTATTACATGTATAGTTTATTTCTCTTATCTTATCATGTTTAATGTTGCAGCATTGTACCGAGACAAATTCCTAGTTTGTGTACTACATGAACAATGGCAATAAACCTGATTCGGATTCTGATTCTGATTCTGACCGCCTGTGGAGAATGGCAGGAGAACGGAGGTGCCGTGATAAGACGCTGAAAGGACTTCCTGACCTCCTGGGGCCAGACGGAGGACTAAGACACTCGTGGGGGGGGGGGGGGGGGGGGGGGGGGGTTATTGTCAAATGGGGGTTTGACAGCAATGTGTGATTCTTCCTTTTGATGTGTCATGTATAAATGTGGGGGTTTTGATGCAGCTCATTCTCTTCTTGCCTGTAGAGAAAGCTTGGGGATGTGATATCTGCATTAAAGCCTGAATTGAGAAATAATTCAGTCTCGTTATTTCACGCTCCCCACATTGGTGACCGACGACGTGAAATGTCTGGACGCAATTCCCCCGAACCAGACTCATCAGAGGCCGCTCGAGCGAGCGCCGTCTCGATCAAACTTCCAGAGTTCTGGCAGGACAACCCGGACTCATGGTTCCTTCAGGCCGAAGCACAGTTCGTGCTCGAGGGAATAACGGCGGATGACACGAAATTCTACCACGTCATCGCCAAACTCGACAACCGCACAGCTCGATGCGTGCGGAGCCTGGTACAGCAGCCGCCCGCCGACAACAAATACGGCGAACTGAAGGCTGCCCTCATCCAATGTTTCACGCCCTCAGCCGAGGAGAGGGCTAGGAGACTCCTGGCTCTGCATGACTGGGGCGGACGCAGACCAGTCGACCTGATGGAAGACATGTTGCAGCTGAGGGACGCAGAAAACGACGATTTTCTGTTTAAACACATCTTCCTGAGGACCCTCCCGATGCAGATGAGGGGGACCCTATCCAAGATGCCTTGTGTGACCCAGCGGGACTTCCGTGCGCTGGCCCGAGAGGCGCAGCGGCTCCTCGACTCCTGCGGTGAGCAGATGGCGGCAGCGGCGGACCTCGGTACGACGGCCCGGAGCAACGAAGGGCCGGAGTCAACAGAATCAGCCCCACCAACGATGGCAGCGGCGCGGTCCCGACGCAGCAGAGGGGACGGCCTCTGCTTTAACCATCGGCGTTTTGCAGAGAAGGCGCACAAATGTGTGCCGCCGTGCCACTTCAAGAGCTCGGGAAACTCCAGGACCGGGAGTCATTAGCAGCTTCGGCTCTCTGCGAACGAAACAAGCTGCTCTACCTCACGGATGCGCACTCCGGGCGGCACTTTCTCGTGGACACCGGAGCCTAAGTGAGTTTCATCACCCCGACCTATGCTGACCGGCTGGCAGGCCCCTGTGGTGACGGGGCAACGGCGGCGAATGGCTCGAGCATCAAGACCTTCGGAGAGAGGACTCTGCTTGTGTCCTTACACGGCCGCACTTTTGAATGGACTTTTGTTATAGCGGCGGTGAGTTTCAACAATGTTAGGTGCTGATTTTCTGTGCTCACATGGGCTGTTAGTTGATCTTGCCAATAGGCGCCTCGTTAATTCACTCTCTTTTTATTCAATTCCTTGTGCAGCTCGAGTGTCCCCGCCACCAGTTCAGACCAACGTCGCCACAGCAGGCGGTAAGTTCCACAACTGGCCCACCCGTTTTTGTGAAGGCTCGGCGCTTGGATGCAGCTAAACTCTCCATAGCGCGCGAGAAGTTCGCCAGCCTGGAAAGGCTGGGCATCATTCGCCGTTCGAACAGCCCATGGGCCTCCCCACTGCATATGGCCCCTAAGGCTGACGGCTCGTGGAGACCTTGTGGCGATTACCGCAGGTTAAACAACACCACAGCGCATGACCGCTACCCAGTCACACACATCCAGGATTTTTCGGTGCATCTGGCAGGGGCGCGCATTTTTTCTAAAATCGACCTGGTCCGCGGCTATCATCAGGTCCCGGTCCGAGCCGAGGACATTCCCAAAACAGCGGTAATAACCCCGTTCGGACTTTTCGAGTTTTTATGCATGCCGTTTGGCCTCAAGGGCGCTGCGCAAACCTTCCAACGCATGATGGATGCTGTGTTACGCGATCTCCCTTTTGTGTTCGTCTACCTCGACGACATTTTAGTCGCCAGTACCTCCGAGGAGGAACACGAAAAACACCTCACAGCAGTTTTTCAGAGGTTAGAAGAGCACGGGTTAATAATTAATCCAGCCAAGTGCCAGTTCAGTGTGGCACAGATCGATTTTTTTGGGGCACCGCGTTTCCCCAGAAGGGGCAGTTCCGCTACCAAACAAGGTGCGCGCAGTGGCAGAATTTCCCCGGCCACAAACGGTCAAAGCATTGCAGGAGTTTTTTTTATAAGTTTCCTACCCCACGCAGCGCAGCTCATGCAACCATTATATGCCACGCTTAAAAGGCAAAAACCCTCAAATGCGATCGATTGGTCCCCTTAACGGGAGCGCGCATTCGCGGAAATAAAAAAAGCCCTCGCAGACGCTGCGCTGCTGGCTCACCCAGACCCAACAGCCCGCATAGCGCTCACCACTGACGCGTCAGATTTGGCAGTAGGGGCGGTTATGGAACAGCATGTTGCCGGGGTTTGGCAGCCGCTGGCCTTTTTCAGCAGATCCTTGCGCGAGACCGAGCGGAAATACAGCGCGTTTGACAGGGAGCTGTTAGCGCTCCACTTGGCTATTCGCCACTTCCAGTTCTTGCTAGAAGGTCGGCATTTCACCGCGTTTGTCGACCACAAGCCGCTCATTTTTGTGATGTCCAAAATTTCGGAACCTTGGTCGGGCCGGCAGCAGAGGCAGCTGGCCGCAATTTCGGAATTTACTACTGATATTCAGCATGTAGCGGGTAAACTTAACGTAGTGGCAGACTGCCTCTCTCGCGCGGTAACAGCACCAGTCCGCGCAGAGGTAGATTATACTACCGCGGCCGCAGAGCAAAATAGCAGTGCGGAAGCGCACGCGGCCCCAGTTCACGTGGGCATAGATTATGCAGCCATGGCAGCGGAGCAGAGTGGAGATGCGGACGTGTGCGCGCTCCAGTCTGGACCAACAGGGTTAAGGCTGGAGAGCAGGAGTTTACAGACCGGTATGCCCCCTCTAATCTGAGATGTATCTACCGGGCGGCCGTGCCCGGTGGTACCGGCCGCTTGGCGCCGCTGCGTTTTTGACTCAGTTCACTCCCTGGCGCACCCGGGGGTGCGCGCTTCTGTGAAAATGGTGGCGGAGAAGTTTGTTTGGCCGAGCCTGCGCAAGCACGTGAAAGAGTGGGCAAGAGCCTGCATGGCTTGCCAACGGGCCAAAATTCACAAACATACAAAAGCCCCCTTAGAACCGTTCCACATCCCGGCCAGGAGATTTGACTATGTACATGTCGACCTCGTGGGCCTCCTACCGTCGTCGCAGGGGTTCACACATCTTTTGACAATGGTGGACCGAACCACACGCTGGCCGGAAGTGGTCCCACTGGCATCGACCACGGCTGCAGAGGTGGCCCGCGCATTTTTGACGGCCTGGGTAGCGCGCTTCGGGGTTCCGTTGGATATTGCGTCCGACAGAGGACCTCAATTTGTGTCCAAGCTTTGGTCAGCGATGGCCAGCAGCTTAGGGGCGACAATTCACCGCACTACCGCTTATCACCCACAGGCTAATGGTTTATGCGAGCGTTTTCATAGGTCTTTGAAAGCAGCCCTCAGAGCGTCGCTTACGGATGCAGATTGGGTAAACAAACTACCATGGGTTTTATTGGGGTTGCGTTCTGCGCCCAAGGAGGACTTAAATGCCTCCCCAGCGGAGTTGGTTTTCGCGCAGCCTCTCAGATTGCCCGGTGAGTTCCTACTGGAGCATCCGGCGCTGGGGCACCCCCCGGCTCTGGGGCACCCCCCGGCTCTGGGGCACCCCCCGGCTCTGGGGCCACTGACCGGCACGGGAGCAGATATGCTCCCGGGCCCCGTTCATCACACTTTTCCGCGTGTTTTTGTTCCCAAAGCTTTAAAAAATGCCGAGTTTGTTTTTGTCAGGCACAAGGCTATGCGACCAAGCCTGCGCCCGCCATATAATGGCCCATTTTGGGTGCTGGAAACAGGTGATAAGCATTTTGTGCTAGATTTGGGGGACTGAAAAGAAACGGTTAGTATTGACAGACTAAAGCCTGCTTTTGTGATGAACGACGAGTCTGTACGGGTGGCGAGGGCTCCTCGACGTGGCAGACCCCCCAGGGAGCCCCCGCAGGGATCAAATAACCATTCTCTTCCTCAGTTAGCAGATTTACTGCAGGACGGCGCCACGAGGGCCGCGAAGCCGGCTTACAGCAGGTTTGGAAGACGTTTGAAGCCCAGGAGGCGTACGGACTGATGTGTGATTTTATCATGTTGTGTAGACTGTACTGTTGATTTTATTATGTTGGGTAGACTATGCTGTTGATTTTATCATGTGTAGACTATGCCGTTGATTTTATCATGTTGTGTGGACTATGCTGTTGATTTTATCATGTTGTGTAGACTATGCTGTTGATTTTATCATGTTGTGTAGACTATGCTATATTGTCCATTCTTCGACGTTTGGGGGGGGGGGGGGCTTTATGTGGCTCACATATTTTTGACTTCATATGTATAAGCACAAAGGAGATGCTTAGAACTGCATGTGTTGATTGACCTCACGTCTTGGATGGGACAATACGCCTGGACCGCCTGTGGAGAATGGCAGGAGAACGGAGGTGCCGTGATAAGACACTGAAAGGACTTCCTGACCTCCTGGGGCCAGACGGAGGACTAAGACACTCGGGGGGAGAGTTATTGTCAAATGGGGGTTTGACAGCAATGTGTGATTCTGCCTTTTGATGTGTCATGTATAAATGTGGGGGTTTTGATGCAGCTCATTCTCTTCTTGCCTGTAGAGAAAGCTGGGGATGTGATATCTGCATTAAAGCCTGAATTGAGAAATAATTCAGTCTCGTTATTTCACGCTCCCCACACCTCTCCTGTTGCTGCTCACGGCCCCACACAGTCCAGTGTCCTTGGCTACGAGCTCCATAGCAACGGCTGGCGCTGTGTAATAGCTGTCCATGTACACCTCATGTCCCTTCCTGGTGTATGGCTCCATCAGCTGACGGACAACAAGATGAGTTGCGCCCAAAGCGTCATAGTCATCACCATTTTGTCCATTGTACAGTGACCACCGGAACACATATCCTGTGCTGGCTTCACTCAAGACAAATGCCTTGTAGTCATACTTGTCTGTTTTTTGGGGGTTGTACTGCTTCAAGGTCGACCTTCCCTTGAATGCAATTGTCATTTCATCCACAGAGAGTTCCTTGTCTGGAGCATAAGCAGCAGCAAAACATGGAACTATACAGTCAATGACTGGACGGCTCTTGAAAAGACGATCATGCCCTGGCTCTCCATATGCAGCCCAGTTGTCATTGTTCGCAAAGTGAAGGCAAGACAGGATTATTGCAAACCTGTCGTACATCATCACTCTGCCAAATCCAGGAGTAAAAGTTGGCCAGAACTCTGCCCAGTAGTCCCCTAATGCGGCCTTTTCCACAAGTCCCATGGACAAATGGAGTGCCATGAACGCTTTCATCTCCTCCGCAGTTACTGCAGTCCACTTTTGAAGTTTGGACCAGGGTTTCAGCGCATCGTTTGCTTTGGCTTGGTTTATGACCTGGTCAGTGTACCTGCTTGGGAAACGCAAAGTTTGACCTGAAAATTAGCATTGTGCAGCGGCATGATAAAATAAAGGCAGCGTTGAGAGTTTTAAGTATAGAGTTTATTAAATCATACCGCCTTCACGGGAACTCGGCTCCAGCCCATAGTGTGAGCATGCTGAAGCTGAATTCCTCAGGCTCTCAGAGGAGGAGACACAAAGTGTGTCTGCAGCAGCAGCTGAAGAGTGAGAGTGAGAGAGTGAGCATGGATTTCAGTGCAGTATATATACCCAACTCAGACAATACATCAAAGGGTATTCCCCAGCAGTTGGTATGATCAAAGAGATTGCAGAACAGGCATGAGACATTTGCATTTGAGAGACATACATAACAATAGGGCTGCACGGTGGCGCAGTGGTTTAGCACTGTGGCAGCACAGTTTACCCTCGGCCGGGGGATCGCGGGGATCGTGAGATCATGGGTTCGATCCCAGCCCCCGACCAACAGTGAGCTGTGTGGAGTTTGCATGTTCTCCCCGTGTTGCGTGGCTTTACTCCAGGATTTCTCCGGTTTCCTCCCGCATACCAAAAACATGTAGGTTTAGGGCGCTCGCGCACGCAGCGACCGGCAGCCGGTGGCTTGTCACCAGACTGCAAACCAAATCTACCTACGGGTACAAATAAGTAACAAAAAAAAAAAAAAATAGGCAGATTGCTAGCCTCTGCTCCAGGTGCAGGACAAAGAGGTTACAAGGCACATCTACATATTGATCTCAGTCTCTAGGTCACAGTAAGGACAGGACGCATGAACACTATACATGAATGGCACATTACATCACAATACATGCATGGCACATTACATCACAATACATGAATGGCACATTACATCACAATACATGAATGGCACATTACATCTCAGTAGTGCAGCGGGAAAAACCAAGAGAAGAGAGCTGACTGTCCTTAATCTGTTGTGGGGGTTAACCGAACCGCCACAATTGTACCAATCAAACTCTGCAACAGCTGTAGCCTTGCATGTGGTCATAACATGTGCATGCTGTGATTAGACTTTTTCATGCAGATCACACTTGCTCATTGTGTCAAGCAAAGCAAGAAAAACAACTCCAGCCTTTTATGTGCTGATCAAGGCATGCGGTTAATAGACTTACCTGGACCACAGGCTGTGCAACAATTCATCACATTTGCATGCTGTGATTAGACTTTTTCATGTAGATCACACTTGCTCATTGTGCCAAGCAAAGCAAGAAAAACAACTCCAGCCTAATGCTACAGCATTCAGTCATTGCCAAAATTACTAAAAACAAAAGCAAATAAAACCCAGTTTATGCCACAATATGTAACTGTTTGTTTCATCGGTCAGAAGCCTTCAGAATTCCTCTGTCCAAAAGAGCGACAAAAAAATCAATGGCGTGCACAGATGACATATCCTTCTCTCCACAATATCCAACTGGCTGTTCAAATGCTTTCAGCCACGGCTGATAAACGTCTTTATCTCTAAGAAGCTCCCAGTCATCAATGTCCAAACCTTCTGTTACATCTCCACTGCCCATTGTTGTTTTGCCACACGCACGCCGGGACACACTAGCTCTGCACTCCGGCCCACCCAAACGTTGCCCACGGACTACTCTGGGCCTTTTCACCTTGCGGCCATGGTTCAGCAAAGCAGAACAATCGGCAGACGAGCCATTTTGGGCTCGACTGGACACAAAAAACGCACTGCCAGTGTCGTGCGCACGATGGCCGTGTCCACTTTCGCCAGAACTACTTGTGCCATTGTCCGAAGGCACATAATCCAAGCTGGACTCTGCATCAGATGATGAACTAGGGCTAATTTCTTCCTCTGACCCGGAAGCGGCGAACACCAAAGCTAAAACCTCTTCAGTTGAGAGCGTTTTTCTTGCCATCTTGTCTCGTCCGCGACAAACAGCAGAATGAAAGGGGGGCGTGCTTCAAATGCAAATTTGACCCACAGATTGCATTGGATCATATCCGGTTTTCGTGGTAAGCGAAAAGCTAGACCTGTCTGCCACCATATGGTGTTAAAAGGTTTGTAAATTTCACACTCTATTTAGCAGTACCGGCTTTGTTTGGACTGATGAGCTGACTGTCTCAAAAGTGCAACACACACAGTTAATGGGTTAAAGAATGAATAAAATGAAGCATCTTTGGTAGACAGCGGTGTGTGGTTGCAGTGGTCGATCGGGTAAGATTGGAGTACAGTAAGATGTCATAGAAATTATTATTCATCACTCTAAAGGTGTGTTCACACCAAACACGAATGGGTGGCACGAATCCATACAAAGTGAATGGGAAGACACGAGTATGCGCGAATTTGCGCGTTAGCTAGCTAGGAGCTAGCTAACGCACTAGGTGCTGTCACCAGAGTGAAAATATCATCACAACAGAGTAAACTAGTTTGAAAATGAAACTTAAGCCTGTTTTCCACTAGCCCAGCACACCTCGGTACGGCTCAATTCACTTCAGTACGGCTCGGAATGCTTCTGTCTCCATTAGCACGGTGTTGTGCTTGTGCTGTGATGGTTTGTGTTAGGAGGTTTTAGAAGCGGGGCAGCGGTAGATTCCCAGTGAGGCGGGGCCACACTCCCGTGACGTTACGCACCCGACTGAGTCCTTATTTACACGAGACAAAAAAGGATCCAAGGATTATTGCCTTGCTCGCTCTGTGGTTTTATCTCACAATTAATTTTATCTCATAATTAAACTGCAACAACACAAGTCACTTTTGTTTTGAATTAACTGCCAAATGACCTAGAAATAATGAGCTGAAACTCGTTTTTATTCGTATTAAATAATGAGACGGTGGCACACTGGCCAACACCAAATTGTATTATTTTTTTACATCCTAGGGCATTTTGGATGTACTGAATTAAAAAAAATTCATGTTTTTCACCTTCAGGTCAACGTTTGGAACAACAGTATTATTATTTTCCGTTTAGATGATGCTACACTTCTTCTAAAGTATTGTAAATCTCTGAATTTGGAATGCCGATAGAACATTCAATTTACATATACTTGTACCTACTTTGACTTGGTGCTAATTTTTTATGATATTTCAATAAAAAGAACAGAAAGCTTACAAAAAGATTTCTTTTTTGGTCTAGTTAAAAATTACATTACCTTTACAATGGTTGACCCCTGACAGGATGGTCAGCATCATTTTAATCAGACTAGGCAATGGAATTTCTATGTAATTATACTGTTTTATAATTCAGTGTTATAACAGACAAACCACACTTTCCAAAACAATTCCATTTTATTATATACAAAATATTAAAAGAAAAAAAAAACTTTGCAACACAACATGAAGGTTAATCGACATTTTATACACGCCGACCACTGAGTGCCTCTACATCAGCTTTCCAAACTGGGTCACGAAGACTCGGTTGAATGAAGCCGTCTCTGCCAGCTGTGGGTCAGCAAGGCTCGGTTGAATTAATCCATGCGGGCTGTCGCGGCGGATGCGTGGGATGATTCTACAAGGAAAATGCACACAATAAAATACAGCACGAAAGTGCAATATATACAGAAAAGACAATAGTTTTTAACAAGAATACATAAGCTTATTTCAGCGTATTGTTCACATGAATAATTAAAATAAAAGCTTTAGTCCGCAGTGTGCTGCAATAAAGCAGCGATCCATCCACAAATGAACAGCTTTTTTATTGCATAAATAAACTGAGCGTCTCACCGAATATATTTGCGAAAAAATGCACAATAAAAAAAAATTAAAACTCACCGTTAAAGGACTCCGATGTCGAGACCTCCCCGTATATTTTTTCATTCCGGGCGGCTCCGTCTAACTCGCGCTGAATACGTTCGTCTGACAATGCAGTGAGCAGACACTGCACCTCCTTATTGGTCCATGGAACACCCTTATTACGCGAAGCCATTTTTGATAGAGAATAAATGAAAATAGCACAGCAATACACTGAAAAGAAACCGCCAACAGTGGTTGCGTGCTGAGTAAAGGCGGTCGTGAAGATTCTTTTTTTTTTTTTTTTTTTTTTTCAAAAACTTTATTGAGAAGGTCGTGAAGATTTGGTAGATGAGGAGGAGGAGAGGGGCGGTTACAACCTGACCAATCAGCGCCGGTTACGACCTGACCAATCAGCGGCGACCAGTCTGTTAACGTCACAACACGGCACAGCTCAGCACTGCTGTACCCTGCCCTGGAGCGGGGCTGAGAATTGCGGCTGTTAAACCGTGTTGGGGCTTGTGGAAAAGTGTTCAAAGCGTGCTGAGCCGTCCCGTGTCGCGCTAAAGCGTGCTAGTGGAAAAGGCCCTTTAGTCACCGGGAGACAGGAGGACCGGGAACTCTTCAGCTGAATTGGGATTTTGGAGTTCTTTACCCATGGTTTCCAGCCACAGACGTCCTAGCAAGCTAGCAACGTAAACACCCATCATCTGTGAAGTTTTGGAGGCTTGAGATGAAATTTTCAGGTGAGCCCCCGGTCGGATAATGTAAACCTAAGCATGATGTTATTTTGGGAATTTCCATAGCAGGTTGAACACAGCTGCAGAAGTTTTAAAGACAACTTCGCCTGTCTGCATCTCACTATTCATGTCTGTTCACGTGTTTACATCGAGTTAGAATGTAATCGTGCCGCGCAAAAAATTTGCCCGTTCGCGTTTTGTGTGAACGCACCTCAAGAGTATGAGAGACATAAATAATCTTCAAACACTGTTGTCTTTATCTGGCTTTATCTTGCACAAGAGAGACCACTGTTCACACAAAGCAGTCCAGCCGGGTGTGAACAGGGGAAGCATTTACATTTACACAGAAATCTTCTTTCCCATCTTGTTGTCAGCAAAACATACACGTGCTCCTCTCTTAGGCAGGAAACACCTGTGTTACTACCTTTTACAACCCCTTCAACAGAACTTCTTTGGTTTTATAACAGGTAATCACTTATTCACTGGAACACTCAGCAGAAGAGAAAACACAATTCCCTGAGACAGTCATTATTATTAAGAGTAGAAAATTACATAAGAGTAGAGAATTTAAAATTTCTCTCACAAAGACCAGAAACATTCGTGAATGAGTGAGTGGTAGCCCAAGGCAGTTCGCTGGTGGTAGCTAGTGTGGTGAAAAACCAAAGACTTGTCTTAAAGCAAAAATAGCTAATCTTAATCTCTAAACCATTTCCGGTTCCTGTCAACCTGCTGTCAGATCCTGTCAGTTGGTGGATTTCGGTGGATTTCTGTGTTTTGGTGCTCAGATTTTGACTACGGTACTTTTTTTGGCTTCTGAGAAATTCTGAGAACTGAATTTGGATTACGAACTGGACATCCCAGTTTTGACCCCTGCCTGATTTAAAACGCCAATAGCGGCATCTACGGACTGGGGAAACGAGAGAGGAGCGGAGCGGCCCGCCATTCAGCTAGCTAAACAGCTGTTTATTAGCTGTTTAGTCAACATACATCGTCCGGGATCATGGGTCCTAAGAAAGCTCAGCAGACTGAAGAGGTGGACGATATTAAAAGATCGCTCAACTTCTTGGCTGAAGAGATTTCTGCTGTTAAGCTGCAGCAAAAAAACATCCTGGGCCAGGTCGAGGAGGTGAAAGCGCTGCGGATCCAGAATGCCGAGAAGGACAAAAGACTGGCGTATCTGGAGAGCAGAGTGTCGGACCTGGAACAGTATACCCAGGTGAACAATGTGATCATCACGGGGCTCCACATTAAACCCTGATCATATGCTCAAGCGGTGGCCGCGGACAGCGGAGGGAGGCTCGATATGCTGGAAACCGAATCCACGGAGCAACAAGTGGCAGCCTTCCTGCAGTCCAAAGGAATCCAGCTGGACTGTAACACCATTGAGGCCTGCCACCCTCTGCTGAGGAAAAACAGCGACAAACCAGCTGTCATCATGAGGTTGGTCAATAGAAAACACAAGACTGCGCTTCTAAAACAAGGTAGAAAACTGAAAGGAACGAACATTTACATAAACTAGCACCTCACAAAGAAAACGTAGAAATAGCCAGAAAAGCAAGATACATGAGAAAGCAGAAAAAGATTCAAAACACCTGGACATCAAACTGTAAAATATACATCAAATTAAATGGATCACCTGAAGAAGCCAAGGTTATTAACATCCGTAATACTATGGAACTGGACAAATACTAATGAACATTATGAACTGGAGTCGACAGCAACAAATGATAACTGTAAGACATTAAAGGATCACACTCATCTGAATCAGGACATTTAACAACATGAAACAAAAGATCAACAAACAGGAACAACAGGAACTGAAAGTTTTTGAATATACAGATCACAACCCACAGGACGTAGAATATAACATAGACCCTGATAATAATTTATTTAGCTCCATCAATAATAACTGTAGTTACTACACGGATGAACAGTTTTAACACAATGGTCATATCTGATTTCAATATTTCTATGATCCACTTCAACAGCAGAAGTCTCTATGCCAACTTTAATAACATTAAAGATTATTTACTTCGGTTTAAAGAGCCATTCAATGTAGTGACAATATCAGAGACGTGGGTCAGTGAAGAGAAAGCAGTGGATTTTACCATGGATGGCTATGAATTAAATTATATAAATAGAAAAGTGAAAAAAGGAGGAGGAGTTGCAATTTATGTTGACAAGAGCTTGCAATACAAGGTTGTTAAAAATTTGTCAGTAACTGTGGATGATTTATTTGAATGTATTACAATAGAAATCTGTCTGGACAATGTGAAGAATATGGTCGTGAGCTGTGTATATAGAACACCTGGATCAAACATTGACTTATTTAAGGACTGGTGGGAAAAAAAATGTATGCAAAACTAACATAAAGTTATGTTCATCTGTGGGGATTTCAGTATAGATCTTATGAATTCAAAACAACATAGTTTGACAGAAGAATTTATCAACACAATGTACAGTATGGGCTTACATCCAATGATCACCAGACCTAGCAGAATCACGTCACACAGTGCCACACTAATGGATAACATTCACAAACATTATGGAAAATAATATCATGAGTGGGCTTTTATTGAATGATATCAGTGACCACCTGCCGATTTTTGTTGTTTATCAATGTGATTATAGGAAGAAAAAGTATACCAAAAATATTAAATATAAAAGAATAAGAACTGAAGAATGTATGTATTTACTGGCAAAGGAATTATTAATGCAAGACTGGAAGATAGTTTGTGATGAAAATGATATAAATAAAGCATATGATATTTTTTTTACAAATATTTCAATCATTGTACAATAAAAACTGTCCTACAGTATAAAACAGAACAGTGACAGACAACAAAACAAAAATATTCCTTGGGTCACCAAGGGGTTACTAAATGCATGTAAAAAGAAAAATACATTATATAAACAATTAAGTGCAGAACAGTGGAGGCTGAGATCAAATATAAAAGATATAAAAACAAGCTTACTAATATAATGAGGACTTGTAAGAAAGAATACTACAACAGAATATTAGAGGATAATAAAAATAACTTAAGAGGAATATGGTAACTACTCAATGGGATTATTAGTAACCAATCAAAGAATACTAATTATCCAGAATATTTTATTGAAAATGACAATTTGATAAATAATATGGAGGATGTGGTCAGTGGTTTCAATAAATTTTTTGTAAACGTTGGTCCTGAATTAGCAAAATCAATAATGACACCAGAGACAAACAACAGTGGTTCTGTAAATGAAATAGAAGATAGAAATCCTAACACATTCTTTTTGGCGCAGTTACTGAAAAGGAAATTATCGAGACTGTGAGTAAATTTAAGAACAAAAAAATCAACTGACTGGAATCAAACTGACATGACAGTAGTGAAAAAAGTAATTGAAGGAATTGTTAAACCACTCACCCACATGTGTAACCTGTCATTTCAAACTGGTACATTTCCAAATAAAGTGAAAATAGCAAAAGTAATACCACTATACAAAACAGGAGACAGTCATTATTTCACAAATTACAGGCCGGTCTCTTTACTCACAATTCTCCAAAATACTTGAAAAAATCTTCACTAAGAGACTAAATGATTTAATTGAAAAACACAACCTCCTTACCAGACAGCCAGTATGGTTTTAGAGCAGATAAATCTACATCTTTGGCACTGATCGAACTTATAGAAGAAATTACTAGTTGTATAGATAAAAAAAAGTTTGTTGTAAGAGTATTTATAGATTTAAAGAAAGCTTTTGACACCATTGACCACATAATTTTACTGAGGAAATTGGAAAGGTATGGGATAAGAGGGGTCGGACTGAGTTGGGTGGAAAGTTATTTAAGTAACAGACAACAATTTGTACAAATTGGTGAGCACAAATCACCCTTCATGGACATAACTTGTGGTGTGCCCCAGGGGTCAGTTTTGGGACCCAAACTCTTTATCTTGTACAGTGGAGCAAAAAAGTATTTAGTCAGCCACCAATTGTGCAAGTTCTCCCACTTAAAAGATGTGAGAGGTCTCCAATTTTCATCAGAGGTACACCTCAACTATGAGAGACAAAATGAGAAGAAAAAAATCCAGAAAATCACATTGTTGGATTTTTAACCCCTTGCACTCTGGTCAATTTCCCTAAAAACGCCTAAAAATAACGTACCCAAAGTAAATCAAAAGCCGTTCTTCAACCCTTTGCAGCATCTTCATGGGGTTGGTCTCATTTAAAAGAAAACACTTTGAATTTTTTGGCAAAAAAGTCAGAATCTCTCTAAGTGCTCCTGCCTCTGAGTAACAGTCATCTAAACATACTGAACTTGAAGAAAATAAATTTCGCCTGGGTTTTTTTTTGGATACAAATGCTTGCAAATAACACACAGCTGTCAGATCGGGGCTGGAAAATGCAACAGAAATGTAGAACCAAGTGTTATCCAGCTGAGGTCAAAATTTTGTAACAATACCACAAAAAATGAATATATTACACAGCTTTGTTCTCAGGTAGTTCCCAGGCGGTTTTGAACTGTGCCAAATTGTGCCAAATGGCACAGTTTGGAAAAACGTCTGTAACTTTTGAATGATTCAATATAGAAGCTTGATGTTGGGCTCTAATGAAAGGTGACACTCAGGGCTGTGTGTGTGTGTGGGGGGGGGTTGTTTATTCATTCATGAATGAGTGAATGAACAAACAAGCCCCCACACACAAAGAAGCATGCCACGTAAAAAATGTGTGGGTTTTTTGGTTTTTTTTTTACAAGAAAAAAATAACCTACAGTGCACTAAAAATTATACTAAAATATCTGTAATGTAGAACATAACTCCCCCCCCCCCCCGCTACAGAGGACTGACATCGCCCATCGCTACATGACGGACCGCGGTGACGGTGCGCCGCGGTCTACTACGCACAGTTGTACTAAAATATCTGCAATCCGCTACAGAAGAGTAGTGGGGTGGGGGTGGGGTTCATGGTCCGGACGCGGTGCACGGACCGTCCGTCATGTGGCGATGACGCACAGTTGTAATTTAACAATCAGTCAAAAGTCATTTTGATTACAATTTTCAGGGATAAAGAATAATTTAGCTTATAACACTTACCTGTCCACATCAGCAGTGTCGCTGGTGAACTTCTCTTCCTCATTGTCAGACGAACATGACGCTGGTCCCCTTTTTACGACTCGTGGTTCTGGTCACGCGACCCGGTCAAACCATGATTCCATTATTGCGGTTTTGCGCTTCCATGATTGCGGTTTTGGCGAACGATTTTTCAAAACAAATAAGAACAGTAGTAAGAAAAAAAGGCTGGCGAACGCGTGTGTGTCACCCAGCGGCTTACACAAAACAGATTTTACGCACGGGACGTACGCTTTCAATCGTGGAACTTCTCTGCTTCAATTGGCTCACTGTATTTGCAGCCGTTGGTAGGCGGGTCCTTCTTGCTAGGTTTTCAGTCATTCGTTCGTCAAGGTTTCAGAAACCCAATTCAAGGCTTTTATTAGTCGAATGAGAGGTCAATCAAATCTAAACCAATCAAAGCACTCCTTTGGCTTTCTGTTCGCGGCTGTGTCTGTAGTGGAAGAACGGAAATGCAGCTTTTTTTTTTTTTTTTTTTCAGTGCGCCCTAGGACGCAGAGACGTGACTGCCCCCGGTATCCCGGAGTGCAAGAGGTTAATGAATTTATTTGCAAATTATGGTGGAAAATAAGTATTTGGTCAGTAACAAAAGTTCATCTCAATACTTTTGTTATATACCCTTTGTTGGCAATGACAGAGGTCAAACGTTTTCTGTAAGTCTTCACAAGGTTTTCACACACTGTTGCTTGTATTTTGGCCCATTCCTCCATGCAGATCTCCTCTAGAGCAGTGATGTTTTGGGGCTGTCGCTGGGCAACACGGACTTTCAACTACCTCCAAAGATTTTCTATGGGGTTGAGATCTGCAGACTGGCTAGGCCACTCCAGGACCTTGAAATGCTTCTTACGAAGCCACTCCTTCGTTGCCCGGGCGGTGTGTTTGGGATCACTGTCATGCTGAAAGACCCAGCCACGTTTCATCTTCAATGCCCTTGCTGATGGAAGGAGGTTTTCACTCAAAATCTCACGATACATGGTCCCATTCATTCTTTCCTTTACACGGCTCAGTTGTCCTGGCTCCTTTGCAGAAAAACACCCCCAAAGCATGATGTTTCCACCACCATGCTTCACAGTAGGGTATGGTGTTCTTTGGATGCAACTCAGCATTCTTTCTTCTCCAAACACGACAAGTTGAGTTTTTACCAAAAAGTTCTATTTTGGTTTCATCTGACCATATGACATTCTCCCAATCCTCTTCTGGATCATCCAAATGCTCTCTAGCAAACTTCAGACGGGCCTGGACATGTACTGACTTAAGCAGGGGGACACGTCTGGCACTGCAGGATTTGAGTCCCTGGCGGCGTAGTGTGTTACTGATGGTAGCCTTTGTTACTTTGGTCCCAGCTCTCTGCAGGTCATTCACTAGGTCCCCCTGTGTGGTTCTGGGATTTTTGCTCACCGTTCTTGTGATCATTTTGACCCCACGGGGTGAGATCTTGCGTGAGGCCCCAGATTGAGGGAGATTGTCAGTGGTCTTGTATGTCTTCCATTTTCTAATAATTGCTCCCACAGTTGATTTCTTCACACCAAGCTGCTTACCTATTGCAGATTCAGTCTTCCCAGTATTAGAAAAATACCCGATTCTTTGATTGAAAGATCCAAGAACAAGCCGGAGATTTCTTCAATTTAAATATGAATCAGAATCAGAATGAACTTTATTGCCAAGCATGTTTACACATACGAGGAATTTGACTTGACATTAGGTGCGCTCGATAAGCGCTTCCTAATGACGCGGCAGCCATACAAGGCGCCTGTCATGCAGTGGGGGGTAAAGAGGGGAAGGAGGAGGGGGAGGGAACACATTGGGTAGAGAGAAAAAAACAAAGTTTTCAAAATAGTGCTCGAATGAGCAAAATTGTGATCACATAGAAAAAAAACCCTCAGTTGCACAATTAGCAGACAAAATACAGATCACATATTAACAAAGAAAAAGAGAGAGACCAGTGTGTGTAGTCAGCATGTAATATCAGTATGAATGCAGTGTGGATGTATCAGTTGCTGGTGCACAACAAAGGAGCGACTCCTAGGCAACGGATGGATGTTATGTTCATGTATTCTAAACACAGATAACCATGTCCACAGAGTCTATCTCTCTTCATGCATGCCAGATGGCAAAGTTCTGAATTAGACACATGATAACGCTGTCTTTGAAGAGATCAGTTTGCTGAACAACAGCAATTGTTTGTTAATTGTTTGAGTTAGAGAGAAGCCAAAACACCTTCCTGCATAATCTCTGCACCTGGAGGAATGAGTTCCCAAGGACGCCGAATCAAGGCCTGATGAGCACAGTCACTTGGAGCATAGTAATTTCCAGTCTCATGCGATTCTGTGCATCACAATTAATTCAATTCACAGGCTTAAAATCATTCCCTGGAGAGCACCCAGCGGCTCAAGATGTATTCACCCTCCTGATTCAGTTCAACAATCAGTCCACCATTTGCCACTATGAGTGCACTCCCATGCTGGTCGAATTGTTGAAGGACCTTCGCAGGGATCCGCATTTTGACCAGCTCTTCCAACTTCTTTAATTTCTGATACACTACGAAACTCCGGAGCCAAACAGTAGAAATCCTGTGATCATAGCCAAACAGATAGATGTCTTCTGCATCTTCAATCGAATCACACAGACACATGAGTTCCAATTGTCCCATGAGTCACACATTTGGGTTCCCCCGGGCCCGATTTTCTGTTTGAAAAGGTGGTGTCAATTGCATTTAAAGCCCGAAATTCAATTTTTTCCATTTTTCCGTTTGGCTTGAGATCCGCGAGAAGGAGCGAGACACAGACACAGACAGGACGCAGCAAGCTGGGATCAGTCAGGGAGGCAGAGGAGGAGAAAATGCGACTGCTCTCTCTGAAAGCCGGAAGAAGAACAACATTTATTGCAACATTTATTTAGAAGTCACATGTAAAGCAAGCAGCACTGGATCAGTTCGATGCTGTCCCCTTGGGAACGTCTTCAGACTGATCCCGACTTCCGGGTGTGGGTTACAGTTTTCTTCTCGGGTGGGGACAACCCAGTACAATAGGATGGGCTTATGCGCGACTATCTGAATGGCTAATCTACCTATGGCGGGAACAGGCCATCCACTGCACACGCCACTTTATTCTAGAATGTGCTATCAACAGCGTGCGTGGGTGTTAAGTCTGGGTGTGTATCTAATGTGAAAGACCTGACTTAAAAGAGAGAGAGAGAGAGAGAAAGTGAGCTCTGTAGCTCTGCCTAATTTCAGTTTATCAGAGTTTAGCATCAGATATTTGTTCATAAGCATGCAAACAGAACATGTATGGAATATGTGTAGAGCATAATGGGAGATTACCTACAGGATTATTATTTTTGGCACTAACTTTTCATTACCCCTTTCACTTCCCCCTTTTGACATGATTTTATCATGTCAACCATGCATGGTATGAGAGACGCTAGCAATTAACAGATGGTGAATAAGGCAGGTTCCTGCGTTGTGTGACAACCCTAGAGGCTTGCATCATTGGTTCTGCTACCCTTGCCTCCCCCCTTCAGGGATGAGAATCCTCCACGGATCCGCGGAATTCCTCAGATTTGATCATGTCTAGGGTCATTCTCGTGAATCGTCTAAATTCGAGGAGAAAATTTTAGGGGGGGGGGGTGAGGTCTGTTATGAGCGGTGAGTCGTATTTTCGATCGGCTGCTAAAATCCACCGCGCAGAACGCGCTACCCAGCGAGATCAGTAATGTAATGTAACAAGGCCACTGATTGGCTGATACTTATTGAAGCAACCAATTGGCGATTTTGTTATTCCTTTGTCATATCCAACACGCGGCGCGAAATGCAAATGGCGGACAGTTCAGTCAACTGAGTTTTCCCGATTTCGTGAAAATGGTGAACCTAAAACTCACGAAAGACAACAAAGCAAGAATTTTAGAAATCGACAAAGGGATAAGGAACAAGTTTCGTTGGGAATGGCTCGAAAAAACTGTCAGTGACTGTAAAGATCGGTAAAAATACCAAAGTTGTGGTTGAAAAAAATGGCCGACTTCATAGCGAAATGCGAAGTACTAGGGAAAGCCCAGTGTGTTTATTGCAACGATTTCTTGAGTTATGGATCTCATGGTTGTGTTGCCTTAGTTGAACACTGTTCAAAACAGGAACATCTCAAAATTGTGGCTACAAGGAGATTGAACTACTCGCTCGTGCTGCATTCAAAACGATCGATGGACATGGTCAAATTCAGATGCCAGTCGATCAAAGTTCATCACAATCGGCCCCGATTACAGCAATTAGTGATCGGAAGACACATTCCGAGGTAAGATTTTTTTTCTCGTTATAAGTAGTGTACTTGAGAATTTTCGCGTAATGAATTTGTTATGAAATAGCATGTGTAAGTTGTGACGTCATGCCTGTTTTGAAACACTAATTGCATTTGAATGCTGATTATCGATTGTTAATAGATAAATGTTATTATATATTTTCTCACAATTTGAAATGCAATCTAAGAATTTTGAATATAATTTATCATTTTTTGTTTCACTAGTAGGAGCTACATAATGCATGTGTAAGTTTTTTTTTTTGTCATGGGTGGTGATGGGTTGCCTTTCCTAAGATATCTTTGCTTTTATTAGTAAACATAATTCCTTTATGGTCATTGCATAAAAATATTAAACATCTTTTAGGTTTTACTTACTTTCTTAGATTATCTTTCAAATATTAAAATATACTAATATGCAACTTTTTTATATTCCTAGTAACACTAACAAATGCACACATTAATAAATCAAAATGTTTGCAGAATGTCAGTATATTTTAATAAATGGGTGATGGACTTAGTGATGGAATTTTGTTAATATTTATAATTTATTTTACTTGGTTAAATTATTTTGTCTGTTCTAGAACTATGTAAATGTAATTCTGTGTCAGTTCTAAACATATTAAATAGTAGTAAAATATAATTTATGTATTATTACATCTACATACCATTCAGATATCATAAATTTACACATGTGATGCAGCAGCAGATTAAAAAGGTAAACTATAAATGCATTTGTACTTACTTCTAACTTTAAATATAAGACCATATTTGAGCATTCTAAAACACCAGATTTCGTTAGCTTCTGGGGGACATTGCCCCCCAGACCCCCCACCAAGGCTCCTGCGTCCCCCAAGACCCCCAGCTTAGTTTCCTCTTTTTTCCCCAAACCCCATTCTCATCCCTGCCCCTTGTGGACACCTTAGTGCGGTGCAGCGATATCTGAGAGCTGAACTGTCAGCAAGTCCTGTACCCCCATCGAGGTCTCCTCCCGATCATAGTTCTTTGTCCAGTGGCGTGGACCGTGTGGGGGTCATAGAGTCGAATAGGGTCAATCCACGAAGGCCACGAAACCATTATCCACCGGTTGACCCTTGCCAGGGCTTGCATCATTCGGTTGCATTCATCACACGGTTGCGACAGAGGTTTGGCCTTCCTCTGTGTCTGCTTCCTGTATCCGCAACTGTGGAGCACAGTCCCATCTTGTTTACACACACCGGTACCATTAGAAGCCAAACAACTGTGTGTCCACGCTCTGAGAGGCATATCTTGTCCCATGAGGTCTATAAGACAGTCTGGTCAGGGATGGCAATTTTCCGCCGATCCGCGGATTTCCGCCGATTTATTTTCAAATTGATCATTTCTGTGAATCGTCTTAATCCGTTGAGAAAATTTTATGGTGGGTAAGGTACCTTATTGTTACCAATTTTAGCGAAAATCAACACGATTACATAGGCGCTCAGCGCTTCCCCGGAAGTCGTCTCTCGCAATAACCCGGATGTGTTGTGTTCAAGCTACTGCTGTACTGTAAACAGCCCTGCGATTGGATAGTTGCAAACGATTGGACCAATCAAGTGGCTCGTTGTATGCTTTGTCAAAAATTCATGGCGGCGTGTTCTCAGGGATGTGATTTTCTGTTAATTCGCCGAATTCCGCTTTATTTTATCTTCCAGGAAGATAAAGTACGTTAGCGGCTTGTGGTCCACGAACGCAGTGAAGATGCGCCCTTTCAGGCAGAACTGGAAGTGGCGTATGGCCAGGTGGAGAGCCATTAACTCTGTTACTTGCGGCGTACAACGGCTGTATGAGCTGGGCTGCGCGGGGGAGGGAGCGGTATTAAAAGTTAACCATCCCCCAAAACTCCCGCAGCGCCCTGACATCGATGTTGAGGAGAAAAAAATAGCAAAACAATTTAGATTACTTTTATGATTCCAAATAGTTTAAAATTGACAGTGCACAGTGGACATTGACTCATAACTTTTGATTGTGCAAAATGAACTGCTCAAGTCTCAATGGAGATTGAAACTGGTGATCTGAAATGAATGCTGAAATTATAAAAAGTAATGGTATGAATGAATTTTATTTCTATTATGGAATAGATAAAATTAACTGATTTTGATTTGATCGAGTGTTAAAGCACGTGATGGATAATGCTTGTTGGAATATTTTAGGAATGCTATCTTCTTGGAACATAAGTCAATATTATACAGTAATAAGTGGCATTCAGCTGTTTGTTTTATGTCATTTAAGCACAGTTCTGGTACTTAAAAATCATAAAAACCCAGGAGCTTCGGGGGGCTTCGCCCTCCTTGCCCCACCCCCACCAGGGCTCTGCCCCAGACCCCGCTGGGGGACTGTGACCCCCTGCTGAATTTTCAGATAATGTCCCCAACCCCAAATCACATCCCTGGATCGTGTTGGAATTCTGAGCTTTCGGTATTGTTTTCAGCGGAATTATGAGGTTTTTATCGAAGGATCAGGAGTCATCAGTGCTAGGAATAGACAAAAGTGTCAAAAATAAGTTCCGATGGAATTGGCTTGAGAGAAAAGTGATGGTAAAGGTGAAAATTGGCTCAAAGTTTGACGAGGTAACACTCGGACAATTTCTGAAGAAACCAGAAAAGGAGATGAAGTTCAAAGTTCAGAGACTGACACAGCTTGCTGCCAAAAGGAAGAAAGTTTCACATTAGAAGTGACTTGGTGACCAGTGTAAATAGTGTAATAAACTCTTATAGAACTGTTAAATACGTTGGACTAAAGACAGTGAGACAACATTGAAGAAAAAGTAAGTTAACTTTTCATTAAGTTAAATGATTTATCTAAGTCTAGTATTTCATTTTTTTTTTTTTTTATCATTTTTTCAGTCTAAATTGCTTCTGTTTTACTGAAAACCTCCCAGCTTCAGGGGGGCTGTGCCCCCCCAGCCCCCCCATAAGTCAATCGACCAAATTAGATTTCAGCTGAAATCAGAATTTCCTGTTGCCATCCCTGTCTGGTGGGTGCAGCAGAGGGTATGTAACATTCAGTTCAGCCAGTGAACAGTTCAGTAATGCTGTCCAGGGATGCCACCCCCCAGTCGCTGAACAGAGGTGGAGATGCTGGTGTTGGAAGGCTTGAGGTCCTGGCTCCACCCTGGATGCTGGAGGTGCGGTGGATGTGCTCAGGTACCAGTCCATTCTTCTTCTGGGGACTGAAGTCGTACAGTCACTCACCCTACGACCTTTTTCTAGGTCGCAGGCACACGTCGTGATGGTCTGGTGCTCTCCGGCATGCATCGTCCTTGTACCCTTCACCTTTAATCAAGTGCCAATACAAAGGGCTCAGCCGGGGCAGGACCAATAATGGTCTGAGGGGTTGCCATCACAATGTATGGAGCCTGTACAGTTTTATCCTTATTCACTACATCTGTAGTTATCTATGTGCTGTTGTAAGTTATCTCCCAGTAGCCTTGAGTGTGTGATTGTTGACTACATGAAATCTGCAAGTGGTGGTTGTGTTGTGATGAGTGTGTTGGGTGATGGAACCTATATGTTCAGCAGTGGGTAAGTAGTAGATGACATTGTTCAACATTAGGAGACATCCTTATCCATGCATTGTTGTATTCAGGCATTCAGAGCTTCTAACCTTCACCCTTATCCAGACTACCTAACCGTAATTAGCATGATGGAAATAAATAACGCAAGAACCCTATAAGTCTCACACCCCTACATTCGTGTGATGAGCTATGTATGATTTATGTGTTACCGGTAGCACATTGTGTTTACAAATACTCTGTGATCGCACACGGGTCCTCTTCCTCGTCACCCCTAGCCTTAGGGTCTTCAGTTCCTCCTTCCCCGGGCTCAGAGAGGGGAACCAGTGGGACTACCTTCTCTTGGCACTGCACCATCTGATAGCCAGGTGGGGCAGGGAATTTTTCATTGATTGCGGTGGTGATACATTTTAAACATAAGTGACGGATACAAGGTATGCAGCAGCATCCACATAAGGTGAGAGTGGTTACTGCTGCTACCAATGACATAAATACCGAAGTGACCAGGGTTTTCCATTTACCCAGCATTTGGTCTAACCCAATTTCCTACTGGGTCGTTAACACCTGAGTAGTCTGCCAATTCTTCGGACAGGGTTTTTAGACCTGATAAGGCACGCGTTATAGACCTGTCTGGGGATGTGTTGTTAGGAATAAAGACGCAGCAGTTCTGTGTAAACATAGAGCATACACCACCCTTTTCAGCCAATAGGAAATCCAGTGCCATCCTATTCTGGTAGGTCATCAAGGAAGTTGCAGCCAATTGTTCGTGCAGGCCAGTAATAGCATCTCTAGTCATATTGTTGAGCTTTTGTACGTTGAAATGGATGTAGTTAATGCAGTCTGTATTCTTATTGGCAGTGATTGTTGGCCCAATGTATGGTATCATTGACTCAAACCCAGCTGCCACCTGATCTACTAATTTATATTGATCGGGAACACCTCTGGGTACCCCTGTAGCGTCAGTATTTGTGGGAGAGCCTGCATACAGGTCAAAAGGGTTGGTTGCGCTTCTCCCAAGTCTACCTCGTCTTGGGTTCGACAGTGGCTCAAAGTTGGCTTGCTGCCATAGGTTGATATCTGATACCGATGCGGGAATTACCTTAACGGGTGCTATTAAGGACACTATGGTGCAGGTGCCTGACCAGTCACGGGGGAGGGTGTTTCTTTTTTTTTTTTTTTTTTTTCCACAATATCTTTATTGAACCTTTTTTTGTTTAAACAAACATGATACAAACAATCAAACACTAACACTAAAGTACTACAAAAAAAAAAAAATGCACTAAAAAACACCAACAACCACCAACAAAATCAAATCTTCAACAATGCTCCTCTGTTTAGTCTAGACAATCCAACATATAAGTATACATATTATGTTCACCAGTTTGGAATTTACAAGGTCCACACATATCATTCACCTTCTTCTTCAAGAGTTATGTTTAAATTTTTTACATAATCAATAAAAGGTCTCCATATGTTCTCAAACACAATTTCCTTTGATTTCAGTATATATGTTATTCTTTCTAATGGAAGGTTTGTTAACATCTGTCTTAACCACTGAGTCACATCTGGTCTATGAGTCTTTTTCCATAATAGTGCAATACATTTTTTGGCATTAAGCAAACTGAGGTCTATGAATGTTCTTTCACTTTTATTAAAATTATGCTTTTCTGGGTACAGACCCAACAAAAACAGTTTAGGATTCAATATGATTTGTTTTGAGATTATTTTTTCAATTGTTACCCTCACCTCTTCCCAAAACATTCTTATTAATCTACATTCCCATACACAATGAAATAGAGTTCCTTTACTTTCCATACATTTTGTGCACGTATCTGGTATATTTTTGTTATATCTATTTAACTCCTCCGGTGTAACATACATCCGCATTAACCATTTGAAATGTATCAATTTAAGGCGTACATTTATTGATTTGGTTTGAGCTTCTGTACAAGCCAATTCCCATTGTTCCTCTGAAATTTCAGTTTGCAGATCTTCTTTCCAGTAGTTTAATCTTTTCAGTGAATTTTCACTTGAAAATAGTGTCAATGAGTTATAAAGCTCTGAAATAATACCCTTTCTTTTACTATCTTTCATCAACATTTTTTCCAAGGATGAATAGATAGGTCGAGTGAGAGCTTTATTTTGATTTGATCGAATAAAGTTTCTAAGTTGAAGATATTTAAAAAAATGTGTTCTATTGAGATTAAATTTGATCCTCAACTCTTCAAAAGACATTATGTTTTCTGCACATGGCAAATATAAATCCTGAATCTTTTGTATCCCTTTTAAATTCCATACTTTAAATACAGCGTCCGCTCTCCCTGGTTTAAAATATTGATTACCCCATATTGGACTAAATTGTGACAATAACTGTGGTTCTTTTAAATAGTTTTTAGCTTCACACCATATTTTGATCATATGCTTTACAAATGGATTTTTAACTTGTTTTTGTAATTTTTTTGCCGAATCTGAGTATATGAATATGGGAAGAGGTAAAGGTAAATTGTATGATTCCATTTCAGTCCAGTGAGGGAGATCATTTGATGAAAAATAATATGTCATAGACCTCAGTTGTGCCGACCAATAATACAACATAAAATTTGGACATTTCAGACCTCCACGATCAAATGGTAAATATAATAAAGACAGACGTAATCTAGCCCTCCTGTTGTTCCATATAAATTCCACTAACTTTTTTTTAATTCTTGAGAATAAATCTAAAGGTGGTGGTAAGGGAATGTATTGAAATAAATAAAGTATTTTAGGTAAGATATTACTTTTAAGTATATTAATTCTCCCGATCATCGACATTGGTAGTGACATCCATCTCTGAAGTAACTCATCAATATCTGTCATTAAGGCTTCATAATTGACACTGGCGACTGATTCTAGCTTAGGCACAATTTGGATTCCTAAATATTTGAACTGATTTACAACATTGAATTGATTTATCTCAGGGGCTGGGTAATTTCTCTGGGTCTCATTTAGCATTAATATTGAAGATTTAGTTTTATTTATTTTATATCCTGATATTTCCCCGAAATTCTTTATTAAATTCAACAAGGTCGGAATTGATTTTTTAAGATTCGACATAAACAAAATTATGTCATCGGCATACAGTGAGATTTTATGTTCTGTTGGTCCAACTTTAATTCCATATATTTGTGACTGTAGACGTATCGCCATCGCTAAAGGTTCAATTGCCATAGTAAACAGTAAAGGTGAAAGTGGACAGCCTTGTCGACATCCTCTATTGATTTTTATTGATTTTGAAATATTGTTATTTGTTAGAATTTCTGCAGTAGCATTATTATATATTATCTGAACCCATTTTATGAAATTATTTCCAAGTCCAAACCTTTGTAAGACTTCAAAAAGAAAGGGTCATTCAACTCTATCAAAGGCTTTTTCGGCATCCAGTGATAAGAGAGCTGTATCCGGTGCTTCTTTATTAGAATAAATAATATTAAATAGTCTTCTTACATTATGGAAGCCTTGTCTTCCCTTTATAAAGCCATTCTGATCTCGATTAATAATATTTGGTAAAATTTCTTGTATTCGTCTTGCTAAAATTTTACAAATTATCTTAAGGTCGGCATTTTACCATTTACCAATGGCTGCAGAGACTACTCGGGCGGCGGTTAGACCCTGAGGTTGAAGCCTTGTGGGGAAACACAAGTGAGAGTGTTGCTCCAGATGGTTCCAAAGGAGTGGAGGAGCAGCCAGTTAAGTCCTGGCCGATCTTACTGTTTTTTGCTGTAGTCCTGGGTGTACCCTATCTTATCTGGAAGCTGAGCTCCAGCTCCGTCTCCGAAGAAACTGGCACCAACTGGGCCAGCGGAGAGGATGACCATGTCGTGGCCCGAGCGGAGTATGACTTCACAGCTGCATCTCAGGAGGAAATTTCAGTGCGGGCTGGGGCCATGCTCAACCTTGCTCCCAGAGGTGAGAGCTCTTCAGTGACAGCTGGTTAGGATTTTAAGTCTATATTATTTTTTTCCGGTTCCGGTTCCGCCGGACCGGCGGCGCCACACGAGTCGGCTGCCTGTTGCAACAGCCTTTTTTTTTATCTTCCTTCTTCTTTCTACACCTTTCACTCTGTATATATATCACGGACGCACGGATCGCCCCGGGGGTCTCCCGGGTCGGCGGACGGAGCCACGGTTTGCAGCGGGAGACGTTACAGCGGGGAGGAGCTAGTGCTAGCTAGCACTTGGCCGCCGCCCGGTGCTAATGGGAAACTCGACATACCGGGAGCTGTAGCGAAAACGAAGCGGGTGCCGGGCTGGAGTTTAGGCGGCGTGAAAGAAATATAAGACAGAATAATAAAGAGCGATGGCAAGAACCAAGCAGACCGCCCGTAAAATCTACTGGAGGAAGAAGCCCCCCAGGAGACAGCTAGCCACCAGGGCTGCTCGGAGAGGCGCTCCGGCCACCGGCAGAGTGAAGAGGCCTCGCCGTCACAGGTCCGTGGCTCTGAGAGAGATCCGTCGCTACCAGAAATCCACGGAGCTGCTCATCCGTAAGCTGCCCGTCCAGCGCCTGGTGAGGGAGATCGCTCAGGACTTCAAGACCGTCCTGCGTTTCCTGAGTTTCGCCGTCATGGCTCTGCAGGAGACCAGCGAGACCCACCTGGTGGTCTCTTCTTCGCTAAGGGGGTCACCATCATGCCCAAAGACTTCCAGCTGGCCCGCTGCATCCGCGGAGAGAGAGCTTAGACTTTCTGCTGCACATTCACCAGCCATAATGCTCTGCACTGTGTGTCTATATATATACATTTATAGTAATATGGACATATGTTTACTAGATGTTGTTTTTTCTTGCCTTCTGATTGTTGCTCTGAGTGTTGCTATCCCTATGCTGTTGCAATCCTGGAATTTCCCCATTGTGGGACTAATAAAGGCTTATCTTATCTTATCTTATCTTATCTTATTTAATAGGCTTATTGGTCTCATATTTTCACATTTATTAGAGGGCTTACCTGGTTTTGGCAGCAGTATAATTAAGGCATTATTCATATATGATGGTAAATTACTATTTTGAAATGCTTCTAAAACCATTTCCAAAAAAGGTTTTGTTAATTTATTCTTAAATTTTTTATAAAGGTCAACTGGAAGACCATCTGGTCCTGCACTTTTTCCTGATTTCATATTATCAATGGCTAGTCCAACTTCTTCTTGACTAATTTTAGACTCCAGTATCTCCCTATTTTCATTTGGAATACACGGTATAAATAGTTCATTCAAAAACCCATGTAGTTTTGTTAAGTCAGATTCATTTTGGTATCATATAATTTTTCATAGTAATCTCTAAAGGCTCTATTAATTTCTGAAGGATCTATAACTACCTGTCCGTTACTTATAATACTGGTAATTGGTGTTTTAGATTCTAATTGTTTAATCTGCCATGCCAATAACTTTCCTGATTTTTCACCTTGTTCATAAAAAGATTATTTCAATCTTAGAAGACTCGAGGCAGCTCTATTCGCTGATTTTTTGTCATATTCAGCTCTCAAAATCAGTAATTCGTTCTCCAACCTTGGATCTCTTCCTGCATATACTCTTTCTTGAAGAATTTTTATTTTATGTTCCAATTGGACTCTCTCCTCTCGAGTCTTCTTAGACTTTGAACCTGTATAACTAATAATATGTCCCCTAATAAAAGCTTTGAAAGCCTCCCACTTTACACATGCTGATGTTTGTGTAGTATTGATATCAAAGAACTCATCTATCTGTTTTTCTATATACTTAACAAATTCCTCATCCTGAAGCCATTTATGCTGAAATTGCCATCTACCTGGTTCCTTTGTCAATTTCTTATCTACATACATTAGACAGCAGGGTGCATGATCAGAGATCACGATGTTATCATAAAAACAGTTTTGAATCTTGGACCTTAATTCTGTGGAGATCAAAAAATAATCTATACGTGAGAATGTCTTGTAGGTATTGGAATAACAAGAGTATGCTTTAACTTGTGGTTTCATTTCTCTCCATATATCTATCAATTTCAATTCTTTCATAAAATGATTAATGGTCATCCTACATCCATTGTGCGTACAGTCCAGTCCTGTTGATCTATCTATACTGGGATTCAATGTACAATTAAAATCCCCTGCTATTATATGTTGCCCTGTAAGTGATGATAAGATAAGAAATAAATTGGCAAAGAACTTTTGATCATCTATATTGGGACCATATAAGTTCACCAAATTTATGTTTTCTAATAGCAAAGATCCTTGAATGATTACATATCTTCCAAATTTGTCTCCAATTACATTTTTCACTTGAAATGGGACTGATTTATGTATGAGAGTCATAAGTCCCCTGGCTCGGGATGAAAATGATGAGGTGAAAACATTTCCTTGCCATCTACTCCTAATTCTTTTTACATCTTGCTCTATTAGATGAGTTTCTTGTAAAAAACACAATTTTTGAACCCATGTCTTTTATTTTATTCATAACTTGTTTAAGTTTTTTTAAATTTTGTAGACCTCTGCAATTCCATGAAGTTAAATTAAGATTAACGCACTGATTTATAATCAATAGGGAGTTTGGGATTACCTTGCAGTGTAAACATGCTCAAACAGAAAAGCAAAAAAATGAGAGGTTGAACATTCACCCTACAAACTACACACAAACAAATTCCCCCTTCCCACATTTGTGGCAATCCCCCCAAAAGCAAAAGAAAAATTCCGTTTCCCGATATAGCCATCGACCGTTCCACACCCACGAGGATCAGCCAAAGCCACTCCTTCTTCATCCTCCCAATCACCCTAACTCTACTGCTTTTAATAACGTAACATTAACTCTCTTCTGTAATTTTCCAATTTAACTCCAAAATTTTTTTTAGCAATTTTGCACTTTTTTTTTTTTAATATGTAATACATTCTATATTTTGTAATCTTGTTATATGCTTCTAATCAGTTAAATGCTCAAATATTCTACCCTATATTCTGTTCATGCTTAGCTCCCACCAGTCTCTTCCTGGATCTTCTTGATGAGCTCCTGCGCCTCCTCGGGGGTCTTGAAGATGCGTGTTCTGCCCTCATATGTGACCAGAAGTCTTGCAGGGTGAATCACTCCATGACGAATCTCAAGGTTGCGCAGTTCTTTGCGGATGGGGTCAAACTGCTTCCTTAATTGTTGGATTCCTGAGGCCAGATCTGGGTAGAACCGCACCTGCTGATCTTGGTATTTAATTTCTCCTTTGGCCCGCACCGCGTTGGAGATCATCATCCTGTCTCTGTAGCTGAGAAACTTCATAATTAGCGTCCTCGGTGCTGCCTTGTTACCTCTCGGTGGGCCAATTTGGTGGGCGCTTTCCAAGACGACTGAGGATTTTAGCTCCGCGTTGTTCAGCGCCTCCGGGATCCACCCCTCCAAAAAGGAGCATGAATCACGACCTTCGGCTCCCTCCGGTAAACCCACCAGCCTCAGGTTGTTCCTTCTGGACCGAGATTCCAAGTCCAGAACGCTATTTTCCAGATCTTTATTTTTTTTTTCCAAAGTGCGCACCTTTATTTGAAGTCCGCTGATTTCATCCTCCGCACTTGAAACACGAAGCTCCGCCTGCGTCACTCGCTCCACGCAGTCACCCAACTCCTTTCTCATTGCATCCAACGCTGCCATAATCCCATCAAGTTTAGCGGAAAAGTCTGCTCTCATTGAGCTAATGGCAGCCAGCACTGCACCTGTGCCGCCATCGTCAGCAGCAGCAGTTACCGCACCACCGCTAGTTTCATCCGCCATATCCGCAGCTTTTTCTACTGCGCCACAAACTTTAAAGTCCGTTAATTTGGACTGCTTCGGCGATTCAATTTTTCCCCCTCCTGATTTCCCAGCCTTAGTCTTCACCGGCATATCCTCACCCAAACGCTGGGAAAAGTTCTGTTCCAAATGAGAGAGTTATTTGCCGAATTTTTATTTCCAGGGGCAGAGCAGAGTGATACGTGTCCTTCTAGGCGGCCGCCATAACCGGAAGTCCGGGGAGGGTTTTTCTTAATTTGTAACCTCCGCAATACCAATAGACATCTGAGCGGGCGTACTTTAGTTTGGTGGCATTTGGCCAAGTTGTGGCATTGATTAACTCCATGCACCAATCCCCTAATAAGTGTCCTACTGGGTGTCCGGTGAGGTTGTATTTTGTAATGCAGGTGTAGTTATTTGCTACGGGAGTAAAGATAGGTGGGTGCGTCCCTTGTGGCGCCAGTGGGTATGGTGTTTCTAGATGTTTACACTTAGGCTCAGGATGTTCGGTCATGCAAATTCATCATTCAGTATGTCTCATTGTATGAGAATAGCGACGGCACAGTTAAGAGCGCCGGGCAGGAAGAGGAACAGGCAATACACTCAACTCTTGTTACAGATCTAGCAGTATTGCTTATCCAATCTAACCAGTAATTCTTTTGTGCAAACCCCATCTCAATCTCTATCACTTTTGTAACAGGTATCTCCTGTGGGGTTAGGACGGTAATCTTTTTCTCTTCTCCCTGTTTACCCTTAGTCGTCTGCCAGTTATTGGTCTTTTTGTTGCTTGGGCCCCCCCAACCTGTAGCTTGAACTTTCTCCCTGGGTCTGTTCCAGTCACCCAAGCCCGCGTCTGAGGCACATGGGGTTTTTAACGTAATAAAGATGGGGTTGCACTTCCCAGGGTTACATTTTCTGGGGGATGTCCCTTTTAACAGTGACATTTGCTGTAGGAGGTTTTGTCCATTACAGACTCATCGTTGCGCTTCCCGTGGGGTGTACCCCATGACCAGAGTCCAGTGTTCCATCCTATCCATTCCCATTTTAGACAGTAGTCACTCCACTCATTAGATCTTTTATAAAGAATACACATGTATTTAACTGCCTTTTGTAACTTTCTCTGGTCTGTCCATTCCTTACAGTCCACTATGTTGCAGAAGTCAAGTCGGATAGTGGAGGTGTTACTTCGGCGGAAGATCAGTGTTGGTATAGTGGGCCCTCCAGTTCTTTTGTCGGGTCGGCGTCCTCTTGGTTGTCTATGTAATAACCAGAGAATGGAACCTGCAACCAGGATAGCGATGATTGTCACTACTATAGCCTCCCCCCGCGTCCAACTACATTTCCCTCCTTTCCTACAGGTGGGTCGTCTCCTATTGAGTTGATTATTCGTCTCTGTCTCCCCGTGCTCCTGTTCTAAGTCCCGTGAGATTGGGTGAAATCGTATGGTCATCTTTCCCTTGTGTCCCGCCTAAGTCTGCCCTTATGGTTGTCAGTGTCCGGTCTGTTGGATCTTTGGATGGTGTGCAATGAGTCTTATGGATCCAATTACTCAATCTGCCTTCCGCCAACCACACCCTTGCACAGTGTGATGTCACCTCGGCCACCTTATAGGGTCCCTTCCACCTAGGAGAGGACCAGTTGATCTTGTACACCTTCCTCAAAATCCAGTCGCCCACCTCCACATGTGATGTGTCTTGGTCCTGCTCTCTGGTAAGGAGTTGAGCAACCTGTTGGGAGATACTCATGACAGTGTTATTTAGTTGGTTGACATATTCACTCATGTTCTCATGTTGCACTAGCTCAGGTGGTGAATCAGTGGGGGCAGTGGTAAACGGGCAAGGCATCTTCCTTCCTGTCAAAATCTCATGTGGGCTGACATTCAGGGTGGCATTTGGAGTCGACCTGAGGTTGAACAATACAATGGGTAGAGCCTCAACCCAGGTTAGTTTTGTGTCTGTACAGATCTTGGCCAATCCCTCCTTAATTGTCCTATTTGCTCTTTCCACAAACCCCTGTAAAGAAGGGTGGTAAACAGCTCCAAACTTATGTTTGATCCCAAACATCCCTTCGACCTGTTGTAGGTCCTCATTAGAGAAATGGGTACCATTGTCTGATCTTATCACTTCAGGTATCCCAAACCTCGGGATGATTTCTCTGGTGAACCACCTGATCACTTCCTTTCCCTTCTTTGTTTTAATAGGTGTGGCCTCTACCCACCTTGAGAAGGGGTAGATACAAACGAGCAAATACCTTTTACCCTCTGTTCTATGGTCTGCCCCCATGTCTGTGAAGTCAATGACTATTTCTTTCCATGGGGCCCCCGGGACTGGGAAACTTCCCATTCCTGTTGTCAGTGTACCCTTGGGATTGTAACTTTAATAAATTTCACATGACTGTACAAAATATCTACAAATATCCCTTAAAAAGGGGTGCTACCAGTGCTGTGAGATGAGTGTATTCACCTTGGAGCTCGCACAGTGTCCTCTACTGTGGGCTTCCTGACACAACAAATTTAATAGCCCTGCCGGCGCTACTATTTTACCCTCATGATTTCTCCAGAGCCCTCCTTCATGGCTCCCTTCTCCCTCCAATCTTGTTTTTCTGTCAGGGCTGCAGCTTCCTGTATTTCCTTGATGTTGTGTATATTCAGCTTTCTGTGTGGTCTATCGGCTGCCCTCTGATTCATCTGCTTCCTTGCATCATACCCCGTCACTGCCTTAGCTGCTACATCTGCTGCGTTGTTTCCTCTCGCTATTCTGCCATTTCCTCTTTGGTGCCCTCTGCACTTGACAGTTGCTACCTGTTTGGGTTCTAATAGTGCATAGTATAAGTCCAATAATTGGTCCAGGTGTTTTACTGGTGTGCCAGCTGAGGTCACAAACCCTTTTCTTCTCCAGTGGCACATGTCCACATGTACAGGTTGTACTGCGTATGCTGAGTCTGTATATATTGTTGCCGTTTTCCCTTCCGCTAATCTACACGCTTCTACCAATGCCACCAATTCTGCCATTTGTGCTGATGCTGGTTGTGGGATGATCTGTGCCTGCTTTGTTTCCAGGCCCTCTGGGGTTTCTTGTACTACTGCAAACAAGGCTACCAAGTTGCCTGCCTGTGTGTGATGGCTATGGCCATCACAAAATAAGATCATCTCAGCACTGTCTAGTGGGTCTGCCTGTACATTATCATGTAGTTTCATTTCTCTTTTTGATTCAGCAGCACGATCATGGTCTTGTGTGGTGTCTATCTGTGAGGCCATGTTTACTCCTGAGCTGAAGTAAACATATATATATATAGACACACAGTGTGGAGCATTGTGGTTGGTGGATGTGCAGCAGAAAGTCTAAGCTGTCTCTCCGCGGATGCGGCGGGCCAGCTGGATGTCTTTGGGCATGATGGTGACCCTCTTGGCGTGGATGGCGCACAGGTTGGTGTCCTCGAAGAGACCCACCAGGTAGGCCTCACTGGCCTCCTGCAGAGCCATGACGGCGGAGCTCTGGAAACACAGGTCGGTCTTGAAGTCCTGAGCGATCTCCCTCACCAGGCGCTGGAAGGGCAGCTTATGGATGAGCAGCTCCATGGATTTCTGGTAGCGACGGATCTCTCTCAGAGCCACGGTACCGGGCCTGTAACGGTGAGGCTTCTTCACTCCGCCGGTGGCCGGAGCGCTTTTCCGAGCAGCCTTGGTGGCCAGCTGCTTCCTGGGGGGCTTTTCCTCCAGTAGATTTACGGGCAGTCTGCTTGGTTCTTGCCATCGCTCTTTATTATTCTGTCTTATATTTCTTGCACGCCACCTAAACTCCAGCCCGGCACCCGCGTCGTTTTCGCTTCAGTTCTCCCGGTATGTCGAGTTTCTCCGTTAGCACCGGGTGGCAGTTGAGTGCTAGCTAGCTCTTCCCTGCTGTATCGTCTCCTGCTGTAAACAGAGGCTCCGTCCGCCAACTCGGGAGACCTTTGGGGCGATCAGTGTGTCCGTTATATATATAGAGTGAAAGGTGTGCCGGATCAGAAAGTTATCACTGGATCAGAAAGAAGAAGGAAGATAAAAAGACTCAGAATTGAGCCGCTGTTGCAAAAGGCAGCCAACTCGTGTGGCGCCGGAACCGGAAGATATGATATATGTGGTTTATCAAGCAGCTGCTGTAATCCTTGAGCCCTGTGTGCTGATAATGTGAATGCATTTGAGTCAAGAAGGGCCTTAACTCCATGTGTTGTGTGAATAATGGTTTGATTACCCATTGTCAGGTGCGATGTCTTTTCCACAGCTTTTCCTATAGCGGCCACATGTTTCACACAAGCCGGATGACCTATTTCGACATTGTCTAATTTGCTACTATAGTACGTTAGTACTTTTCTATCCTTGCTTGTCCCACTCTCCCCCTTTTGAAACAGAACGGCATTAACAAAGCTGTTGTTTTCATCCACATCCAGATGGAAAGGTCTGGAGTAATCAGGTGCATGTAGAGAGCATGCTAAGGAGAGAGCAGTTTTTAGTTCAATAAAGGCCCGGTCTGTTTGTAATGTCCATTCCAGGGGAGCGTTGTAGTTTCTGTATCCTGCTTGAGTGATTAGTGCCCTTAGGGGCTCCATTAATCCAGTAAAGTCAGGTATGAAGTTCTTACTGTATGTGACCAACCCCAGAAATTGCATCATTGCCTTCACAGTCATGGGTTTGGAGTGGTTAAGGATGTCAGTTTTGTGTGCAGCGGTCATACTACGCCCAGAAGTACCAATCACCCGGCCCAGAAAGGTAACCTTCGGTCGCTCAATTTGTAATTTGGATTTGGATACCTTGAACCCACATGCAGCCAAATGATTTAGTACTGTGGCAGTTGCGGTTATGATTGATTCAGAGTCCGGAGCTGCTATCAGAATGTCGTCTACATATTGTAAGAGTGTGACCCCTTCTGGCAGTGCAAGAGACTGTAGTTGTTGTCTTAGGATGACAAAAGAACAAAGCTGTTCTTTTCATCCACATCCAGATGGAAAGGTCTGGAGTAATCGGGTGCATGTAGAGAGCATGCTAAGGAGAGAGCAGTTTTTAGTTCAATAAAGACCCCGTCTGTTTTGTAATGTCCCTTCCAGGGGAGCGTTGTAGTTTCTGTATCCTGCTTGAGTGATTAGTGCCCTTTGGGGCGCCATTAATCCAGTAAAGTCAGGTATGAAGTTCTTACTGTATGTGACCAACCCCAGAAATTGCATCATTGCCTTCACAGTCATGGGTTTGGAGTGGTTAAGGATGTCAGTTTTGTGTGCAGCGGTCATACTATGCCCAGAAGTACCAATCACCCGGCCCAGAAAGGTAACCTTCGGTCGCCCAATTTGTAATTTGGATTTGGATACCTTGAACCCACATGCAGCCAAATGATTTAGTACTGTGGCAGTTGCGGTTATGATTGATTCAGAGTCCGGAGCTGCTATCAGAATGTCGTCTACATATTGTAAGAGTGTGACCCCTTCTGGCAGTGCAAGAGACTGTAGCTGTTGTCTTAGGACATGATTAAAAATGGATGGAGAGTCGACAAAACCCTGTGGCAGCCAGTTGTATGTGTATTGTGTACCCCCATAGGAGAAGGCAAACAATTGCTGTGAATCCGGATGAAGTGGTACACAGAAAAAGGCATTTGCCAGGTCAATGCAAGAGAAGAAGTTATGACTTGGTGAGATTGCATTCAGCATGGTGTATGGGTTAGGCATGTCGTAAAGAGTGGGTATTACCACTTTATTAATAGGTCTAAGGTCCTGAATCATGCGGTAATCTAATTTTCCTGGCTCGGGGACCGGGTTAATCGGGGTATTCCATGGGGACTCAGTGGGGACCAGAACCCCCGATTGGATCAGTCCATCAATGGTACCCCTGATTCCTTTTATTTGATCCAATTGAAGGGGATATTGGGCACGGTATATAGGAACAGTATTAGGCTTTAGGGGGATTGAGACGGGGGGATGTTGAGTAGGCCCACGTCTGTGGAGCCTTGAGACCACAACGTCTCAGGGAGACTGTCTGACAATGACTGTGAGTGTGGGTGGTCTGTATTCTCTCTACCGTGTGTGCGTGTGAGGAATCTTTTTTCAAGCTCCACAGTCATTGTGGGCCGTTGTGCGATCCGATACATTTTCAAGGAAGGAGAATATTGTAGACTTTTGTTCTGCGTGGGTAACCAATCAGTTGTTGTTATGCACCTCTTTATCATCGGGCCCAGGTTTTTTGCTTCCCCTCCATCCATTATATTCAGAGTCACATGAGGTGCAGATGTGGCAGTCAGTGCATATAAGGGTTGTAATGAATCAGGTACAGTAACTGCCGCAGCCACTCCTTCCTTTCCCACATAAATGTCCTCAATCTCAGTTGTTGGTTGTTCTGCTGTTTCTTGGAAATGTCGTGTATATCCTTCCCACAATGCATCATAGTTTTCATCTCCAAAAAGCTCATAGTTGAACGTGCAATGGGGTGGGTATTTTCATAGGGGTACACTATGGACATCCAAGGAAGCCACTGTGAAAAGATGTCCCCTAAGTGACTTTGTTCCAAGTCAAGGAGTAGCCCCCACCAAATTTCCGCACCCATTTCAGTAAGTGGGTGACTTGGTTTTGCAGGAGACTGTATCATTTGTCTCAGTGCCTGTTTGGGCGTTGCACAGCGTTGTACTGAACTGTCAGGGAAAGTTATGTCAGTGTGGGTGGGTGCCAACAATAATGAAATGTTTTGTGAGCACATTATGTCTCTTGCCACCAGGTTCACAGGGCATGTTGGTGATAGTAAGAATGAATGTTCAAATCTCAGTGAATTCCACAAACAGGGAACAGGTCTAAACAGGGGCCACTCTTCTGTGTTACCTGAGAAGCCAACAACAGGTACGGTATCCATTGAAATGGTGAGTGGCGTGTTTAGGGTGGAATACCTGACTCCTGTGTCAATCATGCACATATAATCTCGACCGTCCACTGTCAACTTCACTAGGGGTTCGAGAAATAGATCTGCGGGACACAGAGAGTCACCTGCTTTCAGTCCTGGGCAGCCCTATTGTGGGAACTGGTGAGCTCCAGTGGCTTGGTGCCAATTATCCCGTGCCTGGGAAAGAGGATGAGGACCATGTCGGGGAGGATATACACTGTGTGGATAATTGGGGGTTCCCTCGGGGTGCCTTTGTGAGTGTGGTTGGGGGCAGTACTGAGCCCAGTGGCCAAGTTGTCCGCAAAGGAAGCACTGATCCCGTGCCCGGGGGGGAAGGGGGGGGGTTATCCTTAACACGGCCTTTTTCTCTATTGTTAAACCTCTTATATCCTCTGTGGCCCTGTGGCTGACGCTGATAGGACAGTTCAGGTGGAGTGTCTGGGTAAGGTTCATATTGTTGTAGTGTGAGGTTCTGGAGTGGTTGCATGCTTAGAGTTTGATGGGGGGTGGGTTGTTGTGGCATCTGATTAGCAGAGGCCTTATTTTGATTCACCTTATCCCTCATCTCCTTCAGTTGTGCCTTTGCCACTTGAGACTGTAGTAAAGATAGCTCTTTCTTTTCCTGTTCATAGTTCTCAATCTCATTATCGATGTACTGAATAACATGAGCTGACCACATAGTGAACAGTAGGCTGGAGAGTCCGACTACTTGTTTCAACAATTTATGTATGGTGGCAGGTAGTGAGGCTTCTACTGCTCCCCTAAATAGCATTTCACTTGTACCGTTAGTGGCCGGGTTCTCACCTGTCCTGTCTTGCCACATATCTCTCACCCTGAGTAAGTATGGGGCCCCCTTCTCATGGTCGTTAGGTGGGATGTCACACAGTTTGGCCAATTTCATTTGAACAGGGAACTTATCTCGGATTATGGGCCACAGTATATACACCACTGCTGATAATGGGGATTCGTCCCTTTCTAAGTGTGTGCCTCCGAGTAGTTCCACCTCCCGCAGCATCCCCAAGGAGGTGCAGGAGGAGAATAGCCGTCTAAAGTCTCCCAGAGCAGGTGCTATTCCAGCACAGGTCTCAAGGAAAGCTTTGATCCATGGTGCACCGCCATCATGTATATTTGGCAGCTGTGATTTTATCAAGGCTGTGTCTTGGAGTGAAAATGGAGTGTAGTTTGTGGTCACACGGCCTCCGACTGACGTCGCCGTGGTCAGTGGCATTTGCCTCGCCCCCCGCGCGCCCGCGGAACCCGTCGCCCGTCATCCCTTGCTGGCTCGGAAAATGTGCCGTCATCACTGCAAGGGCTGCTTGAATAATAAAGTAAACCAGTTGGCGCAGATCTTCCTGTGAGCAGTAAGTGGCACTATCCCTTTTGTCAAATGTTTTTATGTAGGAGCACGCAGAGTGGGACTAATTTCCATCATAACAATTCCAACAGAAAATTTGATAAAGTAGAAAAGATATGTGCACCCCCACCCCTCATTTTTGTGGGTGGGGCCAAACGTGCAGAGTGTTATGTATTAATATAACTACACCCCCGCTACTGGTGGTAAAAGAAGAGGAATAAATCTGGCCAACCCAACCATATTAAGTTTATGATGTCCATTATCATCCAGATGTGACTCCTGTAACAAAGCCATCTCTACTCTCTCCCTTTTCAATAAAGCATAAACCTTTCTTTGCTTCACATTTCCTTTCCAGCCCCTCACGTTCCACGAACAAAGTCTAATCCTATTAGAAGAAGACATTAGGATTTAGGTACCCTGTAAAGATTAATAAATATGCCTCCAGCACCCCATTTTGTACATGTGAGACTTTTATGCATTTGGCATAATGTAATGCACAAATAATATAAATATTAATACGGTAGGTAGACCACTGCTGAGCCCAAAACACGTGCCCAAACACAAACCCAAAACAAAAAAAATACATAAAACCAACAAATAATAAATAGGATCCTTCCCCAGATCGCATGGGGATTGCTATTCTTTGAGGCACTTACTAAAGGCCAAAACACTTCACAAGAAAAGCAAGAAGAGGGGGGCAGCACAACAAAAGAATAAATAATAATAAAATTAAATTTAAAAAAAAGTAAGCAGAGCCTGCGAATAATTCCCTCCTTTACATGAGTGCCAAAAAAGGGGGGTGGGGGGCAAGTGATGATCCACATGGCAGGGAGCTACTGGAATGCCCCTTAATATTAAGAACAAGCAATGCATTTAAGCTTAAGTCGCATTCCATATGGGATTTTCACCTTAAGAAGTTGGATTAACGGATTAACATATGTGTATTAAACACAAAGAGCTGCGTCCATTATTTAAACCACACATCATGCACAAAGAGTCATAATAAGGCACAGAGATGGATAATAATAAATACACTGTCCAACCTTAAGGTCTACATTCTCATCTTCTCTGATTTGATACACTGGACACAAAAGACATAACTTCAATCGGGGAGTGCCGTTAAAGGATACAGTGGGGCAAAAAAGTACTTAGTCAGCCACCAATTGTGCACGTTCTCCCACTTAAAAGATGAGAGAGGTCTCTGAGAGACAAAATGAGAAAAAAAAATTCCAAAAAATCCCATTGAAGGATTTTTAATGAATTAATTGGTAAATTCCTCAGTAAAATAAGTACTTGGTCACCTACAAACAAGCAAGATTTCTGTCCCTCACAGACCTGTAACTACTTCTTTAAGAGGCTCCTCTGTCCTCCACTCGTTACCTGTATTAATGGCACCTGTTTGAACTCATTATCAGTATAAAAGACACCTGTCCACAACCTCAAACAGTCAGACTCCAAACTCCACTATGGCCAAGACCAAAGAGCTGTCAAAGGACACCAGAAACAAAATTGTAGAGCTGCACCAGGCTGGGAAGACTGAATCTGCAATAGGTAAGCAGCTTGGTGTGAAGAAATCAGCTGTGGGAGCAATTATTAGAAAATGGAAGACATACAAGACCACTGATAATCTCCCTCGATCTGGGGCTCCACGCAAGATCTCACCCCGTGGGGTCAAAATGATCACGAGAACGGTGAGCAAAAATCCCAGAACCACATCGGGGACCTAGTGAATGACTTGCAGAGAGCTGGGACCAAAGTAACAAAGGCTACCATCAGTAACACACTACGCCGCCAGGGACTCAAAGCCAGTACATGTTCAGGCCCGTCTGAAGATTGCTAGAGAGCATTTGGATGATCCAGAAGATAATTGGGAGAATGTCATATGGTCAAATGAAACCAAAATAGAACTTTTTGGTAAAAACTCAATTTGTCGTGTTTGGAGAAGAAAGAATGCTGAGTTGCATCCAAAGAACACTGTACCTACTGTGGAACATCATACTGTGGAACATCATACTTTGGGGCTGTTTTTCTGCAAAGGGACCAGGACGACTGATCCATGTAAAGGAAAGAATGAATGGGGCCATGTATTGTGAGATTTTGAGTGAAAACTTCCTTCCATCAGCAAGGGCATTGAAGATGAAACGTGGCTGGGTCTTTCAGCATGACAATGATCCCAAACACACTGCCTGGGCAACGAAGGAGTGGCTTCGTAAGAAGCATTTCAAGGTCCTGGAGTGGCCTAGCTAGTCTCCAGATCTCAACCCCATAGCAAATCTTTGGAGGGAGTTGAAAGTCCGTGTTGCCCAGCGACAGCCCCAAAACATCACTGCTCTAGAGGAGATCTGCATGGAGGAATGGGCGAAAATACCAGCAACAGTGTGTGAAAACCTTGTGAAGACTTACAGAAAACGTTTGACCTCTGTCATTGCCAACAAAGGATATATAACAAAGTATTGAGATGAACTTTTGTTATTGACCAAATACTTACTTTACCGAGGAATTTACCAATTAATTAAAAATCCTTCCGTGTGATTTTCTGCATTTTTTTTTTCTCATTTTGTCTCTCATAGTTGAGGTATACCTATGATGAAAATTGGAGACCTCTCTCATCTTTTAAGTGGGAGAACTTGCACAATTGGTGGCTGACTAAATACTTTTTGCCCCGCTGTACTTGCAGCCTTGCAGGGAACAGTGTGGAATATTCTGCTCCAATTCCGCTCAGGCCCTGCTTGGCTTCGTTGAACTCCTTTCTCCTACGAAGAACCTTGGCAGAGAGATTGTAATAGAAGGATATTTTTCTCTCGTCTAAGGTAATGTCGCCGTTGCCTGCTTTATGTCATGATGTCGCCATCATTCTCTGCTTGTCAGGAAACGGGTGGAACGCGATGATGACTGCACGAGGTCGCTGATTAGAGCCAGGTGCTGGGTGCAAGAGAGCGTTGAGCCCTCTCTAGCTTAACCCGGCCATCCTTCGTATCCATATTAAGAAAATCTGGAAGGCAGTGCTCAAAGAAGTCTTAAAGCATTCCCCCCTTCCATGTTCTCTGGCAAATTGACGATACGTATATTCTTTCGCCGCCCTTTGTTCTCCAGGTCGTCTATTTGTTCAAAGAGGGATTTTATTTTCTTCTCCAGAGCTAGGACCATGTTAGGCAATGGCTCGTTAGCCGTTTCCATCTGTAGCGTCCTAGCCTCTAGCTCGTCCAGCTGGTTAACGACCACTTTCAGCTCGTTGGTATGAGAGAGAACAGTCATGGCTAACTGCTCCAGTTTATCTTCAATAGCCTTCATTATCTTGCTGGTCATATGCTCAAATGCTTTAATGAGCCCAGGCTCCAGTTCCATCTCATTTTCATCTTGATCTTGTTCGCACCAATGTTGGACTAATGGCGTGGCTGTGCTTTCAGCGTTTTGTTGTCGTGGCTTACTGTTGTTCTTACCTTTCGATGACGGCATTGTTTTATGTTGTCTTGTCCAGTATTGCTCAAGAGTCATAATATTACGTTAGCTTACAAGAAAGAAGCTGTATCTTCAGTGAGAATGTTGAATTTATTTAGGCGTTTACGGAGGTCCACAAAAGCCGACCGTCTCCTAAGCCTCCGTCTTGATCCCTTGACCACCCCTTCTTTTTCTGATTGGTCATTGTGGCCTCAACGTACATAATTAAGTCATAGTTGGTTCACACTGTATTTTTAAAAAAGTTATATATTTTCCACACATTTTTTTATTTAGTTTATATCACTGTTCAGTGATGGAACTCAGTGTAATAGTGAATTTCTTTTGTGTATTTTCAATAAACTCATGGAGTACTGTAACAGGACACATGTACAAATACTTGAGACCCATTGTAGTGCATCAGTTTATATTTTACCAATATTTTATTAATTTTTTTTAAACTAATCAACTGAATTAACTAAAAAACATCCAACATGAATAAAGTACGTCTATAATGGTGTGAAAAGTGTTTGCCCCCTTCCTGATTTCTCATTTTTTTTGTATGTTTGTTACACTTAAAGGCGACGGACATTGACATTTTTTTATTGAACCAATCAACTGATTGTATGAAAATATTCCATTCTTCCCATTCCCCTGATTTAATATGTGTCACCATCCTACATAAATGAAATTATTTAGTCATAGTCCATCTTTCACTCAGTGATGCTGCAGTACCGCCATCTGCCGATAGGTGCGTGCAGCCTTCACGTCAATTCGGTATGAAAAAAAATTGCAGAACGAGAGCAAAGTGATTCGGACAGCGATTATTTTCTAGAGTTTGACGACCTCAATATAAATGATTACAAATGATTACATTGACAATGAAGACGTTTTGGGTGGTGTGTGGGCTGTCAGCCTTATTTGTTTGAGGGAGAGGAGGAAGACGCAACACGGACGGGAAAAGAACACGTTTACGATCGGCTGTAAGATATTTCTAGGTAAAAGATGCTTACAAATATTTTTCTTTGACGACATGCATGGCCACACACTTAATTTTAAAAATAAAACTACCCATTGGTCACTCGCTGCATCTTCTCAGCCGCTGATTAGCACCTGCTGGTCTGTGCGCAGCTGGAGCTGATGAGACAGATGAAGCGGCCGTCATCGTCCACACGAGTGAGTTTATAAACAATATTTATTCATTTGATTTAATTTCCTAGATGAATTATGAAGAAACCATTCAATACATTCAATAATCAATGCAAACGGAATAATCAATGCCAACCCCATATTTTTCAGGCGATACAGATTCATAGTGTTGGGGATTTTTTTGGAGAAGAAGTGAGGGTTATGTTGCCTGCCTGTGCGGTGAGCCTCATCAGAGAAACATTCCCATCTCATCACTACAAGGGATTTTGCCTACCAAGATTAGATTTGTGAACAATGTTATTTAAATAAAGTTTTGTAAAATCATATATTGAGTTATTATTAGTATATTGAGTTTATGAAATATAAATTGATCAAACAGGCACAACCACCTCCCTATACAGCACTGAATATTTCATATTTGATGAGTATGAACACCCTAATATGCTAATATTTGATAAGTTGGTAAGGCAATGCAAACCATGGCTTGGAATTCATTTAAGATGTTTAGTAAACATTTGCAGTGAATATTAAAAATAAAAAAACGTACCCTGTTTACTTCTCGTGTTCTGACAGTTGATCGTCACTGACCCCGTTCTCAGAGTCACACTTGGAAATCGAGGCATATATAGTTGGAATAGCCGTTTTCTTTATCAGAAATCTTTTGGCAAATTTCATTTCAAATTGACATAATGTCTGGCCCAGGAAACACGCACGCAGGCTCAGGATAGATTTAACAGCTTTATTCAACAAGCAGGTGTGTGTGAATGGATGTATGAGGATGTGCTGACGAGGGGCAGGTGTGCGCGCAGCTGAATCCGCTGAGGAGCGGCGAGTCGTGACACAAATTGCATCTTATTCTCGAAATCGCTGTCAACGAATCTCTGCTGCACATTTTTGGTGTTTTACCGACATAAGTCCTTTTTTTTTTGCGTTTTCTGAACGAATTTCACCCATGCCGTTCTGATTTTCACAGGGATGGGACATTCAAAAACACTCACAGCATGCTCCTCTGGTATAACGTCGCACCCGTACACAACACAACGACAAACCATAATTAATTCGATTCCTGAAATCCTAATGTTAATAAATAATCTATTTGTAATCCAAAAGTATTCCGAGAAATATCCGTAATCGCCGATTTTAAAACGTAAACATCAAATAAAAAAAAGCAATGTCCGCCGACTGTGTGTCACACCGAAATGACGTCACACAGTCAGTGGCCATTTTAGACGCTGATCTTGGCTGGGTCAGACAGCTCTCCACAACAGCGTACTTCAAGAGCGCATTGTCACCTTATGCGACATACGTTGACACCAAAACATGTGGGGTTCCAATTAGCTCGTCTCAGACAACAATTTGAGATATGATTTAGCGATTTTGAGTTTTCGTCTGTCCGTCACCTTTAAATGTTTCAGATCATCAAACAAATTTAAATATTTGTCAAAGATAACACAAGTAAACACAAAATGCAGTTTTTAAATGAAGGTGTTTATGATTAAGGGGGAAAAAAATCCAAACCTACATGGCCCTGTCTGAAAAAGTGATAGCCCCCTTGGTAAAACATAAATTAACTGTGGTTTATCACATCTTTGGAAAGCTGAGTTCAATTTCTCAAGCCACACCCAGGCCTGATTACTGCTACACCTGTTCTCAGTCAAGAAATCACTTAAATAGGACCTGCCTGAGAAAGTGAAGTAGACCAAAAGATTCTCAAAAGCTTAACATCATGCTGCAATCCAGCGAAATTCAGGAACAAATGAGAAACAAAATAATTGAGATCTGTCAATCTGGAAAAGGTTATAAAGCCATTTCTAAAGCTTTGGGACTCCAGCAAACCACAGTGAGAGCCATGATCCACAAATGGCAAAAACATGGAGCAGTAGTGAACCTTCCCAGGAGTGGCCGGCCAACCAAAATTACCCAATAATGCAGCAGCAACTCATCCAAGAGGTCACAAAAGACCCCACAACATCCAAAGAACTGCAGACCTCACTTATGACTCCACCATAAGAAAGAGACTGGACAAAAATGGACTGCATGGCAGAGTTCCAAGACAAAAACCACTGCTGACCAAAAAGGACAAAGGCTTGTCTCAGTTTTGCCAGAAAACATCTTGATGATCCCCAAGACTTTTGGGAAAATACTCTGGACTGACGAGACCAAAGTTGAACTTTTTGGAAGGTGTGTATCCCATTATATCTGGAGTAAAAGTAACACAGCATTTCAGAAAAAGAACATCATACCAACAGTAATATATGGTAGTGGTAGTGTGATGGTCTGGGGCTGTTTTGCTGCTTCGGGACCTGGAAGACTTGCTGTGGTAAATTGAACCATAAATTCTGCTGTCTACCAAAAAATCCTGGAGGAGAATGTCTGGCCATATGTTTTCGACCTCAAGCTGAAGCGCGCTTGTGTTCTGCAGCAGGACAATGATCCAAAACACACCAGCAAGTCCAGCTCTGAATGGCTTAAGAAAAACAAAATGAAGACTTTGGAGTGGCCTAGCCAAAGTCCTGATCAGAATCCGATTGAGATGCTGTGGCATGACCTTAAAAAGGCGATTCATGCTTGAAAACCCTCCAGTGTGGCAGAATTACAACAATTCTGCAAAGATGAGTGGGCCAAGATTCCTCCACAGCGCTGTAAAAGACTCATTGCTAGTTATTGCAAACGCTTGATTGCAGTTGTTGCTGGTAAGGGTGGTCCAACCAGTTATTAGGTTTAGGGGACAATCACTTTTTCACACAGGGCCATGTAGGTTTGGAATTTTTTTCCCCTTAATAATAAACACCTTCATTTAAAAGCTACGTTTACTGTTTACTTGTGTTATTTTTGTCTAATATTTAAATTTGTTTGGCGATCTGAAACGTTGAAGTGTAACAAACATACAAAAAAATGAGAAATCAGGAAGGGGACAAACACTTTTTCACACCACTGTATCTATCTATTATTATACACAGCAGGAGGATCCGTTTGACTACATCAATTGTCAGTGTTCCCCATTTTTCAGTGAATATTTAACTAAAAATGATTTATTTCATTATTTGGGTGTTTTTGTGTCCTGCGTTTGGTCTTTAAGTCATTCCGGCCCTTCTGCTCCACAATCATGGCGGTATTAAGTTTTTAATTTTTAGATACTTGCGTGGGAGGGGGGACTGACGGTCCTCCATAGTACAGTGGTACCACATGGGTGAAAGAGAAGCAGGTATTCCCATCTACTACTGACTGGGCAGGCTGGGCGTGCTTCCCTGCAAAAAACGGGTCTGCTCGGTCGGGCTGCTGCTTCTCCCTGCATATTCTGTGTTGATACAGCGGTATTCTTTGTCAGACCCGGGTTCCCACTGACACCTCACCCAGTCTGCTCGTGCACCTCGTGTTCTCCACATAAGGCAAATTATCCTTTTAACCTGTGTAGTCACAGCAACTTTATGGTATAATTTTTTTAAGCATTAAATCTTCAGTATCATCTTTTTCTAGTCAAATGTGTCGTTTTTGACTTCCTTGTTTTGTCCTGGGACCACTGTGGTGACTGACAGGTCATGGTGTTGCGGATTATTCAATCAGCATGGAGTCAATCCGAAACCCCACCCACACTTCTTGAAGCCAGGGCATGAGAAGACAAAGCAGTAACAGAGCGGTAGCTAAACTTTTGATTAAAAATTGCATGTTTTGACTGAGTGGCTCATTGCATCTCATCGTTGAATAAACATAATTTAAAGATTATTTACAAGCGGTTGTAGCAAGTTTTACTTCTAAAAATGTATAATGGGTACTTCTAAAAATGCACAAATGGTTACAAGCCTGGCTGTAGTGTTATATTTTTATAGTTTTGGTGCATGGGATGCAATTCTTGGCAAGCGAGCAGTTCTCAGCATAACACTGGTCCTGGCCAACTGATGAGTTGGATTTCTCTTCTTCACCAAGAATTTTTCTTCTTGCTCAGTGGTGGCTTTGGCTACAGTGCTACAAACGAGCAGCTGTTGTAACTGCGTGACCTTGTCCAAGCAGTTTGGTCTGCTTGAATGAAGTGCTTTGTGAATGCAAACCAAACGAAGGTGTGAAAATTCTCGCCATCCCCCGCCAAGTTGAACAGAGATCCCTGGACTATCCTCATGTGAATGCAGCCTAAAGCTCTGATTGTAGAACTGTCCAGGGTGTCCAGACCGGAGAGTCACAGTTTTAGATGTAGTAATGGTTTTACCTCTAAAGATGCGGTTTTATGGCGTCTCTCCTCACGTGTGCTCCTGTGATGGGGTGGTTTTCAGGCAGGCAGACATTTTTCAACACAAACCCAGCATTTTGTACACGCGGTCAGGACGGACACGTGGTGAGACGTCCACCGGAAGGCCGGGGGAGACAAAGGAAGGGACGGTGTGGTAAACCTCACGGGTGAGTGGTTTTTTTTTTAAAAATCCCACAGTTTTTTCTGATGTGTTTAGTTAATAGTCTCTGTAAACACAGAAGTGAGCACGGTGCAGCGACACGTTTGATTGGTTAGACTGAGCGGTGAAGTGTTACTCAGGGACAAATTTGACTAGTGAAATTTGGTGGAAATTGATGAGGATTAGTCAAAATTGTGGGAAAGTTGCAGTGATTTGATAAAGTTGCAAGGTCGTGCAAAAGACGTGGCCAGTCACTGATTTTGCGTGAATTGATGTGATTGCAACATCGTGAAATCCTGGAGGGACTGGTTCTTTACTTCTTCTTCTCTATCCCCTCACACCCAGCCAGTAGCTGCAGGTCAACCCCCCCTCCCCCCCTTCCCGAGCCTGGTTCTGCTGGAGGTTTCTTCCTGCTAATAGGGAGACTTTCCTCTCCACCATTGTCAAGTGCTTGCTTACAGGGGATCGTCTGATTGCTGGGGTCTTTCTTCACTTGTGGGGTTTTCCCCTACAGTTTGAAAGTGCAATGAGATGACTTTTGTTGTGAAATGGTGTTATATAAAATTGAAGTGAGTTGAATTAAAAATTTACCACACCAGAACAAGGATTCCAATTGGGACGAATAGAATTTATAGAAAAAGCTAACGCCAGAAAGCTTTTCTGTCAGCCTGACCCATTGAGGCGAGCTGTAATGAGGTTAGCCTGACTCCGAACACTGACCTGAGCTAATGCTAACAGTCTGATGTAGCATCACAGCAAAAATATGGTAAAAATAAAATAAACCAAACCACAATGATGCAAGATATATTATCGACTGTGGGTTAGTGAACCAGGTGGAAAAATGATGTCCATTAGGGTGACTGAAATTGGAAAAAAATAACATTATAAACCATGCTTAATAAGCCAACTCCCTAGTCGCACTATTAGTACATTTTGATATATTTTTGATAATCATGTGCCCAGTAGACACATTTCAGAAGGTTAAAATCTACCGTAACACCTTTTTTTTCAGTCAGTGACCCCATTAAAGTTCCTTTAGGGTGTAATTTCTCATTCCAGCCGTACTGCAGAGGTTCACAACCTGTGGCTCTGGAATCACTTAAGGCTGTTATGTCCTAACTTCGAAATTCATAATGAAAATACATTTTGGGGGGGTAAAAAGGCACAATCTTTTAGAAGAAAGAAACTCAAATTTTTAAGTTTAAAAAAGCTCAGATTTTGAGACAAAAATTAACAAAATGGAAGAAATCTTAAAAGTTTATTTTTAATTTATTTCCCAGGATCTGTTTGTCTCCTGCCTTTCACCTTTTCTTTCTTTATTTTTTCTAGAAAGCGTTTCGACCCTTCCCACCAAATTCTGCCGACTGCACCCATCCGAGCCGCTCCAGCTGCTCTGCTTCACCTGCAAGGAGTTCACCTGCCGGGACTGTCAGCTGACATCCCACATGAACCATAGGTGAGACCGCCGTCACTCACGTCCTCGGGTGTTGTTTTAAATTCAGTAACAGCGCTGCCCCTCACCCGTCCACGCTCCACCCTGTCAGCTACCAGTTCGTCAAGGAAGCCATGACAGTTCTGAGGAAGAAGGTGGACTACTACTCTGCCTCGGTGGAAACACAGAGAGACGTCATAAGGAGGAGTTTGAAGAACATGGAAATCAGGTACACGCATCCACTCTGAGGTTAGAACAAGGTCTTCAACCTGCAGCTCAAGGTGGCTGTTATGCCCATAATTGGTGAATTATTGCTTTTGACAAATGAAGTGCAAATTTAAAAAAAAGAACTAAGAGTTAACAAAAACCAATTTACAAGAAATTAGAATAAAAATTGAAAGACAAATTTATTGCATATTAAGGTGAAAAAGTTGTAAATTCACAATTAAAAAAATGCCACACAGATTTACAAGAAAATAAAGAGAAATTTATGAGGAAAAATGCAATTTTTCAAGCAAAACAATTCAGAGAAAATATGCAAAAAAAAGAAAAAAATTAGATTAGAAAGGAAAAAGCATGAATTTATTGATACACAAATTTACAAGAAATTAAAAACAAATTTACAAGAAAGTAGAAAAAAATTGAAAGAAATTTATTGCATATTAAGGTGAAAAAGTTACAAATTCACAATTTAAAAAAATACCACACGTTTACAAAAAATAAGCAAAAATTTATTAGAAAAACAAAACTTTATAAGATAAAAATCGTGAATTTTTATGAAAAAAGATTTTCTAGAAAAGATGCAAAATTAAGAATGTAACTCATTCTTTATGTTCCATAAAGATGCAGCGTTAAGAAATTGACTTAAGAATTTCAATAGTGAACTTTTTAAACAAAATATTTTATATTTTATCAGCTCCTGTTTATTTTTTAAAGACCAAGATGAAATGATGTGACTTTAGAACATTTATTCATATAAAATTAAAGTTTAATAACTAGAAAAAAATATAACCAACTCACTTCTTATCAAAGGGACATTAAATTTTTATCATTTAAACCAACGGCAGCATTCAGCTTCCTGTGTCATTAAGAGTGACGGGGAATCAGTTTTTACATAAAATTCCAAGTCTTCTGAACTAAATCTATGAGCAAAAAAATAAGCAGCTACCTTAAAAAAATGCAGGATATTGTCAGAGTCGAGACACAATACAGCTATCATGTCCCTTTAACCAGAAATACTGAAACGTTGAAACCATTAAAGGGGCCACTGACTGCACTTTTCCACATTTTAACAGCTCACACGTCTTAATGAAGTATCTGACATATTTTGTTTACATTTTGTTTATTTTTTTTAAATTGTTGAAGCAAATTTGTTTTATATTTTTCTTGACTTTCTTGAAACGCTCTGATTTAAAGCCTGTCACTTTAAGAACCATCCTTCGCCTAATCAACTCTGCCCTCTCTCTTACGTCAGTTAGCCATTAGCTGACTAGCTTCTAGCCTCCTAGCTTGGATGAGCAGTGCTGGTTCACTGATCCGCAGTCATGGTGTATCTTGCGTCAGTCTGGCCCATCTCCCAATAATTTTGCTGTGATTCCACAACAAATCGCTAGCACCATGCGCCAGACAGCTCTCCCGATCGCCACAACAAAGACCTGGCCCGTGACCCCAGGTTTCTGGCTGAGGTACCCAGGCAAGCAATCTCAAAGGACAATGTCTCGCTCTGTGAGACTCTACTCTGCTTCCACGGCCAGCTGGGAGCTGGAGCGACTACGCTGCCCATGAAAGCGGAGTTGCGCAGAGCCCTGACGAACGGTGGGGGAGCTGGCCGTGAGAGCCAGCAGCCTCTGGTCCCAGGCCATTTTGATTGCAGTGATCCAGAGGATGCTGGTTCTCATGCCCAGCTAAAGGTAGCCAATTAGTCCTTGAGCTAACACTGGTACCAGGATGCTCTCTGTAATCGTGGCTTAAATTGTTATTTTCTTCAGCTCTTAGTCACCCTAATAGCTATCCCTGTTACAACCTGTTTCACTCCGGCCCATCTCCCAGTGGTTTCGTTGTGATTCCGCAGCGGATCGCCCATACTGGTGTTATGCCGAGAACTGCATACGGTGGAGTTTTGGCATAACACTGGTCAGTTGCCTCTGGTTCCGGGCCATTTTGATTGCAGTGACCGGTGTGCCGGTACGGGCAGTCTTCCTTGGAATCACAACGAAACCACTGGGAGATGGGCCAGAGCGAACCAGGTGGTAACAGGGATGGCTATTAGGGTGACTAAGATCTGAAGAAAATAACAATATAAGCCATGCTTGCAGCGAGTGTCATAGAACTAGTGTTTAGCTTGGAGGCTAATAAGCTACCTTTAGCTGGCCGTGCGAGCCAGCTCCGGTACAGAGGTTCTGCCGCAGAATCACAACGAAACCACAGGGAGATGGGCCGGAGTGATGCGAGGCACACCGGCAAACCAGATGGTAATAGGGATGGCTATTAAGGTGACTAACCTAGGATTTACACCGACTCCGGATGGAGTCTGTTGCAGATGCGATGTGGATGGTCCCTTGCATCCATTCCTACCAACTCCGTTTGTGTTTTGTTGTGGCATGGATGAGAACAGAGTTTGAAGTACAAGATCATGTGAGAATTGTACAAAATAATGCAAGATCTCGAGAAAGGCCCGAGAGTGACCAAGATGAACCGATCGCATGATAACAACAAGGAAGTGTGATGTAGTGGCTCCCACCTGGATTTTTGGGCTCTAAATAAAACATACATAAGTAGCCCGCTAATTTTAATTCTGTGAAGCGTTTGTATGTTAAGTCAAGTTTTTGCTTCTCTAAAGGTACGATCAGACCAAACGCGAACGAGCGGCGCGAATCCATACAGAGTGAATGGGAAGAGGCGAGTACACGCAAAATTGCGCAGTTGTGCGTTTGTGTCCAAGCCTAGCTAGCTAGCTAGCTTTGAGATTCTGCCGTCACCGGAATAAAGGTATCACCATTGCAGAGTAAACTAGTTTGAAAATTTGACACTCTCACCTGGAGACAGGAGGGCCGGGAGCTCTTCAGCTGAATCGGGATTTCGGTGTTATTTACCCATGGTTTCCGGCCAGCAAGCTAGCAGTGTAAACACCCATCATCTTGTGAAGTTTTGGAGGCTTGAGACAACATTTTCAGGTAACCCCCCTATCGGCTAATGTAAACCTAAGCATGAGGTTATTTTGGGATTTTCCACAGCAGGTTGAACTTTGCCTGTCTGCATCTCCAGAAGGGGAATTCATGTTTGTTTGCATGTTTACGTTGAGTCAATCTTGCCATGTGAAAAATTAGCCCGTTCGCGTTTGGTCTGAACGCACCTTTACACAGTGGTGGAGGAGTAGACCTCAGAAAATAACGGATGATCCTTAAATAATTTTTAATGAAGAAATGGCTGTTAAATACTGCGAGATACCGTGGGATTTCCTTGTGGATTGGATCCAGCATCTGTCAAAAATAGACTCGTTGCATTTCATTAGCGAACTGAATTTGACAAGCCAAATTCGTTCTACAGTGATCCGGACCAGGTGGGGATTAGAAAATTGACGAGAATGGGAACTATATGCTGCAGAGGCCAGATCGCAGCCGTAACGTACTGCGTCCGTAGTCGGTGTAAATCCAAGATAAGATCTGAAGATAATAACAATATAAACCACGCTTGGTGTGAGACTCCTGGTACCAGTGTTAGCTCAGAGGCTAAGAGACTACCTTTACGCACCCCTTCCATCTACATAACAGACAGCTAGGTGGGCCAGTAATAGAGCAGTGGACGGGTCTCAAAAGACTGCGATGGGCTGGCTTTTTCTGATCCTGATGTCTAAGATTTACCTGGAAGAGTCAAAAACATTTCTGGCGTTTCTTGGGAGAGAAAAACGAGATAAAGGCTGTGTATCTATTTTAAGAGAATTGACTGTTTTGAAATTTTTTTTGATCATTACATGAACAGTAGACTAAATTCAAACAGTTAAAACCTACAAACACACCATTTTTCAGTCATTGACCCCTTTAAAATATTGAGTAGACTAATGGTGATAGGGTTCAGGGTTTCATCGACAATCCTAAACTCTGTTACAATATAATTAAACACAGTAATCTGTGGATCCCCATAAAAATACAGAACGCTGACAATAGAACGAAAGGAGGGGAAAAATGCTGTGGGCCTGACAGGGGAATTTACTCACCACCCAGAACAGTTGAGCAGCCGTCTTGTTACTGCCTGAAGGTGTGACCACAGCAAAGGTCAAGGAAAAATGATAGATTTCAAGAGTTCGTCTGAAGAAGGGTGTCCAATCTGGTCCATCCAGTAACAGTAAAAGAAATTCAGTCTGGATCTGTGCCCACCACCAAAGAATATAAACAAAAAAAGAAAAGGGGGACCAACGACCATTGATCTGTTTAACATCTGCTTAAAGTTTGTTGGCCGAACTAAGCAAACAGCCCGTTAATTGCACAGTGCCAAAAAACCCCCAAAAACTCCACAGTGATAAAATAACACCAACAGTTCATAAAATCAAGAGCATTCCCTTACTTTCCATCCAGGTAGAAAATATAGAAATCAACCTTACAAATCTTCAGAGTAATTGTGCTACTCAGATCTGGTTGTCCTTCCTGTCTGGTTAACACTCTTTTCTCCATCTTTTTTTTTTTTTTCATTCACCTCTTTCCCAGTTAGCCCCCCCTCCCTCTCCTGACCCCCAACTAATCAGGATCTCCATTTTAAAAAAAGATCTTATTCAGAAAACTAATGTGTGAACACTAATTATGTCCTAATCTTGGTACTCAAGGAGGAGGCTCAGAATGCAGTTGAACTGTAGCCAAATTTATCTAAACACTTTAAAAGGTCCTGGAATCAATAATCAGGTAGATCTATAGGTCGAATAGCCTTTTATTGCTGATCAGCAACAGGAGAAGTGAGAGCATGAAAAAAATCAGCTCGCTCTGCTCCCCAAGGAGAGAGCTGCACACCCTTTTATTGGCCTTCAGTGAAGCTTCTGGAATGTGTGATAAGGCACAGATGCAGAACTCAGGACATCATAAGATACAGGCACAGGGCTCAAGGACATCAAGCAGTTGACTCCTTAATACGGGGCTAATACACAGACTATATCAAAACAGTTCATATATGGGTAAGAGTTACAAGTTATATGTTGTAACACACACTTATAAAACATATGATCTCTAGTTACTCAACAGATAAATGCATAATCAGTGAATTTCTATTACAATTCCCTTCTCTTGGTCATATACAGTGAGGTAAAAAAGTATTTAGTCAGCCACCAATTGTGCAAGTTCTCCCACTTAAAAGATGAAAGAAGTCTCCAATTTTCATCATAGGTATACCTCAACTATGAGAGACAAAATGAGGGGGAAAAAAAATCCAGAAAATCACATTGAAGGATTTTTAATGAATTAATTGGTAAATTCCTCGGTAAAATAAGTATTTGGTCAATAACAAAAGTTCATCTCAGTACTTTGTTATATACCCTTTGTTGGCAATGACAGAGGTCAAACGTTTTCTTTAAGTCTTCACAAGGTTTTCACACACTGTTGCTGGTATTTTGGCCCATTCCTCCATGCAGATCTCCTCTAGAGCAGTGATGTTTTGGGGCTGTCGCTGGGCAACACGGACTTTCAACTCCCTCCAAAGATTTTCTATGGGGTTGAGATCTGGAGACTGGCTAGGCCACTCCAGGACCTTGAAATGCTTCTTACGAAGCCACTCCTTCGTTGCCCGGGCGGTGTGTGTTTGTATTAGAGATCTATGTGTGCTAGCATCCTAACCTATGTGTATTATTGCCTCAACGTGAAACTGCAACAAGGTATCAACAATGAAACAATAATCAATATAGTAAAACTGTATACTGGCTAAATAGTGATTAGTAACATAATGGTTTCAAATATGACGTAAATTCAAACAGAACAAACAGGATAAAGTAAAAAATCTCAAATAAGGATAACAACTTCTCTGAACTTCAAGACATATTTGATTACTCTTGCAGCTCAGTACATTTCAAATTCACATCAAGAACATACATCTCCTTTCAGTTTTCTGCATGTCAATCATACTTTGTACTCATAAAACATTAAGTTGGTGTTGTTTCCCCATCATCTCCAGTGGTGGCCTCGTGATGCAACACTAAATTCACCTGAACAAGTTTCAACATCATATCACGGATACAAGGAATGAAACATGAAAGATCAAAAGTATCACTACAATAATCACCACCAAGTTTATGACAAGACTCCTCCATGAGGAAAACAACCAGTTTATCCAGTGTGATGAGTCATCAACGTTATCCTTAGCCCCAGCAGTCTGCAAAGCAGTCAGATTACATATGGCTGAAGCAATGACTCCTCCATCTGCATCATGTGCAGGTATAAAAGTGGAACAGTACTGACCTACAATTGCGCACCCCCCCCCCCCATGGGCAGCAGTCAACTGATCAAGTACCATTCTATTCTGTGTTGCTACAAGTCTTATAGCAGTCATTTCCTCCCTTTCACCTTTCCAGGCAGCTAAGGAAAAAATCACAAAAGACTGTAGTCTATAATTAAGAGTCTCAATCCACAAGGTATTTTTTGCCACTCCCACCCAAGGGAATAGCGACTGAACTACCTTTTGACCTGTAGTAAATATCTTGAACTGCTCTGGCACGTCCCTACCCCAGATGGAATCATGTGGTGTGAAAATGGCATCCTGTGATAGGTCTCTCTTCCCTCTGCTCGTCTGACCCGCTGACATAATGAGGGTGTTGTCAGTCACAAAGACGGGGGCACAGGTTCCTGCCCAGTTCATAGGCAGATGGGAATACGCCTTACGACCACACAGCCACCAACCACCCGTCACCATATGTGCGCCATACATATGGAAGTTGCAGATAGCAGCACTGCAGAGCTCCAGCACAGTGATAGGTCCGTAATAACAACAGTTAGCCTGTGGACACCACCTGCCCATCCGATTGGTCAGGGTACTAGCATCACAGGTGCAGTGTATGCTGTACACTGCCTCACACCGAGAAAGGGGTAGGTCGCCCAGAGGGTTGTTACCACTTCCCTTCAGACAAAAAGAAAAAGTTTCTGATGAAACTAACCTTGCCCTTACAGAGTAAGGGGTACCATAAGTTCTCCGATTGGTAGAGTGATGAAAGATTTCACAAGAGTAATTCAAAATAATCTTTTTTGTATAGTCCCTTTTCATAGCCTTCTGTAAAAAACAGAAAGCTTTTGCTGGTTCCATCATTTTAGCTACAACAGCAGTCTGTCCAGCTGATGTTGGCACTAGGGAATAAACATAACAATTGGAACGATTAGCTGCCCTGGCCGTATAATTAGCATACCTCCTCCACGTATTGGCAGCATATTCATTATCGTGATGCTCATGTAGCTCTAGCCAATTATGCTGAATATGTGCAAAGTCCCTAGCACTACGATGTATGGTTTGTGTTGCAGCTAAAGGAAACCAAAGTAATAATGTCACCCCTAGGATGATGATGTAAAGGAAACAACAACTACTCCCTTTAATGATCAAACGTCTTTCTTGCGCTTCTTGCCTCTCCATGACGGTCAACCACTTGCTTCTCTATCCCAAGCCGGTACTGGACACCACGTAGGGCGTCGTCAGTCGACACTTGTATAGGGAAACAATTAAGAAAAAGTCTCTTGCTGAGAGTCTTTAATGGAATGGAGTTGAAAATATTTATTCAGTAGTCCCTGGCTGTGAGTTCAGAGTAGGGTAAAGTTTACAGTGTGGTAGATGCACCCAAGAGTCCCGTCCTTGAACTTTCACCGCTGTTGGCGTTGACAAAACAACTTTATGTGGTCCTTGCCAGGGTGAATCAGTCCAATTCTTCTTTTTGATGGCTTTGATGAGGATGAGGTCTCCTGGCTTGGCCAAGATCGGTGCAGTTTCCTCGTGAACCCTCCTGGGGAGAGTAGCAGTGATAAATATCTCTGTTAGTCAACATCCTTCTCATGTAATCTGCTAAACACACTTCTTCATCACTAGGATTGAATGGTCTTAAAGGTGGCAACAAGTATGGTTTGCCATACATGATTTCAAATGGAGACAACCGCCCTTTGGTTGGGATTATCCTCATGTAAAACGAAACTAATGGAAGGCAATAAATCCAATTTTGCCTTGTTTCTGCCATTGTTTTTCCAAATCTTTCTTTAATAGTTCTGTTTGTGCGTTCTACCAGTCTTGCAGATTGTGGGTGATAAGCTGAATAATTCTTCAAACTGATGTTCAGTGCTGTGCCTAAATGTGATATAGCTTGATTTACAAAATGTGTACCATTATCTGGGTAAATTTTCTCAGGTATTCCAAACCTAGGTACAATTTCGGTAAGCAATTTCTTTGCCACTGTGATTGCATTTGGATGTGTGCAAGGAAAAGCTTCTGTCCATTTAGAAAACATATTACAAATGACCAAACAATATTTCTTGCCTTCACATTTATTCAGTTCAATAGAATCCATGCAAATGTTCTGAAATGGATAAGTAGAGGCTGGAAAAGTGCCTCTCTCAGGTTTGAAATTTCCCTGTGCATTGTTTTTTGCACAGATCAGACATTTTTTACAAAACCGTGTGGCAAACTGGCTAAACCCATAAGCAGTAAAGGTTTTATTCAGTGTAGATACCATCCCCCCTCTTGCTACATGCGAAACGCCATGGAGCAAGATAGAGACTTGGTGAAACAGTTTGCGTGGTAGAATAGGCTTGTTTGCCTTACATTTGTAGAGCTTTAAGGTGTCACCTTTAAGGTGTCATCAAGAATAGCTCCCTTTTTTATCCATTTGTAAATTTCAGCCTGTGGTGCTGCTTTTTGAGCCTCAACAAGAACATCATGTGATAGCTCTTCAGTCAGTGTAAGAACAGAATGAAATGTGCTTCGTCTACAGTGGGGTAAAAAAGTATTTAGTCACCAATTGTGCAAGTTCTCCCACTTAAAAGATGAGAGAAGTCTCCAATTTTCATCATAGGTATACCTCAACTATGAGAGACAAAATGAGAAGAAAAAAAATCCAGGAAATCACATTGAAGGATTTTTAATGAATTAATTGGTAAATTCCTCGGTAAAATAAGTATTTGGTCAATAACAAAAGTTCATCTCAATACTTTGTTATATACCCTTTGTTGGCAATGACAGAGGTCAAACGTTTTCTGTAAGTTTTCACAAAGTTTTCACACACTGTTGCTGGTATTTTGGCCCATTCCTCCATGCAGATCTCCTCTAGAGCAGTGATGTTTTGGGGCTGTCGCTGGGTAACACAGACTTTCAACTCCCTACAAAGATTTTCTATGGGGTTGAGATCTGGAGACTGGCTAGGCCACTCCAGAACCTTGAAATGCTTCTTACGAAGCCACTCCTTTGTTGCCTGGGCGGTGTGTTTGGGATCATTGTCATGCTGAAAGACCCAGCCACGTTTCATCTTCAATGCTCTTGCTGGTGGAAGGAGGTTTTCACTCAAAATCTCACGGTACATGGCCCCATTCATTCTTTCCTTCACACGAATCAGTCGTCCTGGTCCCTTTGCAGAAAAACAGCCCCAAAGTATGATGTTTCCACCCCCATGCTTCACAGTAGGTATGGTGTTCTTTCTCCTCCAAACACGACAAGTTGAGTTTTTACCAAAAAGTTCTATTTTGGTTTCATCTGACCATATGACTTTCTCCCAATCCTCTTCTGGATCATCCAAATGCTCTCTAGCAAACTTCAGATGGGCCTGGACATGTACTGGCTTAAGCAGGGGGACACGTCTGGCACTGCAGGATTTGAGTCCCTGGCGGCGTAGTGTGTTTCTGATGTAGCCTTTGTTACTTTGGTCCCAGCTCTCTGCAGGTCATTCACTAGGTCCCCCCATGTGGTTCTGGGATTTTTGCTCACCGTTCTCATGATAATTTTGACCCCACGAGGTGAGATCTTGCGTGGAGCCCCAGATCGAGGGAGATTATCAGTGGTCTTGTATGTCTTCCATTTTCTAATAATTGCTCCCACAGTTGATTTCTTCACACCAAGCTGCTTACCTATTGCAGATTCAGTCTTCCCAGCCTGGTGCAGGTCTACAATTTTGTTTCTGGTGTCCTTTGACAGCTCTTTGGTCTTGGCCATAGTGGAGTTTGGAGTCTGACTGTTTGAGGTTGTGGACAGGTGTCTTTTATACTGATAACGAGTTCAAACAGGTGCCATTAATACAGGTAACGAGTGGAGGACAGAGGAGCCTCTTAAAGAAGAAGTTACATGTCTGTGAGAGCCAGAAATCTTGCTTGTTTGTAGGTGACCAAATACTTATTTTACTGAGGAATTTACCAATTAATTCATTAAAAATCCTTCAATGTGATTTTCTGGATTTTTTTTTTTCTCATTTTGTCTCTCATAGTTGAGGTATACCTATGATGAAAATTGGAGACCTCTCTCATCTTTTAAGTGGGAGAGCTTGCACAATTGGTGGCTGACTAAATACTTTTTGCCCCACTGTAGGTTGCAAGCCTTGAGCAACCGCCTTTGCAATTTGATCCGCAAAATGATTACCTTTAGAAACCGGATCATTGCCATTTGTATGAGCAACACATTTGCATATGGCCAGTTGTAGTGGCAGTTTGACACTTTCAAGCAGCTCCAAAATGAGGTGTTTGCACTTTTTGTGCAAAGTGGTGAATAGTGTAAAATGCATACTGGCTATCAATGTAAACTGTGATTTTTTTTTTTTTTTTTTTTTTTTTTTTTTTGTCCCAATTTGCATGCTTCAATTAGAGCAATCAACTCTGCTTCAGGTGTCCGCTCAATCTTATCCTCCTGTGCCATTGTTTTTTATAAATGAGGTCAGACAATGGTTGTACTTCAAATGAATAATTTGCAATCCAGGAGCGACAATAGTTTAATGTCCCAAAGAATGACATCATGTCTATTTTTGTGATTGGTTTAGGCGCTGCCAAAATAGTCTCTTTGCGAACAGGATCAACATGTCTCCCTTCTGCTGACAAAATGTGGCCTAAGTATCTAATTTCTGGATTCCACAACTGCAGCTTTGCTTTGTTAACCTTGTGACCCTGCTCAACTAAAAATTTCAACAAGGCAATGGTGTCTTTTTTGCAAGTGATTTCATCAGGGGATGCCAGCAAAATGTCATCAACATACAGGAGTAATTGACTCCAATGAGGTGGAACAAACTGGGCCAAATTTGCTGACACTGCCTGTGAAAAAATGGTTGGTGATTCACAATAGCCTTGTGATAGCCTCGTGAATGTGTACCTCTTGCCTTCAAATTTGAATACAAACCAAAACTGATGATCTGGGGGGGTGGCAATGCTGAAAAAAGCATTACTGATGTCAGTCACTGTGAAAAATTTCATTTGTGATTGTAGATCATTTAACAAAGTGTATTGCACTGTGTTTTTAGACCTAATACTATAACCCCTGCATCTATCAATCCCTGTATACCAGGTTTAATGCCTTCTTGAATTCAGTTCAGTTCAGCTTTATTTATATAGCACTATACAGTGGGGCAAAAAAGTATTTAGTCAGCCACCAATTGTGCAAGTTCTCCCACTTAAAAGATGAGAGAGGTCTCCAATTTTCATCATAGGTATACCTCAACTATGAGAGACAAAATGAGGAAAAAAAAAATCCAGAAAATCACATTGAAGCATTTTTAATGAATTAATTGGTAAATTCCTTGGTAAAATAAGTATTTGGTCACTTACAAGCAAGCAAGATTTCTGGCTCTCACAGACCTGTAACTTCTTCTTTAAGAGGCTCCTCTGTCCTCCACTCATTACCTGTATTAATGACACCTGTTTGAACTCGTTATCAGTATAAAAGACACCTGTCCACAACCTCAAACAGCCAGACTCCAAACTCCACTATGGCCAAGACCAAAGAGCTGTCAAAGGACACCAGAAACAAAATTGTAGACCTGCACAAGGCTGGGAAGACTGAATCTGCAATAGATAAGCAGCTTGGTGTGAAGAAATCAACTGTGGGAGCAATTATTAGAAAATGGAAGACATACAAGACCACTGATAATCTCCCTCGATCTGGGGCTCCACACAAGATCTCACCCTGTGGGGTCAAAATTATCACAAGAGCGGTGAGCAAAACTCCCAGAACCACACGGGGGGACCTAATGAATGACCTGCAGAGAGCTGGGACCAAAGTAACAAAGGCTACATCAGAAACACACTACGCCGCCAGGGACTCAAATCCTGCAGTGCCTGACGTGTCCCCCTGCTTAAGCCAGTACATGTCCAGGCCCATCTGAAGTTTGCTAGAGAGCATTTGGATGATCCAGAATAGGATTGGGAGAATGTCATATGGTCAGATGAAACCAAAATAGAACTTTTTGGTAAAAACTCAACTTGTTGTGTTTGGAGGAGAAAGAACACCATACCTACTGTGAAGCATGGCGGTGAAAACATCATGCGTTGGGGCTGTTTTTCTGCAAAGGGACCAGGACGACTGATACGTGTAAAGGAAAGCATGAATGGGGCCATGTATCGTGAGATTTTGAGCGAAAACCTCCTTCCATCACCAAGGGCATTGAAGATGAAACGTGGCTGGGTCTTTCAGCATGACAATGATCCCAAACACACCACCCCCGCAACGAAGGAGTGGCTTCATAAGAAGCATTTCAAGGTCCTGGAGTGGCCTAGCCAGTCTCTAGATCTCAACCCCATAGAAAATCTTTGTAGGGAGTTGAAAGTCCGTGTTGCCCAGCGACAGCCCCAAAACATCACTGCTCTAGAGGAGATCTGCATGGAGGAATGGGCCAAAATACCAGCAACAGTGTGTGAAAACCTTGTGAAGACTTACAGAAAACGTTTGACCTCTGTCATTGCCAGCTAAAGGTATATAACAAAGTATTGAGATGAACTTTTGTTATTGACCAAATACTTATTTTACCAAGGAATTTACCAATTAATTCATTAAAAATCCTTCAATATGATTTTCTGAATTTTTTTTTCCTCATTTTGTCTCTCATAGTTGAGGTATACCTATGACGAAAATTGGAGACCTCTCTCATCTTTTAAGTGGGAGAACTTGCACAATTGGTGGCTGACTAAATACTTTTTTACCCCACTGTATCTCAACAACAGTCATCTCATGGTTCCTGGGCCTAAAAGATATTGTCTCTGATAAAGCCTAAAATAAGATTTTATGGTTATTATTACCAATTCTGTATTATTCATTAAGCCTACGTCCTTCCATTGCATGTGTTTAGGCTTGCTCAGTGCAATGTGTGGTGACTCCTAGTGTTTAAAGTGACCTTTATTTTTATCTGATAACCTCACAGATGCTTCTGCATAGCCCTTTGGTGACCAGTACAAATTTGCAATAATTGTTCTGGAGGATGAGTTTGCAAAAAATGTTTTCTCAAATTTGTCATCTGAGCCACTCAGATATTTGTCATACATGTTGCAATAATTTTGATTTGTGGCTTGCACGGTTGTAGGAACCTGTGTTTTGAAATATTGCATTATTTTGGCTTCCAAGCTCTCAGCCATTCAGGTTGGTCCAGCCGGCACCAAACGAAGTGACCATAAGTTGGTACTGCAAAATCTTGCAAAATAAGAATTTCTGATGCATGTGGGAAATGTGATGCCCTCATACCACCTTCTGTCGGAATTAGGGCAATATTGAGAGTTGTGAGCAGATCCCTTCCTAATAAGTTAACTAGACACACTTGTGACACAATGAATGAACCTTCTGCACTGTCCCCTGTAACATCTTTTACTGTTACAATTTCAGAAAGATGTTTCTTTTTTTTTGTTTAGCTTCCCATTTGCTGATTTAATGATCACTGTGTGTTCTAATTTTGTGAGCCTCAGTATCATGAAGAAATTTCAAAGAAGTTCCCCGAACTTCTAGAGTAACCTCTGATAAACCCTTTAGTGTCATGATTAGGTCAAAGTCAGGTAAATAAAATACTGTATGTCCAATGTCATTGTCAGTAGCTGTACTTAGCTTTGGTTCGGTCAGTCACATGTCGGGATGTGATGAGTCCGGTTGTCGTTGTTGTTGTCGTTGTTGTGGCTTGAGCAGGGCGTAGTCCCCTCCCCTCCCTCTGGTCTCCCGAACGTGACCCGCAGACCAAGCACCAAGGCCTCTCCTCCCTTCTCCATGCTGGGGACCCTGGGAAAATACAGAAGTGAGGGAAGCAAACGCCTCCCCCTGGGGGTCAGCTCAGTTGTTCTGCATTTCTTGCATATATCAACACATCAGCAAGTAAACATGTACGATATGTTACAAGGTGTTTGCGTACATGCTGTGCTAAATTTGGATGCATGTTCTGTAGGAATACACTTTTCAAATGTTGTCAATAAGGTTCTGAACTTGTATCTGCAGTAGGATTTTCCAAACCTGAATGATTGTCCAAAAAAAAAAAAAAAAATCTTGCAACCTACACCTATAGGCTTCAACACTTTCTGTTTTATGTTAAGTGGCGTTCTGAATAGCTGTCAAATCATGTTTTAATCTCCACTTGTTCCTAATATGTTCATTTAATTCTTTCACCTGCTGAGCTAATACTGCATCAGTCGGTGGTTAACTAGCACAGTGGGAATATTTTAAAGAATGTTTTGGCTATTGACTTCAGCACCTTCAGCCGCTGGACCAACATAAGCCGGGTTGTATAATTTAACCGTAGGAAATTGTCCTAATTCTATTGCATGTTCCTCTTCCTTAATGTGTTTATCTAAGGGTGAGGATGTGTGTGTTGTTGAAATGGCATAATTTGAAGGTGCATAATCACTTAACTTTTTTGTCAGATGAGAAAGCTGGACTCTAGGTTTGATGTACGGCCTGCGTCTTAAGGAAGGAGGAGGCGGGCAGGGATGCGGGTGCCCAGCTGTGGAGGAGGGGCAAGCCAGGTCTGGATGCAGAGAGGGAGGGGTCAGGTTGTCTCCACGCCACCTGCTCCAGCCATTATCTCCTTCGTCACCTCGGAATTTTGAGAAAAAATGTGCATTAGTCAAACCCTTCTTATTACAAACACCAGAGTCTTTTAAGGTCTGGTCTTTCCTATTCAAATCAGTTTGCCGTTGCGTGGCAATTTGAAGCCATTGTTCAGCCTCAAAAAGTCCATATTTTAACTCTTTTTGCCTCCTGCCATCTGCTGCTAATCAAATGGCAGAAATTAAAATCTCACAATCTTTAACCTCAAGTTCCCCACTGAAATTAAATTTCTTTCTCCATTTGGCCAGAAACCTTGTGCTATTTCTGTCCTTTTTGTCCATAAATTTACCTTCTCCTGCCAAAACATAAATTTCATTCTCATCTCGCTGTGTTCTGCAACCCTTACAGAAAAATGAGGCATTATTTCTTCCTGTCTGGACACTTTGTGGCTGTTTTATCTTTTTGCTATAACAGCAACCCATGTTTGAAAATTTTTTTTTTTTCTCTCCTCTTTTTACCAAGTTTACATACACAAATCAGTGGCTACACAGCTTTTCTATTTTTTTCCCCAAGCTCTCTCTGGTTCTTTTCCCCCTTCTCTCAAGGGCACATATACACAGAATCATAAATAGATATTACACATAGATTTTCAGACATTACACATACACAGACAGACAGATACAGACAGACACGGCCCAGATATGTTTTCTTTTGCATTTTCTCTACAAGGTCATACAATAAAGACTTTTAGGTTCATGCTAAAGCCCAAAACAGCATGAGAATTACTTCAATTAATCTCCAGATCTGGCAACCTCAGCGGAAAAAATCAAATATGGCAATCCTCCCACCGCCACTCACAGAGTGAAGCTCCTCTTTTCTCTTACACTGCCATAAAGCACAACACCAATCCACTGTTTCTGCTCAAGGCTACTATTTTCAAATACCTATAATTTTAAACACTTCACAAAAGATAATTAACTAACCAACCCTTTTATGCTCCACAAATATTAGGGAGAAAAAAAATAAAACACTGACATCAATTTCACACCCTATTCACTCCGCCTCCGTGACAACCCAGCCTCTCTGTGTTTCACACCAGAGCAGATTTCATTTAACAGACAAAACAAACTCAGAACACAGTAACTCTTTTTTTTTTCTTCTAGCGCTTCCACAAACTCACAAAATAAACTATTTCAATGGTCACGTCAGCCCCCCTGCTGTTTGCCTAAAGCCCAAAGTTAAACCTCCCTCAGCATCTTGCAATAGCTCACCGTAGCGGAACCAATGGGCAATAAAGCAGACCCGATAAGCGCATGAATCTTCCGTGAAAACAAACCTTTTCCTTTTTCGGGGTTCACGTCGCCTCCCCAGTAATGCTGAAAGTCCAAAACTGGAACATAAGCAGGAGCAGTCCCAAAAGGCATGAATCTTACCCCGAAAAATTAACTTCTCTGCGATCACGTGACTGTTCGGGACAGGAATGAGACCACGAATCTTTCCCGTTTTAAACCCCAGATCTGGCTTCTCGTCCCTCCACTAGAACTTACTTGATAGTTGGAAAACAGCGAATTTCTTTTTTTTTTTTTTTTTTAATTTATGTTTTTGTAAAGGGTATACAGGTCATTACAGCATTGCATTGTTTACATTTTCATCACATGTTCCCTTATTTTTTGCTATTTGACAACATTGGTAGGATAATTATTACAACACCCCTTTTTTTTTCTTTTTTTTAAAGTGAAAGAAAAAGTGAAATTAAAGAGAATAAAATAAAAAAAAAAAAAACAAACGAACAGAACAGCAAAAAACAAACAAACAGAAAATTAAGTAATTAAAAGTAAAAGAGCATCTGAGTAGTGTTGGAACAAAGAGCGGGACCATTATTGAAATGGTATTTGTCAAAGATTAGATCTAATGGAAGACACATATGCGATCCAGGGTTGCCAAAAGTTCATGAACCCATCCATGTCCTGTCTCAGTGCGAATGTCAACTTTTCCATTGAGTAAATGTCTTGAATCACGTTAATCCAATCTTCAGGTGTAGGACAGTCCTTCAGCATCCATTTTTTAGTTAGGGCTTTTTTACTTGCCAATATTAAAACATTGAATAAGTATTTATCTCCTCGTCTTTCCAGTGAGTCCGGTAGTAAACCCAAATACAAAGTTACAAAAGAAAAGGGAACTGTTATTTTGAATATTTTCCCCAATGTTGTCTGTACATTGGTCCAATATTGGTGGATAACTGGGCATGACCAAAACACATGAAAATGATTTGCAGTCTTTTCACCACACAAGCGCCAACAGTTCAACCCCTTATGGGTAAATTTGTTTTGTGCAGGTGTTCTGAAAAATCTTACCAAATTTTTCCATCCAAATTCTCTCCACTGCAGGAATGAGGTACTTTTCCATTGCTGTTTATTTAGCTTTTCCCATATTTCCAATTGTAAAGTGAAATTCCCCTCTTTTTCCCATCTCTCTTTTATATATGATGTGTTGTCTCCTTTTAAGTCTTGAAGACCTTGGTATATTTTAGAAATGTATTTGATCCCTGGGATCCCTTTATATGCCATTAAGAAGACCTTCAGAACACCTGACTGGGCCCTTTCCAAATCCTCCTTTTTAAGTATATTGTTTATGTGGTGTCTAAGCTGAAAGAACCTGTAAAGATCTTGATTTATAAGACCTTGTTTTTTCAAATCTTCAAAACTTCTTAAAGTGTGCCCCTTAAAAAAATCGTAATATTTTATCAGCCCTTTCTCTTTCCACTCTTTAAATCTAGTGTCTGTTTTATTGGGAGTAAAGTCTTGATCATAGGCAATCCATTGCAGAAGTCGATAGGGCTCTTTAGCTTGATTCTCTCTGACTATCTTAAACCAAATTTTTAGCGGGGTCTCTATCCACGGGTTAGTGTTATTCAAGAGTTTAGGTAAGGCATTGTTCCCTGTTATCGCCTGTAGGGGGATGTCACTTGTTATTTGGCATTCGATCTCCTTCCATTGTGCAGTGTAGACTGGGTTACATAGCTCTATTAAAGTTTTAATTTGTGCGGCTTTAAAATAGTCCCTGATATTTGGCAGCGTGAGCCCACCTTTGTCTTTGTTTAGCTGTAAGGTTCTATATCTGATTCTAGGTCTCTTGCCCTGCCATATGAATCTTGAGATCCTTCTGTCCAGCTCCTGCCATGTTTTTTTGGGAGGTTCTACCGGTATTGTTTGGAAAAGGTATAGAAGACGTGGAAGTATATTCATTTTGACTGCTTCAATTCTTTGTGCGGTACCTAAGAATGGTATCATATTCCATCTTGCTAGGTCAGATTTAATTTTTGCCACCAGTGGATCATAGTTTAGTGTTATAATTTTGTTGAGTTGTTTCGGGATATTGACCCCCAGATATTTCATAGATTCCAACTCCCAGTTAGTTTTGAGTTCACTTAGTGAATAATGATTTGGGTCATAGTTGAATGTTAAAACTTGGGTTTTATGCATGTTTAATTTGTACCCCGATAAATCTCCATAGTCTGAGAAAACTGAGATTAGTTCTGGTAAAGAAGTGTCCGGTTGCCCTAGGTATATTAAAATGTCATCAGCAAAGAGTGCTATTTTATGTTCCTTCTGACCACGTGTAATACCTTGAATTTCTTGATTTTGTCTTATCCATTGGCTCAGAGGTTCTATGAAGATTGCAAAGAGCAGTGGAGACAGGGAGCAGCCCTGACGACATCCTCTTTCCAGCTCAAAAGATGATGATAAATTACCGTTAATCCTTATTTTAGCTGTTGGTTTTTTATATAATGCCTGTATAGTTCTAATGAAGTTGTTATGAAAATTGAAACTGGATAAGATTCTATATAGGAAAGACCAGTCAACCGAATCGAATGCTTTTTCAGCATCTAATCCCAATATGACTGCATTTAAGTTATATTTTTTTATATGATGAATTATGTGTAAAGTGTATCTAATGTTGTCTTGTGTCTGTCTTTGTCTTATAAAACCTGATTGGTCTAAGTGAATTAAGTCTGTCAGTATGTTTTCTAACCTTTTGGCAAGGATAATGGTAAAAAGCTTATAGTCCTGATTTAATACACTGTCTGTAGTTGGAGCATTCTAGTTTATCCTTTTCAGGTTTAGGTATAACTGCAATGACCCCTTCTCTCCATGAGGGGGGGAATTTCCCCTGTGTGGAGGACATAGTTAAATGTTTTCAGGAGGAGAGGAGATAGTTGCTGTTTAAAGGTTTTGTACCATTCTGCTGTATAGCCATCTGCTCCTGGGGATTTGTTAGCTTTAAGTTTCATAATTGCTTTTTCCAATTCTTTAGGTTGTATTTCTGACAGTAGTGTTTTATTTTGTGATTCCGTAAGTTGGGGAAGGTTTAATGTGTTTAGGAATGTCTCGGATGCGTTTTTATGTGTTTTGTGGGAGTATAAGTTCTTATAGTAATTCTCGAAGCTTTTAAGAATATCCTGAATTCTGAATTTTATTTCCTTTGATACTGGGTCTCTGATTTTGTAGATTGCTCTTTCTGTTTGTTGTTTCCTCAATTTATAGGCTAGTAATTTTGCCCATTTACTGCCTGCTTCATAGTGTTTTTGTTTCAGAAATGTAAGTTTCTTCTGGATTTCTATTGTGTAGATCTCATTTATTTGATTTTTAATTTCTTTAAAGTGTACCTATGGTGGTCGTGAAAAAAAGATTTTATATTGAGCCCCTGTCTCACGTTCTAGTTCAAGTTTAAGTTGAAATTCACGTTCAAAGCAATTTGATATAAATCCATTGCTGATGTGCTGGTTCAGCTATGTCAGCAAAACATGGGTACAGCCATACTAGCGGCTACATGGACTTCCAGGACGCTTCCTATGACGTAATTTCGTGGCTACCGCGATCTGGATCAGTATTGGCTGAGCCTCGAGTACCCGGATGTGCAGCGGCTTTGGGGATATTCAAATTCAAACGTTTATTTCAAACTCAGGGTTCATATTAAATGCAGAACTAAAACGAGTAGAAAATAAATAAATAAATGCTTAAATTCAGCGGGCCGTCTTTTCTGATCTGAGCTCGTAAAGGCCGATGATTCTAAAACTATGCGATCTGAGTACCCGGATGTGCAGCGGCTTCGGGGATATTCAAATTCAAATTCAAACGTTTATTTCAAACTCAGGGTTCATATTAAATGCAGAACTGAAACGAGTAGATAAATAAATAAATAAATGCTTAAATTCAGCGGCTTGTCTCATCTGATCTGAGCTCCTAACTGCCGCAACACGGAAGATGATTCTAAAACTGTATACAGAGCAGCAGACACTCGGTGCTCTTGTAAAAACAAAAACATACAATGCGATATGGATATCGCAACATGGCGGAATGTAAAGCCTTTGGATGTCTGAATAATAAGCGAAAAAAACAAAGAAACACTTTTTTTGTGTACCCAAACCCAGCTCACCTTGTCAGAAGATCGGAGCGGAAACAGGGCACAGACGAATAATTTCAGACGAAATTGCGTTGTGTGTGAGGACCACTTCGTCACTTTAACCCTCACAAGACCTTTCTGGCTCAAACATGTAGCCATGTCGCCCGAATTCTTCCGCACAGTCAGAAAATTTGGCCATAATAGAACAAAAACAACGGACAACAGCACCGTAATCGCGGGGAAACGCTGATTATTGTCTTTTCGTATCCACGAAGTGACGTCACATCCGCAAGTGTCATGGCTGCGCCCACAGTTTTCATTGGCTGCCCATGGCCAAGGTCCTATTTGAATATATGTCTGGTGGTATATGGCTGGCAAGAATTATTTACCAAAATAAGAAATACTTTTTCATAATGTTTTCAAGTTAAATGCGTCTTCACGACCACCAGAGGTATGCTTTAATCTTGAGCGAGCCATTAGAATGAGTGTTGTCTTTGTGTTCTTTTTCTAGGTTCTTGAGTTCTGACTCTAGTGTGATTAGTTTTTCTTGTCTCAGTTTCTTTTGGGTTGCCAGTTTTGCAATAATTTTTCCCCTTATTACAGCTTTGCACGCACCCCACAGTATTAAAGGGGATACTTCTCCATTATCGTTTTCTTCCAAATATCTGAGAATATCTGATTCCAATTCATCTTTCAGTGGTCCTTTCAGGACATTTGAATTCAACCTCCAGGAAAATGTATTATTTGTGTATTTTTGGATGTTTAAGTCCATACTGGGAAAGTTAGATGAGCTAGCGGCTATCTCCCGTTACGATAGCACTTACCGGGAGTGCTCTCTCCTTTTGTTTACTGAGACGTGGCTAACTGAACTAGCAGCAGATGCTAACATTGAGCTGGAGGGTTTTCACATGATACGAGCTGACCGAACACCAGAGAGTGGCAAAACTAGGGGCGGTGGAGTGATAATGTATGTTAACAACAACTGGTGCAGACCGGGAAATATCACTGTTAAACAACGACACTGCAGCAAAGACATTGAGTTGCTAGCTGTTAGCATGAGGCCTACATATCTCCCGAGAGAACACTCACACGTGATCTGCATTGTTGTTTATGCAAATCCGACGGCGAACGCTGGGACAGCGCGTGACGTCATCCATTCAGTAACCAGCAGGCTGCAGACAGAACACCCAGATGCTCTTCTCCTCATCTCAGGCGATTTCAACCACGTTTCACTGTCTCCCATTCTGCCCACTTTCACCCAGTATGTCACATGCCACACTAGAGACAATAAAACACTGGACTTATTCTACGCAAACACTAAGGAGGCGTACACCTCATCACAACTCCCCCCACTTGGGAGATCGGATCACAACTTGGTTCATCTCCGACCGGTGTACAAACCCCTAGTGCACAGACAACCTCCGGCCATGCACACTGTGGAGTTATGGTCTGAGGAGACAATGGACACTCTAAAGGACTGTTTTGAAGCCACTGCCTGGAAGCAGCTCTGCGATCCACATGGTGAGGACATCGATGGCCTCATTCACACCTTCACGGGCTACCTCAGCTTCTGTGTGGACAAATCCGTTCCCACCAAGACCATACGGTGTCACTCAAACAACAAACCCTGGATCAACCCTGAGATAAAAACACTTCTGAGAGAGAAGAAGAGGATCTTCAGGTCGGGGAACAGGGAGATGCTGAAGTCCGTACAGAGGGAGCTGAGGAGAAAGATCAGAGAAGGCAAGGACAGCTTCAGGAAGAAGATGGAGGACAAGCTGCAACAGAGCGACATCAGCGGGGTCTGGAGAAACCTCAAAACCATCTCGGGGCTCCAGAATACCTCCCCCCAGGCCACGGGGGGCAGGGAGTGGGCGAACAACCTGAATCTGTTTTTCAATAGATTTGATCAACTGCCCTCCCACCTGTCTGCACAACAACCACTGCTGCCTCTAAGAAATCAAGTCCTGCTACCCACTCCCCACTCCACCGACACCCCCCCCACTCCCAACACACAGCCCTCCATCCTGACCCTGACCAAGACCCAGGTGAGGACGGAGCTGAGGAAGATCAAGGCGAGGAAGGCGTCGGGACCGGACGGCATCAGCGCAAAGCTCCTCAAGTCCTGTGCAGACCAGCTGTGTGGGATTGTGACATATATCTTCAACATGAGCCTGAAACTGGGGAGGGTACCACAGCTGTGGAAAACATCTTGTGTGGTACCTGTACCAAAAACTTCCCACCCCAAAGACCTGAACAGCTTCAGACCGGTGGCCTTGACGTCCCACTTGATGAAGACCCTGGAGAGACTGCTCCTTGCTCATCTCCGCCCCCTGGTGGAACCAGCGATGGATCCACTCCAGTTCGCCTACCAGCATGGCATTGGGGTGGAGGATGCGGTGATCTTCCTCCTTCACCGTTCTCTGTCCCACCTGGAGAAGCCCGGGAATATGGTGAGGATCATGTTCTTTGACTTCTCCAGTGCTTTCAACACCATCCAACCGATGATCCTGAAGGACAAGCTGCTGCGCGCAGGGGTGGACCAGCACCTGTCATCATGGATCCTGGACTACCTCACGAACCGGCCTCAGTTTGTGAGAACCCGGGACTGTGTTTCCGACACGATCATCAGTAGCACGGGGGCCCCCCAGGGAACGGTGCTGGCTCCCTTCCTGTTCACTCTTTATACTGCGGACTTCTCACACAACACAACACATTGCCATCTACAGAAGTTCTCTGATGACTCTGCGATCGTTGGTCTCATCTCCAGCGGAGATGAAGCTGAGTACAGAGGGCTTATCCAGGACTTTGTGGACTGGTGCCATCGGAACTGCCTCCAGATCAACGCGAGGAAAACTAAGGAGCTGGTGGTGGACTGCCGCAGGCATGGGCAGCCCCTCACAGCACCAGTAAATATACAGGGAACAGACATCGAGATGGTGACATCCTACAAGTACCTGGGTATTCATCTGAACAATAAACTAGACTGGTCACACAATACTGACGCACTCTACAAGAAGGGACAGCGCAGGCTGTTCCTGCTGAGGAGACTCAGGTCTTTTGGTGTACAAGGGGCGCTGCTGAAGTCATTCTATGACACGGTGGTGGCATCAGCCATCACTTTTGGAGTGGTCTGCTGGGGCAGTGGCATTACTGCAGCCGATAGGAAGAGACTGAACAAACTGATTAAGAAAGCTAGCTCTGTCCTGGGGCAACGCCTTGATCCGATGGAGGAGATAGGAGAGAGAAGGACGGTGGCTAAACTGTCATCTCTGCTGGAGTCCGAGTTCCACCCTATGCAGGACATACTGGATGCACTGAGGAGCTCATTTAGCAGCAGACTACATCATCCCAGGTGCACAACCGAGAGGTTTCGTAGGTCCTTCCTACCAACGGCTGTCAGACTGTACAACCTAAGCAGGGCTGCTCGCAGAGATAGCAAAAAGACGTAACAAACTAATAGTTTTTTGAATGCAAAAGATGCAATAGACTTACACAATGGTCCTCTCCGGCATACAACTAGGAACATACCGGTCGCTATGGAGGGTGAGAATATGTATGGGCACATAATCATACCATGTAGGATAACTAAATAGACGGTTATGCTGTTTCATCCCACCTAGCAACAATGCTCTGCACTGTGTGTGTTTATACTGTATATTTACATATTTATTCCATCTAGCTACAATGCTCTGCACTGGGTGTGTTTATATTTATATATCTATATATTTATTCCATCTAGCTACAATGCTCAGCACTGGGTGTGTTTATATTTATATATCTATATATTTATTCCATCTAGCTACAATGCTCCGCACTGTGTTTTTATATATCTACATATTATTCCATCTAGCTACATTGCTCCGCACTGTGTGTGTTTATATACTTGCATATTTATTCCACCTAGCTGCAATGCTCCGTACTGTGGGTGTTTATATATTTACATATTTATTCCATCTAGCTACAATGCTCCGCACTGTGTTTTTATATATCTACATATTATTCCATCTAGCTACAATGCTCTGCACTGTGTGTCTGTGTGTGTGTGTGTGTGTGTATATACTGTATATATTTTATAGTAATATGTACATATGTATATTAGCTGCTCTTGCTTGCTTGTTTTTTTTCTTGCCTTCTGATTGTTGCTCTGAGTGTTGCTATCCCTGTGCTGTTGCAATCCTGGAATTTCCCCATTGTGGGACTAATAAAGGCTTATCTTATCTTATCTTATCTTATCTTATCTTATCATATAGATCAGACTGTGGTCAGAGAGATCCATCAGTCATATTTTACATGTTTTTACTCTTCCAATGTCTCTATTAATCATAAAAAAGTAATCAATCCTTGAGTAAGGTGAATGTGGCGTTGAATAAAAAGTATAATCTTTTACATTGGGGTTGAATTCCCTCCATACGTCACAGATTCCCATTTCTTTTAATAGCATCCGAGTTTTCCTACTTTGAGTGTTATTTTGATGTGAAGAATTACCTGTTGCATCCCAGTATGGATTCAGTCTTCGATTGAAGTCTCCACCACATATCACTAAACCTTGGGCTTTAGTTATCATTAGGTCGAATACATTTTTATAAAATTTCCATTTAGCCCCTGGTGGTGCATATACATTCAGCAGGGTGATATCTTCTCCCTCTAACCGCCCAATTACCAAACTGTACCTCCCTTTTTTATCTTTGTGTTCTGATTTTTTTTCAAATGTAATTTTGGTTCATATCAATGTCGCTACTCCCCTCCTCCTCCCTGACTTATATGAAGATGAAGAGATAATTTTAAACCCTTGTCTATTGAGTTTAGTGTGTTCCACGTCTGTTAGGTGGGTGTCTTGTAAAAATATTATTTCTGCTTTGTCTTTTTTCATTTTGCGTAGAATCTTGGATCTTTTAACTGGATTCAGGATCCCTTTTACATTATATGAGGCTATTTTGGTTACACCCTGTTTCTCCGTTGTATTTTCTTATTTAGTATAACAGTGTGGTGGCCCTCTTTTTTGCTACTCAGAAACTGAAAGAACATTAAGAACATAAAAAACATTAAGAACATAGTGTACGAAACTTTAAAACAAAAAACTGTCAAAAAAACTTCCTGATATGGGGTCTCTTTAAAGACCCTGTAAGAGCCCTGATGGAGTGTAGGCTCTGAGGGAAATTCCTCAAACTCTGTTACGTGTTGAGGGCCCTCTCTTACCCCTGTAAGTTGTCCCATGTTTTTAACGTGAATTTCAGATCCCAATCCGAATTTGTAATGATTTTTTTTTTTTTTTTATGCCTATACCCTATGAGATTGTTTGCACCCTCCCACCCCCCTCACAGCAAACATTCACTCTAATTGTATTCTAATCTCATTCTTATTCTAACAAACTCCATTTGTTTCTAATGCTATAACTGCTCCATGAAAGGTTTTACCACATGCTGATTCTGCATCTCCTTTAATGTTTGTTACCTTGTAGGAGGGGGGATGGAAGTGCAGAATGACTGAAAAGAAAAAAGACATAAAGGTCACTATTCCTTCCTGGAACTGGAAAGCTTATCTTTGTAGCTCTGGGGCTGGGTTTCCCGCTGCTGGCCCGTGGATTTTGAAGGTCTCTCAGTGGACCACGTTTGAGCCCTGATCCTCTGGCTCAGGTCTGCTTTGGGTTTAAACACCGATACCGGGAGCCCTCTTCTCGCCATGTCAATTGTTGCTTCTTCCGCCGAATTATAGAGACATGACTCTTCACCGTAAAAGACCCTTAACTTCGCAGGAAATGGCGTCTGAAAGCGTAGATTCTGTTCCCGTAGAACCTTTTTGGCGTCGTTATATTCCTGTCGCTTTTTAAGAACCTCCGGGGCGTAATCATGCTCCACGAAGACTTTTCTCTCTTGATGCATAAATCCTTTTTTCTGCCAAGCCCGTCTTACAACCTCATTTTGAAATTGGAGAATCTTACCACCACCGAACGTGGGGGCGCTTCTGCCGCTGGCTTTGCGGCTAATGTACGATGGGCCTTTTCTATCTTCAAATCGGTGGTTTGTGGAATATCCAACTTCTCTCTCAATAAGGATTCCACGCATTCCGCCATTGTGTTGAAACTATCTTCAGCTCCTTCTTTCAGACCGTGAATTCTGATGTTATCTCGTCTCTGTCTTCCTTCTTGGTCGGTTAGCTTAGCCTCCAGCCTTGACTGTTTTTTGTGTAAATCCAGCATAGAATCTTCAAGCACTTTTATTCTTTCTTCAGCTTCCAAGATTCAGTTTTCGGCCTGGTCCATTCTACTGTTCGTCCTTTTTAATTCCTCTCTGAATTCATGAAATTCGGCCCGAAATCGTCGTAATTCATCAAATAGCGATTTCAAGCTAACCTTCTTGTTAGCTAGGTTTAGCTCCTCGTCTTCTGAACGGAGGTCCTCCGGTTCAGATTCTGCGGCCGCTGTGCGTCCTGGCCTGGGGAATGTCAGTTTCTTCTGGTTTTGGTTGGGCATGGTGTTTTTGTCTTTTGATTTTTATTCTTCCAAAAATCCGTTAAGTCTGATTTTGAAGATGTTTTCCTTGGATTGGGTCTGAGAGCTTCAGCGTTAAGTTGCTATCACCATGGCGTCCAGACCGGAAGTCTGAAAACAGCGAATTTCTAAGAATTACCCCGGATCTTGAAATATCGATCACTGCTTGGAAAGGAAAACTCCCATCTTTTCAAGGGATTATTGCGATACCCGCACCGTGAGTAAAATAACTTTTCAATTGGGCTGTAGGTCTCTTTCTTTCGGTCTTTCACCTAGTGTACAATCGGTCGAGGCAATCACTCACTGGCCATAACAATAATAACAAAAACTGGAATAAATTACTCACACCTGGAATCCGCCTCTGAGTTCCCGTAGCCCCGTCAGAGCACCACGTCGCTCCCCAACATCACCAGGGCCTTTGAAGAGGGAAATTCAGCGTTTTTTTCAGCGCTTCATAGAAGTATGGGTCTCACCTCTCCTTTGACTGTGCACTTGTCCAAAGTCCAGGCTTGTCGTAAGACGCCGTGGACCACTTTATATGGGCCCCACGTTGGGCGCCAATAATGTCAGATCAGAAATGAATTGACTGAGGCTGAATAAATAATCAATAGGCGGTTTTCCAAGTTCTGAGTCATTTATTCTCCTTCTGATCAGAACGGAGGAAATCAGTAACAGCAAAACTTGCCTCAGAGCTTCACAGCACCAACTTCCTAACATGTGTTCAAGGATGCTGCTTTTTTATACCTTAGTCTCTTATCTAAGCTAGACTGGCTGGAGCCAACTCTCCAAGTGACTGCTTCTTTATCTGTGGTCAGCAATAAACATTCTGCTATGATCTTTACATGACCCGGTCATCCTAAGTCACTCTGACTTACAGTACAGCTTGGTATGATAAAACAATGAAACCTTCGTCATTATTTACAGTCTTGCTCAACATAATCTTACACTGAAAACAGTCTTTTCAAGCTCTGAGACAATGAAAAAACATCAGTGACCCAGACATTGGCTCATTATATGCACCAGATACAATTATAATATAAAATAAAATAATGCAGCATTAAAATCATATAGAATAATCAATGAAACCTGAAAATATCCTATCAGTATATGATTACCCCAAACAAGAAAGTGATAAGAAAGCACACCCACACCGTGTCCGTTTTGGTCCAAAACTGACGGCACCGCTGGCATCTTCGGTGACGTTCCTCCTCAGCGATGTGATGCTGTTGTGAGTCTGAATTGGCCGTCATATCTGTCAGTATAAGTGAGATGCATGCTATATGTCTCACCTGAGCAGCGTACAGTCAAGTTACTTGTGGTGGCTATCAGGTGCAACAGTATGTGGCCTTATGTCGTCACACAGCAATTAGGTGACAACATTAATCGCACTTCTTCTCTCCTTTACGTTGATAACCAGACAGCCTGCTAGCCTTCTTTTCTATTGCAAACACTGGTGCTGGACACCAGAGGGTACTGTCGGCTGATGTTTGCATAGACAAACAGTTAGACAGTCACTGTCTTTGTCGAGGAATCCAAATCCCAGAGGATCCAGCTAAAGAGGCCGCCAAAGATGAACAAGGAGGTGGCTTTCAAGTTAATGGGGGAAAGGGGGTAATAATGAAGCTGGTAGTGATTTTGGCTAACCACTTGGACATCTGCTTCTCGTCCTAGTCTACAACGTGGGGTGGTGATTGTGGCTAATCACCATCTGCTTCTTACTCCTGATCTGGTCTGGGTTCTTCTGGCTTGACCCCTGGGACCTTTCTACAGTGTGTTGCGTGGATCCACGTTGCCCTCTCAGCAATTTTCACAGCCGTGAATGTCACCAGAAGGACTTGGTATGGACCCAGCCATCATTTGCTGTGCCAGTTCTTCCATTTGAAGCTTTTAACCACCACCCAGTCACCTGGTCTTATGTCATGGAGGAGCACCTCGGCAGGTCTGGGCAGGGCAGCTTTTACCTGTTAAGAGATGTTTTGCAGTTGGCAGGACAGGGCAGAGCAATAAGATAACATGGCATTCTCAAAATGTGAGGTTGTTAGAGGAGGCGGTGTCTTCCTCTCCGCAGAAAACCCTAAAAAGGGAGGACGAGCAATCAAAATTTCAAAGGGGGACATGTTATATTTCTTCCTGACTCGCATGCGCATGTACATGAGTGCCAACGGCAGACATTTTACCCGGGTAGGCCAGTGTCATCTTGAAGCTTAGCGAGCTTGTTCTTTAGGGTGCCATTTTCGCTCTCAATAGCACCACCTGATTGCGGGTGTTAGGCACAATGTTTTCTCAAATCAAAGCCCAAAGTAATGCTCAAATTAGTCAATGCTTCATTTACAAAATGTTTACCAATGTCACTGGAGATTTTCTCTGGTATTCCCCATCTGGGAATAATTTCTGACAATAATGCTCTGGCCACAACAGTGCTTGTTGCATGTTTGGCTGGAAAGGCCTCTACCCATTTGGACCATATGTCAACCATTACCAAACAGTACTTTTTGCCCTCTGCTGGGCTTAGTTCGATGATATCCATCATGAGATGTTGGAACGGTCCTGCAGGTGGCAGATGTGCTGCTGGGACCTATTTGGGGACCCTGTGGGCATTGTTCGTAGCACGGATTAGGCATTTTTTGCAGAAATTATCAGCATAAACAGTGAAGCCAGTGGTAAACCAATTTGCATGCAGTGGTTGTATCATCCCTTCTCTTGACACATGGTCTCACCCATGTGTCAATTTAGCAAAATGATTGAAAAAATGAGCCATAAGTAGGGGAGAGCATTTGGCCCTCTCCACACACCAGTATGATCTTTGTGATAGCCTTTGTTGGTCCATTTCTGACTTTCCTGTGGGGAGGAATGAGATTGCATAGAAATGAGGGAGTCAGTAGGTGTTAGTGGAGAGGAGGCAGGAAGGTGAGGGGAAGGAAAGGGAGCGGGAGCATGAGTGGCAGAGAAGGAAAGAGCCGCAGCCTTAGCTGCAGCATCAGCACCAGCATTGCCCCGAGATACGGGGTCAAAAGAGGAGGTGTGGGCCGTGCATTTGCACACTGCCACAGAAGAAAGAAGGATTATCGCATCAAGAAGGCGGGAAACATAAGAGGAGTTTTTTTTGGGTAAGCCTGCAGACGTGAGGAAGTTCCTCATACCTGCCAACTACTCCGGTTTTGCCGTAATGGTTCCGGTTTTCAAGACCCCATTCCGGGTTACGGCTTTATTAATGAAAATTACAGTTTTTCACTAAAAATTCAGTCAAAAATTTTCAATCGTAAAAAAAACACGAAAGCAATTCCAAACACGAGATCGCTAGGAATTGTATCTAAATTTAGAACAAAGGCAATCGGCACTGCTTCCTGTAGGTGTATTGCACATGTGCGAGAGGTCTGAGCCGGTAGTGAGCGCTATCCGAGCCACCGGGTCTGGGTGCGCCAGTAGTGCAGCGTTCGCCAGAGCTGCTTTAACCTCAGAACGCCTGCTCAGGAGTCCAGTCGACTCTGTCTGCCGGTTTCCGTTTCTTGAGTGTGGCGTACAACGGCTGTATGAGCTGGGCTGCGCGGGTGAGGGAACGGTTATATAAGTTAATCATCCCCAAAAACTCCTGCAGCACCCTGACATTGATGTTGAGGAGGAAAAAAAATAGCAAAACAATTTAGTTAGATTACTTTTATGATTCCAAACAGTTTGAAATTGACAGTGCACAGAGCCATTGTTTCCATTTGGAATTGTGAAGGAATTAGGTCAGCATTGTATACGTTTTCATCATGGAATCTGCCGGAGAAAAATCATAAATGAGTGTGAAAAACAAACGAAAATTACAGTCTTTTCACAAGGAATACTCCAAAGCATTTCCAGGAATTGTTATTCCCTCAAGAAAGGGAGAAAATTACCCCAACTGCACTTTGTGTAGACAAGATTTTTCGATCAGACATGGAGGAATCAGCGATATGAAAGACCACGTGGGAACGAAAAAACACAAGTCGAATGCCAATGCCAGTGACACCAGCGGCAAACTTTCTACGTTCTTCGTAAGAAAAATAGAAACATGATTACTGAAGAAATATGAGGTTGTTAGCCACATTTTAACTTGGTTTAATGCTAATATTTGTTTGCCGTCGGGGGGCTTCGCCCCCCTGAACCCCCCACCAGGACTTTGTCCTGGACCTACCAGGGCCTGCGGCCCCTGGACCGCAGCTAGCTACTAGACTTTTCAGGTTTTAAAAGTTGGCAGGTATGGTTCCTTTCACGCCACAGTGCACCAAAATCATGAACTACCCCAAAGGCATAGCGTGAGTCAGTGTAAATAGTAACAGACTGACCTGCTGCATAAGTGCAAAGCCTCTGCTAAGGCGAGAAGCTCTGCAGCTTGTGCAGAAAGATGAGATGGCAAGGAGCCAGAAAGCAACGTACAGTGCTTATCACAGACTGCTCAACCCACTTTGTTATGGCCCACAGAAGGATCAACAGATGCAGAGCCGTCAACATACAGGACAAGGTCTGGGTTTGACAGTGGAGTGTCAGAGAGGTCAGGTCGGGGAGAGGTGACAAAGTCCAGCAAGGATAAGCAGTTATGGTCACAGTCTTTGTCATCGTCACAAAGGGATGGGGGAAGATTGGTGGCCGGGTTAACTGACTGTGCACAGCGTTTGACAGTAAGGTTTGGCGATTCAAGGAGGGTAGAATGATGTCCAAGCCACCTTGCATGGGAGAGGTGTGACGACTTCTGCTCATTCAGAAGCAATGCAACAGCATGAGGAACATACAGACTGAGAGAAGAATACAAAACAATGTCTCGAGATGCCTCCACAGCGCATTCTGCCGCAGCCACAGCACGGAGACAGAGCGGAAGTCCTGCTGCAACAGCATTCAACTTGCAGGAGTAATACGCAACTGGGCGAAGTCTGTCACCGTGGGGCTGCAGGAGAACGGAAGTCATGCATCCAGACTTCTCATCAACATACTGAACAAAAGGTTTAGATGGATCAGGAAGCGAAAGTGTTGGAGGAGCCAAAAGAGCTTTCTTCATGTTTTCAAAGGAGTCGATAGCAGCAGGCGTCCTCTCCAGAGGGAAGTGTGAGGGACCCTTTGACGGAATGATATCGCGCATTGGTCTCTCAATGCATGAAAAATCAGGAATGAAAGAGTGGCAATAGGATGCCATTCCAAGAAAGGAGAGAAGTTCCTTCTTGTTTTTCGGCTTGTCCATGTGACAGATTGCTTGTGCACGCTTTGGAGAGAGAGATTTGCCCTGATTAGAGATTTGATGGCCCAAAAATGTGACCATTGGTTTGCACAATTGCAATTTTGACTTTGAAGCCTTGTGGCCTTCTGCAGCAAGGTGACACAAAAGCTTCAAAGAATCTGCTTGGCATTGTGATTCATTTGGCGCCCACAGCAAAAGGTCATCTCAACATATTAAATCAGGACAGAGCCATCCGACAGTTGTTGGGAGCTCAAGGAGCTTTTGAGAGCCGCGTTATAGATAGTCGGACTTTCACAGTAGCCCTGGGCCAATCTGGTGAATGTGTAAAGAGCCCCATTGAATTGGAATGTGAACCAAAACTGTGAATCTTTGTGGATGGGGATGCTGAAAAATGCGTTTGACACATCCACCACTGTAAAGTAGGTTGAATTTGGAGGAATTTGTGTCAAAATGGTGTGGGGGTTAGGGACCACAGGAGCACACTGGATGACGGCAGCATTAACAGCCTGAAGGTCTTGGACAAAATGCCATTCAGCAGGTTGGCCCTTATCCCTGATCTTTTTTACAGGAAAAATTGGCATGCAAACTGGAGAATTTGGTGTGAGAATGATAATCCCTTCTTTTAAAAGTGAATCAAAGACTTCCTCAAACAGAGGCATCAGTTTTGCCATATTGGTTGGGGTGCACTTCTGTGCCATTATCCTTTGAAGCTCATGGAATGTTTGGCGGTATGTCTGACAAAATCCTTCCAGTTGTTCACAGAGGTACAGTGGATCATTCTCCAATTGCGGGAGTGTTGCTGCAAACTTAGGTATGTCTTCTGGCGCCCATGGTCTGAACACAACCTGTGCTGCTGGTGGTCCCATGACCTCTACCAGAATCAGAATGAGATTTATTGCCATTGTTCATGTAGTACACAAACTAGGAATTTGTCTCGGGCAATGCTGCAACATTAAACATGGAGTAGCACTAAAGATAAAAAATAAAAAACTATGCATGCAATAAAATGTAGAATATGAATGAGTAATACTAATCTATGCAATTTTTAAATATATTAACAAGCAGCAGATATTGTGGAGTTCCACATAGTGCAGTCGGTAGTGCAAAAGAAAACAGTGATAATTATCATGAGTCCGGTTGAGCTGCTGTACATAGTGCACGAGAGTCTAATAAGTCACTTAGTGTTCAGCAGTCTGATGGCAGAGGGAAAGAAGCTGTTCATGTAGCAGGAGGTTTTAGTCTGAATGGACCAAAGTCTTCTGCCTGAGGGGAGGGGGGAAAACAGTGCGTGTCCAGGGTGTGAAGGGTTGGCTATGATCCGACCTGCACGCCTCCAGGTCCTGGAGATGTACAGGTCCTGGAGGGATGGGAGCTTGCAGCTGATCACCTTCTCAGCAGCGCGCACAACGCGCTGCAATCTTAGTCTGTCCCTGGCAGTGGCTCCTGCGTACCACACGGTGAAGGAGGTGGTGAGGATGGGCTCGATGATGGCCGTGTAGAACTGCACCAACATCTTGGTGGGTAGCTTGAGCTTCCTCAGCTGCCTCAGGAAGAACATCCTCTGCTGGGCCTTTTTGATGAGGGAGCTGATGGTCGGCTCCCACTTGAGATCCCGGGTGATGGTGGTGCCCAGGAAGCGGAAGGAATCCGCAGTGGTGATGGGAGAGTCTGTGAGGGTAAGGGGGGGCAGAGGGGCTGTGACTTTTCTGAAGTCCACGATCATCTCCACTGTCTTCAGAGTGTTCAGCTGCAGGTTGTTGTGGCTGCACCAGGACGCCAGCTGGGCCACCTCTCTCCTGTAGATGGATTCGTCGCTGTTGGAGATGAGCCCGATGAGGGTGGTGTCGTCCGCAAACTTGATCAGCTTGACAGACTGGTGGCTGGAGGTGCAGGAGTTGGTGTACAGGGAGAAGAGCAGGGGGGGAATGTACACAGCCCTGGGGTGATCCGGTGCTGATGCTAACAGAGTCTGAGACAGTCTTTCCCAGCCGCACATGCTGCCTCCGGTCCGTCAGGAAGTCGGTGATCCACCTGCAGAGGGAGTCAGGCACGTTGAGCAGGGACAGCTTGTCCTGGAGCAGAGCGGGGCGGATGGTATTGAATGCAGAGCTGAAGTCCACAAACAGGATCCTGGTGTAGGTTCCCGGGGAGTCCAGGTGCTGCAGGATGGAGTGGAGGGCCAGGTTGACTGCGTCGTCCACAGACCTGTTGGCTCGGTAGGCAAACTGCAGCGGGTCCAGGAGGGGAGTGGTGATGGTCTTGAGGTGGGGCAGGACCAGACGCTCAAAGGACTTCATGACTACAGAGGTGAGCGCTACAGGTCTGTAGTCATTAAGTCCAGTGATCCGTGGCTTCTTGGGGACAGGGACGATGGTAGAGGTTTTGAGGCAGGCCGGCACGTGGCATGACTTCAGGGAGGTGTTAAAAATGTCTGTGAAGACAGGAGTCAGCTCCTCCGCACAGTGTCTCAGGGTGGAGGGAGACACGCCGTCCGGACCGGGGGCCTTGTGCGGGTTCAGTCTGGAGAACTGTCTGTGCACGTCCTGCTCACTGATGGCAAGGGCAGGGGGGGAGGAGGGGGGGCCGCCTTTGATAAAGTGGGGACCATGGAGGCAGTGGCGCTGGGGGGAGGGGGGAGTTGGACACAGCTGACGAGGTGTCAAAACGGGCATAGTGTTGGGACAGTCTTTGACAAAGGGCTTTGTCATCCTGTCCCTTAGAAGCCTGAGGCCGATAGTTGGTGATTTGCCTCAGTCCTCTCCACACAGAAGCAGAGTCGTTAGCAGTGAACTGTTGCTGGAGTCTCTCAGAATACACAGATTTATCTCTCCTCAGCTCTCTGCTAAACCGGTATTTGACCTCCCTGTAGCAGTCCCTGTCTCCACTTTTCAACGCTGCTTCCTTCTCCTTCCTGATCTGTCTGAGCTTAGCTGTGAACCAGGGCTTGTCGTTGGAGTAACTCACCCTGGTGCGCGATGGAAGAATGCTCTCCTCACAAAAGTGGATATATGAGGTCACAGTGTCCGTGTACTCATCCAGATTATGCGTGGCTCCTTTAAACATGCCCCAGTCAGTTATTTCCAAGCACGTGCGCAGCTCCTCCCCAGCTTCACTGGTCCATTTCATCGTAGTGCTCACAACAGGTTTTGTGAGCTTCAGTCTCTGTCTGTATGTGGGAATCAGGTGGACCATCACGTGATCAGATAGTCCGAGCGCAGCACGGGGAACAGCGCGATATGCGTCCTTAACTGTAGTGTAACAGTGATCCAGCGTGTTCTCTCCTCTGGTGGGGCATTTAATAAACTGTTTGTATCGGGGGAGTTCATGGCTCAGGTTGCTCTGGTTAAAGTCGCCATGTGGGGCACCCCCACAACAGACTGGGACAAGCACAGCGCTCAACTAGAGCAATTAACATAACAGTGAAATGTGTGTATTAATGTCAACAGGCAGCCTCGCTTCGTCTAGCCTTTTACTGCTCAGTACTGTGATGTTAATGTGCCATTCATGCATTGTGTTCATGCTTCCTGCTCTTACTGTAATGCAAATGTCCCATGCCTGTCTGCAGTCTCTTTGATGATACCATGCCTTTCATGTATTGTCTGCAGTCTCTTTGATGATACCATGCCTTTCATGTATTGTCTGTAGCTGGGTATATAAGCCACTGAATATCACATGTTCATTCTCACTCTTCCACTTCACCTGCTTGCGGACTGGAGGCACAGGGCTCGCTCCTGCGCGCGCTCACAGCGCAGGGGCGAGTTTCGCCCTGCCTTATTTTTTATGCCGCTGCACTGGTGACCCCGAGAAAGCACACGCTTTGTGCAAAGCAACCTTCTGACCTGGACATCCACGCTGGAATCGGCCGAGGGACACAAAGATCGTCTACTCCCTCTTACCGCTCCAGCGCATCGACACAAGCCTGAGGAACAGAGATCGTCTCCTCCCTCTCATCGCTCCGACGCATCAGCATGAGCCCGAGGGACAGAGATCGCCTACTCCCTCTCATCGCTCCAACGGATCTGCACATCCACGCTGGGACTGGCCGCTCTCACAGCTTCTCCACACGAGAGCGCACGCACCTCGTCCTCTCTCCACGACGGCGACCTCCAGGGCCGGCGGAGAACGCAGCGCGTGGACCTGAACGCACCATGACCCAACACATGAACAGGGATGATTATCGGCGCCGACTACGCTGATCTCCAACAAGCTCCCTGACCCTGACTCGTCTCAACAGCGGACCACCCACGCACCGAGCCCCCGCGTGCACACCGGGGGGTTACGAGGACGGCGCACCACGCACGGGACAATAACGGCTCTACAGACCGCCATCGTCCTTCGCCGCTGCACACAGAACCTTCAGGGCTGCTCACACACCTGAAGCACGCACGCAGCTCGCTCACAGGATTTTGTATGGGTCTCAGCCACGGCGCACAAAGGGATGCAGCCGTCAGCTGTTCCCGAGGGCTTTAGGGTTGCGCCTGCACCTAAAGTCAACACGCCAAGTTCCTCTGCTTTTGTTTTTTTTTTGTTTTTTTTTTTTTTTCTCTCACAGCCGCTACACAGCCTCGCAGCTCCTGTTTTTCTTCATGGCCGCTGTCAATCCTCGCAGGACTCAACCGCGAGAGGAGTCAGAGGCAAATTTTTCTTCGCACACCCGCTGTGGACCTCCGCCACGTTCAACGGGACAGCCCCTCAACATCGCGGACCCACAGGCAATTTTTGCGCGGCCCAGACAATTTCGCCGTCCCGGACCAGCACTCGCTACCCCCACCCCCCTCCCTCCACCGCCGCCTGCAGCGAGCTTCCCCCGCAGCTCGCTCCCAAAGCCGGACTATCGAGGCCTCAGCTTCCCGCTGTGCCATCTGGGGGGGAGTGTGTGGGGCACCCCCACAACAGACTGGGACAAGCACAGCGCTCAACTAGAGCAATTAACATAACAGTGAAATGTGTGTATTAATGTCAACAGGCAGCCTCGCTTCGTCTAGCCTTTTACTGCTCAGTACTGTGATGTTAATGTGCCATTCATGCATTGTGTTCATGCTTCCTGCTCTTACTGTAATGCAAATGTCCCATGCCTGTCTGCAGTCTCTTTGATGATACCATGCCTTTCATGTATTGTCTGCAGTCTCTTTGATGATACCATGCCTTTCATGTATTGTCTGTAGCTGGGTATATAAGCCACTGAATATCACATGTTCATTCTCTCTCTGACTACTGCTGCTGACACACGCATTCTGTGTCTCCTCACGAGAGCCTGAGAGCTCGCTCTGGCGCACCTGCACGGCGCTGGGGTGAGCTCTGTGATGGCGGTATGATTTAATAAACTCCCTCAAAAACTCTCACTTCGCTGCCTTATTTTATCATCCGCCGCAGCCAACCGGGAAAGTCCGCTCCACTTGCTGAATGTGATCCGCGAGTGCGCGCTGAGCCTCGCACACGTCCGCGTCGGGCGGGACGTAAACAGCGGCCAGGATGAATGAAGCAAACTCACGCGGGGAATAAAATGGCTTGCAGTTGATGAATAAATATTCCAGAGCGGGAGAACAGTGTTGGGAGAGCACCGTTACATCAGAGCACCAGCTGCTGTTAATGTAAAAGCAGACTCCTCCTCCTGAGGACTTACCGGAGAGCTCTGTGTCACGATCAGCACGAAACAGCTGAAATCCCTCGAGGAGGAGCGCGCTGTCTGGTGTCTTTTCCTTGAGCCAGGTCTCAGTGAAGCAGAGGGCACACGAGGTGGAGAGGTGGAGAGGTCCTTAACTGAGTCTCAGTTCATCTACCTTGTTATAAAGAGAATTGACGTTGGACAGAAATATCCCAGGCAAAGCTGTGCGCGTGCCTCTCTTGCAAAGCCGCACGAGGGCGCCCGCTCGTCTTCCTCTCTTTCGCCGTCTCACTTTTTGGGCTAAAAAGTGAACCAGATCGGCGGCAGGAGCCAAAAAAACTGGGAGTAGGTCCGTGGGAGTGAAAGTCCTGATATTTAGTAGCTCTTCACGGGTGTAAGAGCAGGCAGACACACAATTGACGAACAAAAACAAAGAAAAGTGCAGCAAAGCACCATGGCGACCACTGTGGGTGCCATCTTGGATCAAAACCATTGGCATGGTTTGAGGTGGCACTTGGTCATTTTCTTCTTTTAAAGGTGCAGACGTCATCAACTGACCACTATGGAATGACGGATACCGCAGGGCCTCCACCTCTGTAATATGTGTCTTCCTTTCTTTCGCATCTGCTGGCCCTTCAAGAGGTGGCATGTCCTTATCAATAGGTGGAAAGAAAGCGCACGAGTCGTCGTCTTTATTCAGCGCAAATGGGCCGGACAGCGCTGGGTACAGTGCGGCGGTGAAAGGGTTAGTAGGGTGAGGTTGGGGTGGAACGGGTCATTCACTTTCATTAGGTGGGGGAGCTTTAGGGTCCCCAGCAGATTGTAAATAGTGCTTTTGTGTGGTGTGTTTTCTCTGTCCTTTTTCTTCCGTTCATTGGCCCTTCTATTCTGCTCTTGCTTATCCCTATGTGTCTTTGCCTCTGTCAGCCACGTGTCAGCCATGCCTTTTTCCAATTGTCACTGCCTCCGCTTTTTTCTTTCCTTCTTACTCTGTTTATTTCTTGTCTGTAATTTCTGAATTTCACCATTTATGCTATCCCTCAAAGTAGTGAGAACCTCAACAGAAAATGACCCCCCAGGAGGAAATTCACCCCTACAGATCCATTTTTCCAAAAACTCCACACTCTCAGGACCATAGTTATCAGTCATGTATTTCACCTTTGGTCCCATCACGCCGGAGGGACTCTGGGCTTGGACTTGCAAGACCCCATTTCAGCCGATATGACCGCTAGTCACTACAAAACGTCTTAAAGGCCAAATGTCACGTAATTTTTTTTTCTAAATGACAACGAATTTTGATAAAATACACATAGCTTAAACCAAATATTCATACCGGAGACCATATCACCCACCCGTATTTACATAATTGCACAAAATACACCAGGCGAAGGCCCCGCCTTGCTCGCTGGCTTGTGACAGCCAATCCAGACAGCGGCCATGATTTTGACGTCACAAATTTCACCCTGGCTGCCCTGCCTATCCACATTCACACTTATCAACATTGGACAATCATGACGGAAAGTGACAGCGATTGTGAACAAATTAGTTTCGTTTTGTCTTTTTTTTGTCTTTTTTTTTTGTCAGTGGTTCAGACAGTGACAGAGGCATAGAACCTTACAGGTTCGAGCCGTCCGAGACGGAATCAGATGCTTTGTCTGATGACAACAGTTCCGACGATGACCAGAGAGCAGAACCAGTGGAAAATGTCATTGAATTGGACATTAATCGCCTCCAGAATTGGGAAGCCGAAGGGGGTCTGTTGAGGGCGCCCCATAAATATTGATTTTTCGGAAGCCATTATTATTACAGTGGAGGAGAGCCGCTGCTGTCAAGAAATTTACCAGATCAATATGAAAATGGAGGCGCATACCTGTCAAGAGAGACGTTTTCGCCGTATTTTAATACGGGGAAAATGCAATTTTAGCAAATACGGGTGTATTGCCATTTCTGTACACCCAAAAGAAAAATATACGGGAAAAAAAATTATTGAGTGTTTTGAGGAACACGTCGTGTGTGTGACCCCCACAACTAGGGTGCTGGCAGATCGCTCAGCGGGAGCTATTCTCACTACATTGAGAAGTGTGGACTCAATCATTAGGCTGATGGCCGCCCCGGGCAGATCACTCAGTGGGAGCTATTCTCACTACTGTTAGAAGTGTGGACTCAATCATTAGGCTGATGGCCGGGGCGGGCAGATCGCTCAGCGGGAGCTATTCTCACTACTGTTAGAAGTGTGGACTCAATCATTAGGCTGATGGCCGGGGCGGGCAGATCGCTCAGCGGGAGCTATTCTCACTACTGTTAGAAGTGTGGACTCAATCATTAGGCTGATGGCCGGGGCGGGCAGATCGATCAGCCTGAGCTATTATCACTACAGTTAGAAGTCATTAGGCATTAGGCCTCACACTTTCAGCTGTCCTGCGGCTGCGGAACAGAAAGGAATCGCCTTCCAAATCCAGAATTCTGCTTTTTTTATTTTGAGCCGGATGCTGAGTTGTGTTGTTTTTGTCAAATATCCATGAATCCTTAAAATATTTGACAATAACAACACGAATTACATTTAAAACATTTCCCAGAAAAGTGTCCCTTATTACCCCGCCGTCCCTTATAGCTGTGTTTTACGGTATTAAAATACGGCGAAAACGTATCACTTGACAGGTATGAAAACATTTCCCAGAAAAGTGTCCCTTATTACCCAGCTGTCCCTTATAGCCCCGTTTTAAGCAATGGGTGAAATATCCAATTTTTTCTTTCTTGTTGCTCACTTCAATCTTCCAGTCTCCATATAAACAATCAATCGGGATACCCCAAGCATCAAACTAAGGTACAATCTATTTCGTCACTTCCGCCTTCTTCCCCAGGCGATTCTGGGGGCCGTGAGTAGGAACGTCAGGCCAAGCGCGGCAGTTTTAAATTAACGAATATTCCGGTGTTACTGAAGCATATGCACCAAGACCCGAACGGATCGGTTCCCTTTTATATCTAGTTTCAAGACATTTTAAGGACCCTGTTATGTGACATTTGGCCTTTAAGTACCTACTAGCGCGTCCTTTCCTGGACCGCTGGTCACCCCAGGCGTCCCTAGGCGTGCCCCAACGCGTCCGACTGTGCAATTCAAGATGATGTCCTCAAATTTGTATTTAACAAAGACTATACACTGTCTTGTATTTAGTCCTGCCACAAGAACAACTCGCCGGACCCCAAAGTTTGTCCTAGGGACTTTAACCCACTGAACATGCACAGAAATCGGTCTGTCAAGGTGAACTACAAAACTGATATTTTATCAATAAAACTTGTAAAAACAGAGCAAAAAGTTCACTTACTGAGGTTTGGAGGCTTCTGAGACGGTTCTTTGGGATAATTTGTCACGATCTCATCGATTGACGCGCTCACATCGCCTGAAAGGCGGAAAGAGCCGAACTCTGTTCGGGTGATCAATCCACGTTGGCGATCGGAAATCAGTGATCAATTATCCTACTTCTGACACCAGTGATGTAGCCGAATTTATCTAAACAGTTTAAAAGGTCCTGGAATCAATAATCAAGAGGAGGAGATGGAATTAATAAGTGTTCACTTCTTCCTTCTCCCTTTCGAACACTGTATACTGTTACTTTATTGCATTTGTCATTTGTTTTGTTTTTGTTATACTTTTTTGTTCGAAATAAAGTATCTATCTATCTATCAGGAGGATCTGTAGGTCGAATAGCCTTTTATTGCTGATCAGCAACAGGAGAAGTGAGAGCATGAAAAAAATCAGCTCACTCTGCTCCCCAAGGAGAGCGCTGCACACCCTTTTATTGGCCTTCAGTGAAGCTTCTGGAATGTGTGTTAAGGCACAGATGCAGAACTCAGGAACATCATAAGATACAGGCACAGGGCTCAAGGACATCAAGCAGTTTACTCCCTAATACGGGACTAATACACAGACTATATCAAAACATTTCATATATGGATAAGAGTTAGAAGTCATATGTTGTAACGCACACACACACTTATAAAACATATGATCTCTAGTTACTCAACAGATAAATGCATAATAAGATAAGATAAGCCTTTATTAGTCCCACAATGGGGAAATTCCAGGATTGCAACAGCACAGGGATAGCAACACTCAGAGCAATAATTAAGAAGATAAGAAAAATAAAAATAAGAGCAGTGACTATACATACGTACACATAAATATATGAATATATATACAAAGTGCGGAGCATTGTAGCAAGATGGAATAAACAGCATAACTGTCTACTTGGACTGATATTGTCCTAGTTGTATACTGGAGAGGACCATTTGTGTAAGTCTGTTGCGTCTTTTGCATTCAATACTATGAGGTCGTCACATTTTTTTGCTATCTCTGCAAACAGCCCTGCTTAGGTTATACAGTCTGACAGCCGTAGGTAGGAAGGACCTGCAAAACCTCTCGGTTGCGCACCTAGGATGATGTAGTCTACTGCTAAATGAGCTCCTCAGTGCGTTCAGTATGTCCTGCATAGGGTGGGACTCTGACTCCAGCAGAGATGACAGTTTAGCCACCATCCTTCTCTCTCCTATCTCCTCCACTGGGTCAAGGTGTTGCCCCAGGACAGATCTAGCCTTCTTGATCAGTTTGTTCAGTCTCTTCCTATCGGCTGCTGTAATGCCGTTGCTCCAGCAGACCACTCCAAAAGTGATGGCTGATGCCACCACCGTGTCGTAGAAAGTCTTCAGCAGCACCCCTTGTACACCAGAAGACCTGAGCCTCCTCAGTAGGAACAGCCTGTGCTGTCCCTTCTTGTAGAGTGTGTTGGTATTGTGTGACCAGTCTAATTTATTGTTCAGATGAACACCCAGGTACTTGTAGGATGTCACCATCTCAATGTCTGTTCCCTGTATGCTTACTGGTGCTGTGAGGGGTTGTCCTTGCCTGCGGCAGTCCACCACCAGCTCCTTGGTTTTCCTCGCGTTGATCTGGAGGCAGTTCTGATGGCACCAGTCCACGAAGTCCTGGATAAGTCCTCTGTACTCAGCTTCATCTCCGTTGGAGATGAGGCCGACGATCGCAGATAATCAGTGAATTTCTATTATAGAACGTAGCTTTATGATAAACGTGAACCTCAGCACAGTTGCTGAGGTTCAGTGGGCAATGGATCAGCATTCTCGTCGCGCCCCCTGCCAGTACCCGGGCTTGCCCGGGGAAGCTAATGATCCTACCAGCAGACTAAATTCGAAGAGATGATGCCTCAGTGCCAAGTCAAAGAAGAATCCTAGTCACAGTCCCAAAGCCGAAAGCAAACAGCCCCAAGAGCACCTTGCAGTAGGACCTGCCCTTCGCATACTACAACTAAACGTTGAAGGCCTATCTGCAGCCAAGCGAAGCCTTATCGAAGTCCTCGCCTTCCAACACTCGATTGATGTAATCTGCCTCCAAGAGACTCATATTGGCACAGAGGAAGCTGGCCGCTACACCATCAATGGCTTTGACCTCATGTGCTATGTTCCACATGCCAAACATGGACGTGCCATCTATGTGCGTTCTGACATAGTTGAAGTAAACCACCTGACAACACATTTCTCAGACACCATAACCATTGGTGGCTTCCATATTGTCAATGTGTACAAGCCCCCTAGTGCCAACTGGGATCTGCAGGTCTTACCCACCCTGCCATCTATGTGGGAGACTTTAACAGCCATCACCCTGACTGGGGGTACCCAGCAGTGGATAGTGACGGGGAGGTACTTTCAGAATGGGCATCTAGAAATGATCTTGCTCTGATACACGACCCCAAACAAAGAGGAACCTTCCACTCTGCTAGGTGGAAGAAGGACTATTCTCCTGACCTGTGCTGGGTCAGCTCTTTGAATGGGATGCCATATCCTACACAGATTCTCATTCTTGACAATTTTCCACACAGCCAACACCGGCCCCTGCTTGTACACATTGGCCTACAACTTCCAGTCATAAACAGCCCAAGGAAGATGCGCTGGAACTTCCGCAAAGCCAACTGGAAGAAATTCAGTGAAACCCTGGCTCGGAGTGCTGTTACCATCCCACTCCACACCATCACTGTAGATGAAGCATACAACCGCTTCTGCAGCGCAATCTTCAAGGCTGCTCACACTGCAATCCCACGAGGCTACCGACCCCTCTATGTCCCGTGCCTGGACGGAGAAAGCGCTGCCCTCCTACAATCCTATCAAACATCAGGGGACTCAGAGATAGCAGACCGTCTCATTGAATCGCTAAGTACAGCCCGGCGAAAGAAATGGGAGGAGACGGTCGCTGACCGGAGCTTTTCCCACTCTAGCAGGAAATGTTGGAGACTCATCCATCGCCTAGGAGCTGCACAGAAGCCCCCTAGCCAAAGCCGAGCATCTGTCACACCCAACCAAGTTGCATCCCACCTACTGACCATCGCCAAAGCACCCCAAGACAAAGACACCAGAAGAGCAGTTACAACTGAGCTAAAAAAAAAAAACCAAAAAATGCCCGTAGAGGAAACGAACCCTGAACCCTTCGAGGCTGCTGAACTGGAGAAAGTCCTACAGGGCCTGAAATGTGGAAAGGCAGCAGAATATGACAACATCTTCCCAGAATTCATGAAAAATCTTGGCCCCCGAGCCCTAACCTGGTAGACACAACTCTACACAAGGATCATACAAACAAACTTGATCCCAAAGAAATGGCGGACAGCAAAGGTCATTGCTATACCACAACCTGGCAAAGACCACAAATTACCAGCAAGCTACCGCCCAATCTCCCTACTCAGCGTTCCTTATAAAATCATGGAGCGCCTAATACTGCAACATATTTCCCCAGGAATAGAGGAAATTCTAAGTGTGGATCAAGCAGGTTTCCGCAAGGACCGCAGCACAGGAGAACAAGTACTGGCCCTAACCACCTTCATCGAAAATGGTTTCGAGAGCAGACTGAAGACAGGGGCTGTGTTTCTCGATCTTACAGCCGCCTATGATACGGTCTGGCACAAAGGCCTCCTCCTGAAACTTACAAAGGCGATCCCTGGCTGGGAATCAGCAATTATAAAAACCCTGCTGACCAACCGAAGGTTCAGAGTCCACCTCGGTCAGAACACAAACGCATGGAGAACGCAGAAAAACGGACTCCCACAAGGCTCAGTTCTAGCTCCAACCCTGTTCAACCTCTACACAAACGACCTGCCCACTACAAAATCCCGCAAATTCATCTATGCAGACGACATCTGTTTGGCACTCCAAGCACCAGACTTTGAGCCACTGGAACGGGTGCTCACGGAAGATCTTGCCAAACTGGACCAGTTCTGCAAAACCTGGCACCTAAAACCAAGCCCAGCAAAAACCGTCTCCAGTGTATTCCATCTCCACAATGTAAAAGCTGCCAGAGAACTAAACATCCACCTGAGCGGACTTAAGCTTAAGCATGCCTCGAATCCAACCTACCTTGGAGTGACCCTTGACAGGACCCTATCCTTCAAGGAACATTTAAAGGGGACGGCTGCTAAGGTGAAGGCACGAAACAACCTGCTCTGCAAGCTCGCTGGTGCAAAATGGGAGGCAGCCTCCACCCTGCGCACCTCAGCACTGGCCCTTTCATACTCTGTAGCAGAATATTGTGCCCCTGTCTGGTCCAGGTCATCCTACACACACCATGTAGACACCCAGCTCAACACAACCATGAGAACCATAACTGGGACAATCCACTCAACACCACTCCCCTGGCTCCCTGTACTGTCAAACATAGCCCCCACACACATCCGGCGAGCAGCACTAACTCAAAGGATGCTTCAAAAAGCCAAAGATTCTCCTCACTTACCAATCTATGCAGATATCTACACCCCACCCACTGCCCGACTTCCATCCAGACAGCCGATTTGGAAAAACCCTCCCCCAGCTGACTTCACCATCCAGACAGCTTGGCAAGAGGAATGGGAGACCAAGGAGGTCCCAAACAAACACCTGGTGACAAACCCCAACCAACAGGTCCCGGGCACCAACCTCCCAAGGAGACAGTGGTCTACACTCAATCGCTTCAGGACTGGACATGGCCCCTGCTTGGCCAGCCTTCACAGATGGGGCAGTAGCCCTAGCCCACTGTGCACATGTGGAGAGGAGCAAACAATGGAACACATCATAAACGCTTGCCCGCTCCAAAGACTGGAAGGAGGATTACACACCCTCCATACAGCAAACCAGGAGGCAACTGCTTGGCTTGAGGACTTTGCATTCGCTAAATAAATAAATAGCACAGTTGCTCCGTACAGCCAAGGGGTCGACGGAGAAAGGGGACTAGCCTCCTCCACCCAGGCCCTTTATACCCCAGGCGACGTCACCACTGGAAAGGCGGTCCGCCACCCCTGCCTATTCCCCGGTTGCCCCGGCCGCCATATTACTACTTATTATACACTACCGTTCAAAAGTTTGGGGTCACTTAGAAATTTCCTTATTTTTGAAAGAAAAGCACTGTTTTTTTCAATGAAGATAACTTTAAACTAATCAGAAATACACTCTAATATCTAATATACATTGCTAATGTGGTAAATGACTATTCTAGCTGCAAATGTCTGGTTTTTGGTGCAATATCTACATAGGTGTATAGAGGCCCATTTCCAGCAACTATCACTCCAGTGTTCTAATGGTACAGTGTGTTTGCTCATTGCGTCAGAAGGCTAATGGATGATTAGAAAACCCTTGTGCAATCATGTTAGCACAGCTGAAAACAGTTTAGCTGGTTAGAGAAGCTATAAAACTGACCTTCCTTTGAGCAGGTTGAGTATCTGGAAAAAATTATTTCAAATACAAATCATTATTTCTAACCTTGTCAATGTCTTGACTATATTTTGTATTCATTTTACAACTCATGGTGGTAAATAAGTGTGACTTTTCATGGAAAACACAAAATAATTGTCTGGGTGACCCCAAACTTTTGAATGGTAGTGTATATCCATAACACTAATGTTTAGGATACATGTTTCAGTCAAACTAAATAAAGATGGAAGTCTTTATAAGTGACAAAGTGTAATTATTTTAAATGCACAATTGTAGCTAGATTTACATACATTTCAAATGTAGAAATATTGTATGGAACCAACCTTTAAACACAGGATTTAATCCATGGGTTACAAGAAGAAAGAAATGAACATTTTGAAAGAAAAAAACACTAATTAATTGAGGGAGAAAAACTCAAAAACTTACAAGAAATTAAAAACAGATTTAATAGAAAATGCACAAATTTGTCAGGGGAAAAAGTTGCAATTTTTCATATGAAACAATTCAGAGAAAATATGCAAAATCAAGAGGGGAAAAAACTTCACATTAAAAAAGAAAAGTCATGGTTTGTTTGACAAGGAAAAGCACAAATTTACAAGAATTTAACAAATTTATTAGAAAATGCACAAATTTTTGAGAAAAATCTTGCAGTTTTTTGAGAAATATTTAAGAGAAAAAATGCAAAAACAAGATGAAAAAAACTTAATATTATGAAGGAAAACATGAATTTGCGTGGAAAAAAGCTCAAAATTTTATAAAAAAAAATATTTTTCTTTGTAGAAAACTCAAATGTATAAGGAAAAACTTTTTCAATGAAAACAAATTTTCAATAAAAATGGATTCAAGAAAAGATGCAAAATTCAAACTTCCCATTTTGAAAGGAACACCATGAATTTATTGAAGCGGTAAAACATGATCCATGAGGGATCCCCCTCATGGGTCGTCACCTTATCGTGGTGGGGTTTGCATGCCCCAGTGATCCCAGGAGCTATGTTGTCCGGGGCAATTTGCCTCTGATAGGGTCACCCAAGTTGAACTGGTCCTGGGTGAAGGGCCAGACTAAGAACAATCCAACAGACTCTCATGATAAATTCTATATCAAGGATTCAGTGTACCCCAGCTGGTATGGGGTTACCGGGGCCCCACCCTGGAGCCAGGCCTGGTGGAGGGGCTTGATGGCTAGTGTCTGGTGGCCGGGTTTCCACCCATGGGACCCTGCTGGGCTCAGCCTGAAGGAGTTACATGGGTCCACCCTCCAGTGGGCTCACCACCTGCAGGAGGGATCATGGGGGTCCGGTGCTATGTGCATTAGGTGGCAGTCAAAGGCGGAGACTTTGGCGGACTGATCCCAAGCTTCCTAAACTGGCTTTTGGTACGTGGAATGTCACCTCTCTGGTGGGGAAGGAACCTGAGCTGGTGTACGAGTTTGAGAGATACCGGCTAGATATAGCAGGGATGTGATTTTTCCGCTAATTCGCGGAATTCCGCTTTTTTTATCTTCCCCCCCCAAAAAAAAAAAATATTATGAGTCTATACCGGATTCCGACTTTTAGTATTTCCCTAACCATAATGAAACAACGCGCCTGATTGGCTGATTGTCCTTGCAGTGTGGCCAGTGAACACGGCTGTTGCAGTAATGTTGGTGATTGAACGTAAAGATGCTCCAAGAATTAAAGAAATTGACAAGATTGTGAAAAACAAATTTCGTTGGGATTGGCTAGAAAAGGAGATTGCAACGGATGTTGGTGAGAAAACTGTGACAAATTTGTTAAGCGATTTTATACGGAAAATCGACTGTGCCGGGAAGGCACAGAAAACATGTACAAGAAGGAGCAAAAAACATGTACAAGGGGTCAAATCGAGGTCTACTAATTATTCAATTGCTGGAACTTTTGGTGTTCAGAAAAAAACATTGAAACCATACGGCCTCCACCCTTTGTTAACAACACGATCGGACACGGAAATCGAAAGGAATGATCCACCCCAACAACCAGTGCCAGTTGCGGATAGAGTAGTGAATTTTGAGGTATGTGAAGATATATTTTTGTATACATGTCATCTCGTTAATATTTTCTTCATCTTGCTTGCTGAAGATGTTTTGGACTTCATCCATCCATCTTCTACCGCTTTTCCGGAGGTCCAGGTTGCGGAGGCAGCAGTTCAAGTAGAGAAGCCCAGACTTCCCTCTCCCCAGCCACCTGCTCCAGCTCTTCAGAGGGGATACCAAGGCGTTCCCAGACCAGCTGGGAGACATAGTCTCTCCACCGAGTCCTGGGTCTTCCCAGGGGTCTCCTCCCAGTGGGACGTGCCCGAAACACCTCAAGTGGGACGCGTCCAGGAGGCATCCTAATCAGATGCCCATACCACCTCAACTGACTCCTTTCAATGTGGAGGAGCAGCGGTTCTACTCTGAGCCTCTTCCGGATGACTGAGCTCCTCACCCTATCTCTGAGGGTGAGTCCAGCAATCCTACGGAGAAAGCTCATTTCGGTCATTACCCAAAGCTCGTGACCATAGGTGAGAGTAGGAACGTAGATTGACTGTTAAATCGACAGCTTTGCCTTAGAACTCAGCTCCCTCCTCACCACAACAGACCGGTACAACGTCCGCATCACTGCAGATGCTGCTCCAATCCGTCTGTCAATCTCTCGCTCCATTTTCCCCTCACTCGTGAACAAGACCCCAAGATACTTAAACTCCTCCACATGGGGCAGGAGCCTGTCCCCAACCCAGAGAAGACAATCCACCTTTTTCCGGCTGAGGACCATGGACTAGGACTTGGAGGTGCTGATTCTCATCCCAGCCGCTTCACACTCAGCGGCAAATCGTCCCAGCAAGAGCTGTAGGTCATTGCTGGATGAAGCCAACAGGACAACATCATCTGCAAACAACAAAGATGAGATCCTGTGGTCACCAAGCATGACACCCTCCATTTCCTGGCTGCGCCTAGAAATCCTGTCCATAAAAATTATGAACAGGATCGGTGACAAAGGGCAGCCCTGGCGGAGTCCAACTCTCACTGGGAATGACTCCGACAGAGTGTTGGCAATACGAACCAAACTCTTACAACGGTCGTACAGAGACCGAATAGCTTATAACAACAAGCCCGATACCCCATACTCCCGAAGCACCCCCCACAAAAATCCACGAGGGACGCGGTCAAATGCCTTCTCCAAGTCCACAAAACACATGTAAACTAGTTGGGCAAACTCCCACGAACCCTCAAGAGTTCTCGAGAGGGTAAAGAGCTGGTCCGATGTGCCACGGCCAGGAAGAAAACCACATTGCTCCTCCTAAATCCGAGGTTCAACCAACGGCCGGACTCTCCTCTCCAGTACCTTGGCATAGACCTTCCCAGGGAGGCTGAGGAGTGTGATCCCTCTAAAGTTGGAGCACACCCTCCGGTCCCCTTTTTTGAAGAGAGGAACCACCACCCCGGTTTGCCATGCCAAAGGCACTGCCCCCGACCTCCACACAAAGTTGCAGAGGCATGTCAACCATGACAGCCCAACAACATCCAGGGCCTTGAGGTACTCAGGGCGAATCTCGTCCATCCCCGGGGCCCGGCCACCAAGGAGATTTTTAACCACCTTGGCGACCTCAGCCCCTGTGATAAGCGGGTCATCCCCCTCGTCCCCAAACCCTGCTTCCTCTGTGGAAGGCGTATCAGTGGGATTGAGGAGATCCTCGAAGTATTCCTTCCACCGCAACGATACCCCCAGTCGACGTCAACAGTGTCCCATCCGCACCATACACAGTGTGGACGGGGAGCTGCTTTCCCCTCCTGAGCCGCCGGACAGTTTGCCAGAATCTCTTTGAGGCCGACCGAAAGTCTTGTTCCATGGCCTCACCGAACTCCTCCCATACCCGGGTTTTTGCTTTAGCAACCACCCGAGCTGCACTCCGCTTGGCCTGCTGGTACACCTCAGCTGCTTCGGGAGTCCCAAAAGCCAACACAGCTTGATAGGACTCCTTCTTCAGCTTAATGGACCCCCTCACCACTTGGTTCGGGGGTTGCCACCACGAGATGCACCGACCACCTTGCGGCCGCAGCTCTGGGCCGCCGCTTCAACAACAGAGGTGGAGAACATGGCCCATTCAGACTCCCTGTCTCCAGACTCCCTCGGAATGTGGTTGAAGTTCTTCCGGAGGTGGGAGTTGAAGACCTCCCGGACAGGGGCCTCAGCCAGACGCTCCCAGCACACCCTCACTATACGTTTGGGTCTACCAGGTCTGAATGGCTTCCTCCCCTGCCACTGGATCCAACTCACCACCAGGTGGTGATCAGTTGACAGCTCTGCACCTCTCTTTACTCGGGTGTCCAAGACATACGGTCGCAGGTCTGATGATACAATAACAAAATCGATCATCGACCTGCGACCTAGGGTGTCCTGGTGCCAGGTGCACATATGGACACCCTTATGCTTGAACATGGTGTTCGCACCTCAGGGGGCGGCAGTGGCTCAAGAGGTAGAGCAGGTCATCCAATAACTGCATGGTTGGCGGTTCAAATCCCGCTCTCCCCAGATATCCTGCCGTTGTGTCCCTGGGCAAGACACTTCACCCCCAATTGCTCCTGGTGGGTCTGGAAGCGCCATATTAGGTAGCATGCCGCCATCAGTGTGTGAATGTGTGTGTGAATGCAGGATCTGTAAAGCGCTTTGGTCATTAAGAGATAAGAATAAAAGTGCTATATAAGTGAATGCCATTTACCATTTTACCATTTCGTTATGGACAGACTGTGGTTAGCACAGAATTCTGGCATTCTCTGGCATTCTGGGGCTGCACGGTGGCGCAGTGGTTTAGCACTGTGGCAGCACAGTTTTACCCTCGGCCGGGGGACCGCGGGGATCATGAGATCGTGGGTTCGATCCCAGCCCCCGACCAACAGTGAGCTGTGTGGAGTTTGCATGTTCTCCTCGTGTTGCGCGGGTTTACTCCGGGATTTCTCCGGTTTCCTCCCGCACACCAAAAACATGTAGGTTTAGGGCGCTCGCGCACGCAGCGACCAGCAGCCGGTGGCTTGTCACCAGACTGCAAACCAAGTCTACCTACGGGTACAAATAAGTAACCAAAAAAAAAAAAAAAAAAAAAAAAATTCTCCCAGTCCTCTTCTGGATCATCCAAATGCTCTCTAGCAAACTTCAGACGGGCCTGGAGATGTACTGGGTTAAGCAGGGGGACACGTCTGGCACTGCAGGATTTGAGTCCCTGGCGGCGTACTGTGTGTAGGTAATGAGTGGAGGACAGAGGAGCCTCTTAAAGAAGAAGTTACAGGTCTGTGAGAGCCAGAAATTTTGCTTGTTTGTAGGTGACCAAATACTTATTTTACCAAGGAATTTACCAATTAATTCGTTAAAAATCCTTCAATGTGATTTTCTGGATTTTTTTTTTCCTCATATTGTCTCTCATAGTTGAGGTATACCTATGATGAAAATTGGAGACCTCTCATCTTTTAAGTGGGAGAACTTGCACAATTGGTGGCTGACTAAATACTTTTTTGCCCCACTGTATGTGTTTAATTAATACTGTAGATAAGAGAAACATAATTTCGTTCTACTGTACATGGATTGGCTGTATAGATTTGAATGACGATAAAGATGGCTTATCCTTATGTATATTTACATTTCCTATGTTTGAATAACATTTTCAGTGTCATTTTAAAAAGGCTGCATGTCCACAGGGAAAGTAAAAATGCTCTCAACCTGTTGTCCTGAGTTTTTCATGCGCATTTTAAAAAAAGCACTCTGCCCGGTATCCTGGCAGCTGCTTGACCTGTCAATCAAAGTTTGCCGGGGATTTTAGATTTTGCTCTGAAATGCTCCACTCACTCGAATAAATCACATCAAACTGTTTTTTTAAAAAAAAAAAATACACGTCCCTCCAAGCTTTGTCTGTTAAATAATGATTATGGTGTACTTTTAGACTGACTGTGGTTGGCTGGTGAGAGAAGTATGCAGCTGATGAGTGCTGCAGCACTTTGAAAGTTGAGCTTTTTTCAGCTTTCAGCACCATGAGCACAGCACTGACTGTTGAGTGTTTTTGCACCGAAGGCACTGAGCGCATTAAACGCCGGACTACATAGAAAATGAAAAGAAAATAGTTGCCCAGAGCAGAAAAAAACCCGCATTTGGTAGACAAGCAGCCTAACCGCGTCCATTGCTCACTATTAACCACAGAGAGACTGAACACTTTTCCCACAATTCCTTGTGTTTTTTCCGTTGGGTGACGTCACACACACACATTCTCAATAGTTTCTAGAGTTTCTAACTGATAACTTTCTTCCATGGTACAAAAAGAAGAACTGTGCCTTCCATAGCAAAATGATCTTCATGCATGGCAATACACCATCTCATGCTGTAAAGAATACCTCTGTGTTATTGGCTGCTATGAACGTAAAAGGAGAGAAACTCATGGTGTGGCCCCCATCCTTCCCTGACCTCAGCCCTATTGAGAACCTTTGGAGCATCCTCAAGCAAAAGATCTATGAGGGTGGGAGGCAGTTCACACCGAAACAGCAGCTATGGGAGGCTATTCTGACATCTTGCAAAGTAATTCAAGCAGAAACTCTCCAAAGACTCACAAGTTCCATGAATGCAAGAATTGTGAAGCTTATGTCAAAGAAGGGGTCTTATGTTAACATGTAACTTGGCCTGTTAAGATGTTTTTGATTGAAATAGCTTTTGATTTCAGTAAATATGACCTAATGCTGCACATTCAACAAATGACCATTTTCAGTTTTTTACAATGAATAAAATGTTTTGAAATTCTGTTGTGCATCATAATTTGTAACAGTGCATTTTGAGTTTTTTATTTTTGCAAAAAAAATAGTTGTCACTGGGAGGTTTGTTCAATAATTTGAATCATGCGTCATCAGTTGATGACTTGAAAATTATACTGACTGTCATTTGCATCCACTGTTTAGGAAAATCAGAGACATATATGATTTGCATAATAATTTGGAATGCAATGTAAAGTTTGGGTCACTAAACTTGGTACACAGGTTAACCCTGTGACCCTGAAGTGGGACTATGGTTTTGGGATCACAAGGTCAAAGGTTAACATCAATATGGCTTATAAACTATATCTCAACTACAAAGAAAGCTAGGGTCACCAAACTTGCTACACAGGTTCACCTTGGGATCCTGACCTCAGACTGTGGGTTTCGGGTCAAAAGGTCACAGGTCAAGGTTAGTGTACAACAAGTAAAGCTATGGCCACCAAACCTGGTACACAGATTCACCTTGGGATCCTGACCTCTGACGAAGTGTGACTGTGGTTTTGGGATCACAAGGTCAACATCAACATGACTTATAAACTATCTCAACAACAAAGAAAGCTAGGGTCACCAAACCTGGTACACAGGTTCACTCTGAGACCATAACCTCTGACTATAGGTTTGGTATAAAAAGGTCAAGGTTGCCACTCTCTATGATCTCTTACTATAGAATGTGTAAAGCTCTCTAGAGTCACAATACTTGATACACAGGTTCACCTTGGGATCCTGACCTACAACTATGAGTTGTTTTGGGTGATGCGGTGGTGCAGTGGTTGGCACTGTGGCAGCACAGCAACTCACCCTTGGCCATGGAATCCCGGGTTTGATCCCACCCCCTGACCAACAGTGATCTGTGTGGAGTTTGCATGTTCTCCCCATGTCTGCGTGGGTTTACCTTGGGATTTCTCCGGTTTCCTCCCACAGGCCAAAAATATGCAGGTTAAGCTAATTGGAGACTCTATAAAGTGGTCTTAGGTGTGAATGTGTGTGTGAATGGTTAAGGGATAGCGCAGTACCGTGGCTGCTTCATCCATCCAGGTGGATGCCCTGAATTTCCCCTCTGGGGATCAATAAAGTACACAAAATTAAAAAAATAAATAAATTAAAATAAAAATAAAAATTATACTTTGTTGTATATTCATGGATGATGGGCTTATCATAATTTGGTTCTGCTGCAATAATTGTATTGAAAAGTTGAAAACTGGTCTCCGTCAGTAAGTACTGGGATCTTCAATAAAAACGGAAGCAGAGGATACTGCACTTGCCTCAGTGTTTTTGTTTTGTAATGTTTAAAGTAACAAATGTGTTACTCAAAAAGAAGACTCAATTTTACAGACACAGATTTCTCCAGATGTCCTAAACAATAAAACCCAGCTTGTTTTCGCTGTTGTTCCAGGCTGCAGTGCATCGAGGAGCGTAAAGCTCTTCTAAGGGCTGAGCTCAGTCAAGAATTCCTCGCTGTTCAAAAGGCCCTGAAATCAAAAATGTTGGCAGTCTACCAAGCGAGCCAGGTGAGTTGTGCCCATTTAATGCATTTCTTTGTCTTTTTAGTTCCAATTGTTGAAAACTTGAAAGACTGGGACAGCATCAACTCAGAGAATGACATAGAAGAGAAATGGGCAACACTGAAGGATACGGTGTATCAGACTGCGAATGATGTATTAGGCCACCCTGAGAGGAAACATCAAGATTGGTTTGATGAGCATGATGAAAAACTACTAGAAGTGAGGAATACAGCTAGGCAGGAAAACCTACAGTGTAACACAAAGTCAAAGAAGAAGAAATACTTGGACTGTTTTTACATTTTTCCTCTGTTCTTCAGTTTGAATATCTTCATTTGTAAAAGACATTTCAAGGTAACACAGCTGTGTTTTATATTAAACTATTTTCCTTCTTGCAATACTCTGAACTTTAGTGTTATGTGTGTTTTAAACTTGCTGATTTGCAATAACTCATTGGCATCCGTTTCAAAGTGAGACGCCGGTTCCACGTTGTCAAAGCCATGCAGGGCTTAAATGACACTAACAGCCAGTTTAACCTTTGGATTATCTTCGCGACTTTGAGCCTTTTGTGGTATACTGACTTGGCCGTTTTATACAAAGGTGGACTCTTCAACACTTGAGACTTGTAACTGGAACAGCAACCCCTTAAAGACAAAGCCAAAGTAAAATTTTAACATTTTTGTATGGAATCTGGTCCGTCCCATGAGTGGTACTTGGAATGCTTGAGTGCAGGTGATCTGTTGGCAGAACTTCATTTAGGAATCCAAAGATTTTTATTCTTAAACGCTCCCAGTTGTATTCAGATTAACTGTTTTTAGTTCAAGTCTTCATTAAGTTGGTTGCAAATACTCTGCTTGTTTGAATTAAGATCTAAATATGATCAAATGAAATTGTATGTTAAATGGCATCTTGTATGATATAGTGTAGTTAGAAATGTACTTTAAGTCAGTTAACATTATTCTTAAAATGATGTTTTAAAAACTCAAAGCAATTAGAAAGTGGCCATAAGGACTGGAAGAGAAGCGGGAAAAAAAATCAGCAAAATTTAAAACAATGTGTCATTGGTTAATGTCCCCTGAAGCTTATGTTTCCTGAAATTGTGACTTAGATTAACTATTATAATTCAGTAAGTGACTCCATGAAACACTCATGGCTGCTCTGTTCATTCACAGACCAGAAAATTCACGCTGTTATCGTGTTAAATCCAAGGGAATCTTCATTCTTTTGCATGTCCTTTAGTTGTTAAAATTGTGTTAACAGGTCTGAGGAGTTGTTAGTTCCTGTCCAGCAGGTCAGTTGGGGGGTGGGGTGGAGGGCAGTTCTGCTGATAAAGCCACGTCACCCTTTAACCCTGTGGTTTCCATTTCAGCAGCAGCTGTGTTTGAATTGTCCTCAGAAGGGAACATGTAAATCGACAGAGGTGTGACGTTTGCACCACCTGTTCCCACTGATGTCATGGGGGGGGTCATGGGGGTGTCATGTGTTTACTCTTCCTGGGTTAACTGAATTATTTCTGCTGGTGTGGTTCACCCATTCCTCTTCTTCTCCTTTTCCCTGCTGATTAGTGCAGATCTGCAGGATTTAACACCACTGAACACCGTTTAGTTCCTCCCCACGGCTGTCATTTAAAAAAATGGCCAACTCACGCCAATTTATCACATCCTTTTTCATGTAAATTAGAAACATTTTTTTGTAAATGTGAGGATTTTTCTCATAAATTTGCTGGATTTTTCTGCAGAGTTACAGCCATTTTACTCAGAAATGTGCAGCTTCTTACTTGAAAATTTGCTGCTTTCTATTATTCATAATTTTGCAGCTTTTTCCTCATGAATTTAGAACTTTTCTTACTCTTGAATTTGCAGTTTAAAAAAAAGCTTAAACTTGCAGCATTTTACTCAAATCTTATATTTGCAGCATTTTAGGTTGTAAACAGTTGGAAATTTACACCTTTTTTGTCTTTTTGGTGAAGTTGCAGCTTCTTACCCATAAAATTCCACTTTTTTTGGTCAGAAATTGGCAGCTTTTAACTGAGATTTACACCCCCCCCCCCTTTTCTTTTGGTTAGGTGCTACCGGATAACCATGAAAACCAGTACTACCTGTCTCATGGGTCGGGCCGTCGGCAACTCAGCCAGCATCCCCACCCTTCCGAGGGCATGGAGGGTGAAACAGGGCATCCTGGCAGAACTAAAAACAATATCTGCCACAGGTCTGTGGTGTACCATTCCCAGTTACACGGGGTGAGACTGGACATCCTGGCAGATAAACACATCTGTCGCAAGGTCTGTGTTGGGCTGTGCCAGTCGGTGCATCGTGACATGCACTACACAAAGAGCAGAGATAAACAAACCTATCATCTGGTCAGTCACTGCAGCCGATACTGGAGTCAGTTTGTCTTGGCCTGTCCTTGCCACTGATGATAACTTTTTTTCTGCCAAGAATGTGCTGCTAGTCCAGCAAAAGCTTGCGGTACTCAAATACTTTGCAAGCAGTTTCATGAAATGGTCAATCAGAAAGCAACTCATACCGGCTCGGACGCCACCCGGGCTTACAAGGTCCATGCTGATCTGTTCACACTCTTGACAGGCAGCGAAAAGTAAGCTAGGAGCAGGAAGAAAAAAGAAGAGGAAAACAGCAGCCTTGTGTGTAGCAGAATGGAATGTACGCACTCTGTTGGACAGAACAACATCACAGCACCCAGAAAGACAGACTGTGCTTGTGGCCCTTGAAATGAACATGTACAATGTAGACATGGCTGTACTTATGAAACAAGATTGCCTGGATATGACAGCTTGGAAGACCATGGGTACATCTTCTTTTGGAGTGGGAGATAATCAACTCAAGAAAGGAGAGAAGCAGGAGTGGGCTTTGCAGTTAGAAAGGAGATAGCAGCAATGCTTGATGAGGAACCGGTGCCAATCAACAACAGAATAATGACTATGAGACTCCCACTACAGCGGAAGATGTATGCCACACTCATCAGTGTATATGCCCCAACAATGACCAACACAGAGGAGGTGAAGAAAGAGTTCTACAGTGATTTACATGAGACTATCAGGCGTGTACCGACTCACAGGCTGATACTCGTTGGATATTTTAATGCCAGAGTTGGTTCGGACACTGAGAAATGGAAAGGAGTGCTAGGCAGTCATGGAGTAGGAAAATGCAATGCTAATGGAGAACTTCTACTTGCCCTATGTTCAGAGTAAAACCTTGTGATAACCAACACTCTATTTAAGCACAACGACACACACAAGAAGACATGGATGCACCCAAGATCCAAGCACTGGCACTTGTTAGACTACATCATAGTCAGGCAGAGAGACAGAAGGGATGTATTGGACACCAGAGCAATGAAAAGCATGGACTGTGGTACTGATCATGTTATGCTGAGATCTAGACTAAGGATTTGGAGACGAAAACAGCACTGCAGGACAGGTGCGAAGCCACCATGGAAGCTAAACACTAGTGCACTGAAAGGCCAAAAGAAGCAAGAAGAACTTACACAGGAAATGGATGAAAACTTGAAAGACTGGGACAGCAACGACTCAGAGAATGACATAGAAGAGAAACGGGCAACACTGAAGGATACAGTGTGTCAGACTGAGTGATGTATTCGGCCACCCTGAGAGGAAACATCAAGATTGGTTTGATGAGCATAATGAACACCTAAAGAAACTGCTAGAAGTGAGGAATACAACTAGGCAGGAAAACCTACAGTGTAACACAATGTCAAAGAAGAAGAAATACTCAAGGTTCAGAGTGAGCTACAGAAGTACACCAGAGAGATGAAGTCCAACTGGTGGGATGAAAAAGCGGAGGAACTTCAAACTGCAGCAGACAGGAAGGACATGAAAACATTCTTCACAGGTTTGAGAGAAATCTACGGCCCTAAACCAAGAGGATTAATGCAACTAAATGCTATGGATGGTGAAACGGTTTTGCAGGAGAAAGACAAGATCTTGGACGGATTTGCAGACCCATTTTGACCAACTACTAAACAACCCTGGAGATCTCGCTGAAGAGGCTAAAGAAGCTGTAGTGCAGTGACCAGCTGTATCAAGTCTGGATGAACCACCAAATTGGTGCACGGTGGCACAGTGGTTAGCACCGCGGCAGCACAGTTTTACCCTCGGCCAGGGGATCGCGGGGATCATGAGATCGTGGGTTCGATCCCTGCCCCCGGCCAACAGTGATCTGTGTGGAGTTTGCATGTTCTCCCCGTGTTTGCGTGGGTTTACTCCGGGATTTCTCCGGTTTCCTCCCACATGCCAAAACATGCAGGTTAGGGAGTTAAGGGGTCCTTGCACACGCAGCGACCGGCAGCTGGTGGCTTGTCACCGGACTGCAGAACAAATCTACCTATGGGTACAAAATAAGTTGAAAAAAAAAAAAAAAAAATTGATGAACTAATGGCAGCTATCAGGACAACACAGGATGGTAAAGCTCCAGGAAGGGGTTGAATTCCAGCAGAAGTGTGGAAATTTGGTGGTGTTCAGCTGACCAACTGCCTGCACAAACTCATCCAAGAGATATGGGATGCCCAGAAAGTACCTCAAGACTGGAAGGATGCAAGTATTGTGCCTTTGTTCAAGAAAGGTGACAGGAAAGATTGTGGAAATTACCGAGGTATATCACTGCTAGCCACTGTTGGTAAGATTCTCTCACGTGTACTACTGAACAGACTTAGTGAACAAATTTCCCAGAATGTACTACCGGAAACCCAGTGCGGCTTTAGAAGTGGAAGAAGCACAATGGACATGATTTTCTGCTTGAAACAGGTTCAAGAAAAGTGTATCGAACAGAACATGCCACTTTATGTAGTCTTCATAGACTTTAGTAAAGCCTTCGATACTGTTTCACGACAAGGACTTTGGCGGGTACTCAAGAAATATGGCAGTACAGAGAAGTTTGTCAGCCTGATCGAGGCACTCCATACAGGTATGCAAGTAAACGTGGCAATGAGTGGTTCAGTATCTAAAGACTTTTCAGTAAGCAACGGGGTGAAACAAGGGTGTGTGCTGGCGCCTACACTCTTCTCGCTATATCTGGCAGCCATGCTTGAGTTGGCCTTCAAAGACACTTCAGAAGGAGTATACATTCAATCAAGGAAAGAATCAGACTTGTTCAATGTGGCACAGTTTAAAGCCAAGAGTAAGACACCGATAAAGGTAGTAAGAGATGCTCTTTGCTGACGACAGTGCTCTAGTTGCACACAGTGTGGAAGATATGCAATCTTTAGTGGAGAAATTTGCAAGAGCAGCTAGCCAGTTCAGCCGCGAGCCGCTAGACTTTCAAGTATCTAGGGAGTACCGTTTCAGAGAATGCTAGGCTGGAGGATGAACTGTCTCTCAGAATGGGAAGAGCGAGCGCTGTGTTTGGAAACTTGAGGGAGAGACTGTGGAACATATCGACATGTGTCTATCCGTGTGAAATGCAAAGTGTACAGAGCGACAGTACTGGCTACTCTATTATACGGTGCTGAAACTTGGACTGTCTACAGAGTGCAGGTAAAGAAACTCCACGCGTACATGATGAGACACCTTCGAGCCATAATGAACATCTCATGGAAAGACAACATAACCAACTTAGAAGTTTTGAAATGAGCTGGTCTACCATCAATGGAGGACATGCTAATACAGATGAACCTGCGATGACTCGGACATAAGATAAGATAAGATAAGATAAGCCTTTATTAGTCCCACAACGGGGAAATTCCAGGATTGCAACAGCACAGGGATAGCAACACTCAGAGCAACAATCAGAAGGCAAGAAAAAAACAAGCAAGCAAGAGCAGCTAATATACATATGTACATATTACTATAAAATATATATATATACACACACAGACACACAGTGCAGAGCATTGTAGCTGGATGGAATAAATATATGAATATATAAACACACAGTGCAGAGCATTGTAGCTAGATGGAATAAATATGTAAATATATAAACACCCACAGTACGGAGCATTGCAGCTAGGTGGAATAAATATGCAAGTATATAAACGCACACAGTGCGGAGCAATGTAGCTAGATGGAATAATATGTAGATATATAAAAACACAGTGCGGAGCATTGTAGCTAGATGGAATAAATATATAGATATATAAATATAAACACACCCAGTGCTGAGCATTGTAGCTAGATGGAATAAATATGTAAATATATAAACACACACAGTGCAGAGCATTGTTGCTAGATGGGATGAAACAGCATAACCGTCTTAGTTATCCTACATGGTATGATTATGTGCCCATACATATTCTCACCCTCCATAGCGACCGGTGTGTTCCTAGTTGTATGCCGGAGGGGACCATTGTGTAAGTCTTTTGCATCTTTTGCATTCAAAAAACTATTAGTTTGTTACGTCTTTTTGCTATCTCTGCGAGCAGCCCTGCTTAGGTTGTACAGTCTGACAGCCGTTGGTAGGAAGGACCTACGAAACCTCTCGGTTGTGCACCTGGGATGATGTAGTCTGCTGCTAAATGAGCTCCTCAGTGCATCCAGTATGTCCTGCATAGGGTGGAACTCGGACTCCAGCAGAGATGACAGTTTAGCCACCGTCCTTCTCTCTCCCATCTCCTCCATCGGATCAAGGCGCTGCCCCAGGACAGAGCTAGCTTTCTTAATCAGTTTGTTCAGTCTCTTCCTGTCGGCTGCAGTAATGCCACTGCCCCAGCAGACCACTCCAAAAGTGATGGCTGATGCCACCACCGTGTCATAGAATGACTTCAGCAGCGCCCCTTGTACACCAAAAGACCTGAGTCTCCTCAGCAGGAACAGCCTGCGCTGTCCCTTCTTGTAGAGTGCGTCAGTATTGTGTGACCAGTCTAGTTTATTGTTCAGATGAACACCCAGGTACTTATAGGATGTCACCATCTCGATGTCTGTTCCCTGTATATATGTTGAGAGGATGGACCACCAGCATCTCCCTCGGCAGTTACTCTGCTCACAGTTATGCGAGGGCAAAGACAATCAGGGTAGACCAAGGCTCAGATTTAAAGACACTGTAAAAAGAAACTTGAAGAAGTTGGATATAGACAGGAGTTCCTGGCAGTGAAAGGCTAAGAACAGAGCTGTGTGGAGGAATCTGATGAGACCTAAATGAAACGGTCATTGTCGCCCACGACAGACTGCGATGATGATGATGATGAGTCCACTGTACTCCTCATCCCCATCACTGATACTGTCAACAATGGAGGAGTCTCTGGGAAAACTTCTGGAGATTGCAGGAGCCAGGAACAAATTGGAAGTCTGATGTTTACAAGGTGTAGAAGAGTGGTACCAGGACAGTTCCCTGGGGTGGCTTCGGTGTTGCAAGTCCATTCAACTTCATTTGTGGGGGGTCGAGGAGAAGAGGAAGAGAACAGACATGTAGAGAACAAACAGCATGACAGGAGCGTCGTCAGAGACGCAGCTTTCCACTCTGACATACTATGGGCTTCCAGTGGTGTCTGGGTGCAACTGCATACCCAGCAGCTTGTCCCTCAAGGGGCAGGGCTGGATGGTGTTAAACGTGATGGAGAAGTTGAAGAACATGCCTCTCACAGTGCTGGCCTGTTGTTCTGCCCTAGGTTTGACAGGGCTCCGTGAGTCAGGAAGATTATGGCGTTCTCCACGCCTATCTGCTGCTGGTATGTAAACTACAGACGGTCGTGGAAAGCAGCGAGTCGTATGCTCATGGTATCAAAGAGCCAGAAAGTCTTTATGACATGCGATGTTAATGCCACAGACCTGTAGTCATTATGAGCACTGGGACAGCTCTTCATCACCGGAGTGGTGGATTAGAGGTAGAATATCTGCCCCACAACCAGGAGGTCAGGGTTCAAGTCCCGGCCGGGTCATGCCAGACCATATACAAAAAAATGGAGCTTCCTGCCGTCCAGCTTGGTGCTCAGCAAAAATAGAATGGAGGAAGGAAATGTAGGCGGTAGTGGCTCAGGAGGTAGAGAAGGTCGTCCAATAACCAGGGGGTTTGTGGTTCGAATCCCGCTCTCCCCAGCCATCCTGCTGTTGTGTCCCTGGGCAAGACACTTTACCCACCTTGCCTCCAGTGTCCATGACACTGGGTATGAATGTGGATAAATGTCCGGTAGTGGTCGGAGAGGCCGTTGGCGTGGATTGGCAGCCACATTTCCATCACTCTGCCCCAGGGAAACTGTGGTTACAGTAGTAGCTTACCATTATCAATGTCTGTTTGGAGTGAATGAATAATGGCCTCACTGTACGTGCTTTGAGATGTCACTTGACATGTAAAGCGCCATACAAATCTAATCCATTACTATTATTAGCACCATACAAATCTAATCCATTACTATTATTACTCAGCTGTACTGGAGCAATGCAGGAGGTCTTCCACAGGTTTGGCACCTTCATTAGCCTTGGGGAGGGGTTAAAAAGGTACTGAAAAGTTCCCGCCAGTTGCCTAAAGCCCAATTCATTGTAGCAAAAGCGTGTTGGTACGCAAAGAAGTGCAGTGGACACATTTGGGCACAAACCCTACTCAGAGAGTGAGTGCTGACCGAGCACATGCCGTCCCAAAAAAGTGAACACACGTACAAGTATGCAAATGGTCGCTGTGAACTGCGCATGCACCTGAAAACTCCCACCAGAGGGAAGTACTGAGCAGTCTGCCAGTACTGGGTGAACAAATGTCCATCTTTTTGTCCATTTGTCTTCTTCCTCCGCCACTTAACGACAAAAGCTCCTGTTCGTCTTGATTGTCATTGTATTCATATACCTCCATCGCTTCCACCATTTAAAATGTCTACCACTGTGCTCTTCTTTTGTGTTTGGATTGCAGCTGTTCAAATCAGTTTGGTGGCTCTTGGCTGCCGCCCACAGTACGGGCATATAAACTGCAGATTATTTTCACATGCGCGAAATGCAGTTGCTGAGCGGTCGCTGCAGTGGCTCAAAAACCACTCTGAATACTGCTGTGTACGCAAACACAGTCTACAGAACGCAAACATTTTCCCCTTGGAGGGACTCTGAACAGGCCTTTCCACACACGTTGATATTATAAGGCCCACTGGCTTTGTTAACTCATAGCCTAGATAGCTTTTCGGGGTGGGGAGCTTCCTGTTGTTGTATGAGTGTGAGAGGTAGATTATAAAAGGGGGCTGCCCATAGGAGCCAGTGGCAAACTGTGAGAATAGACAAATTCATTGTAGGGGTGTGAAGACAGCGGGCCTGTTGCACATTTTGTTTCTGCCGCAGTAATTATATTGAAAAGTTTAACATCACTCTCCGTCTGTAAGTAATGGGATTTGTGTTTTTGAGTGCTTTTGTCACAAAAGGAATCAATTTTTCGATGCGAACAATTCCTTTGGCTTAATTGTTTTTGTTTTTTAAGCACTCACTTGTTTTTGTTCTGCACAGAGTTTGCTTTTTCTTAACATTTCACTACAGCAGTGTGGACACGGAGTCCACGTGAGTTAGAATGATTTTTAAAACTGTAATTTATAGTTATCTTTATAGTGCTTGGTGTGGATGGCCCTTTAGCGACCCTTCAAATATTAGTCACACTTGTACTGCTAAGCACAAAAAAATGTGCTTTTCATAAAGTAGATACAAAAAAATGTATATAATAATATATATTCTACTTCCATTGAAGTTAATTTTTATTAAACACAATTTAGCAGAGGGCCCCAATAGTGCTGGAAATGGTACTTCTCTGACGTTGTGTGAGACTGACGTTGCTTCTTCTGTGTGTGAGCAGAAGATGCTCACAATGGAGTGTGACTCCATCCAGCAGATGATGACCCAGCTGAAGCAGCAGCAGCAGAGGCACGAATTATTCTTTGAGACTGCAAAGAACATGCGGCAGACCAACAACCTGCACTCCCTGATGAAGTACTCGTCACAGGTAAGACCGTAAAGTACTTCATTTTAAAGAAACGGCAGGAACAGAGAAACCAAAGTGACCTTAAAAATGCTGTGGTTTGTTTTAGCCAAAAGTAAGGTCTTAATTATCTTTAAAATTATAATTTATCCTGAAGTCTATAGTTCAGAGATCTTAAAAACATGATAGCTGTATCTTATCTCATATTGACAGGGATAAATCAGTAAACATATTGAAATATCATGAATTTTGTGAATTTGTAGTTACTGTTTTTACATTTTAAGATAAAAGAAGTGGGACAAATACCAGTCATTTGTCAGAAATTTGCAACTTTTTGTTGATTAACACATTTCCTCAGTTTTTTAAATTAGGAACTTGTATATGTTTTTGACAACTTTTTTTTTTTTAAATTTGTAATCTTTTTCCTTGTAAATTTGCATATTTTTACATGTAATTTTGCAACTTTTTTCTCATTAAATGGTAGGTTTTTCGCAATAATTTGACATGTTTCCTCAGTATTTTGACTTTTCTCCTGTTCATTTGACTTTTTCTTGTCAATTTGACTTCTTTTCCTTTAATTTTGTGACTTGTAAATTTGCAAAAAAAAATCTAGTGAATTTAACTTTTTTCTTGTAAATTTGCTGTTTTTCCCTTTTAAATTTGAGAATTTTTTCTTCTTAAATTTGCAGTTTTTCTTATTTTTCTAGTTTATGATAAAATGACTTGTCAACATTGATAAAAGCTGAGTTCAATATAAAACTTTACTCATAAAATTTAAACCTTTATCTCATAAAATTCCCAATTTTTCTTGTCAATTTGCATTTTTTTTTACGTGATTTTGTAACTTTTTTCCCATTAAATTGCAGGTTTTGTCATTAATTTGTGATTTTTTTCCTCACTATTTTTTAACATTTCTCTTGTTTATTTCTGACTTTCTTATAAATTTGTGACTGTTTTTCTTTTAAATTTGTGACTCTTGAAAATTTGTTAAAAAAAAAAAGAAAAAATCTCTTGAATTTGACATTCTCTTGTAAATTTGCTGTTTTCCCCCTCATACATTTGAAACTTTCTCCTCATATATTTGCACTTTATTTCTTATAAATTTTCTATACTTTTCTTGGGATAAAATGACCTGTCAACATTAATAAAAGCTTAGTATAGTATAAAACTTAAAACATTTTGATTATTTCTTAAAATTCCTAATTTTTCTTGTAAATTTACATTTACATGTAATTTCAACCATTTTCTCATTAAATTGCATGTTTTAATCATTTAATCATTAATTTGTGACTTTTCTCTTATTTCTGATTTTTTTTCTTGTAAATTTGTTACTCTTTTTCCTTTAATCTTGAAAATTTATTTCTTTTGAATTTGACTTTTTCTTGTAGATTGCAATTTTTTTCCCTTATAAGTTTGAGACTTTTTTAACTCCTTATTGGGTGAAGAACCATATTTGGTAACTTAAGGAGGCATAATATATTGAGACACTATAATAATAATAATAATAACAATGGTAAAAGCAATCATTGAAACAATCTTTAAGTATCTGCCAATAATGGTCTAGAGTTGAAAGTTTTCATTTTTATGTCTATTAGTGAGTGCCCTATAAAGGAGTAAATTTGCAGTTTTTATTTCTTATAAATTTCTACAATTCTCAGAGGAAAAAATGACCTGTCAACATAAAAGCTGAGTAAAATATAAAACTTCCTACATTTTTTTTTATAAATTGGCTAATTTACATTTTTCTTGTAAATTTTTGGGGTAGAGGTTAGCCTTTCTTGATTTGAGAAAATCTGCAAATCTCCTCAGTAAACCACTAATGTTGAAAAGCCTTATTTATATTTCTAAGGTCTAATTTTCTTGGACTCCTTAAATTTGATGCCATTCTGATAAGAAGTTTGTCTTTTTTTAATTATCTCAGATTAAAGGTCAGATGAATGTAATTCAAGCCCAGAACATTTCTCCACCATCATACATGACTGAAGTGAAGGTTGTTGCCAACAGGAAGCGCGTGGAAGAAGCACTTTCAGAGTTTTGTAAGTAGTTTTTGCTGGATTACAAGTCTGAAGTCACCTGTTCAGGTTACTTTATATGTACCCATAGGTAGATTTGTTTTGCAGTCAGCTGACATCCTTTTAGACAAATATTTACAAACCACAATTACATTCAAGGTGACCACAAACACAGGCACACATGAAGCTGACTATAAACACAATAAAAGTACTCAAGGCTCCACCAATCAGGACATAAACAAAGAGATAGAAAAAACAGAGATAAGAGAGAAGGGTCATATTAAAGTTAAGAACTAAGTCAAAGAGATTAAAAACTCAATAAGAGTCTAAAACCCAATAAAAGATTTTGAGCCCAAATAAAAAACCTACAAAAATAAATATAAAATAAAAATTAATAAATAGATAACTAAATTATGTGCAATATATTGCTATATCTTGTACAACTCTTTGACAGCAGCAGGAACAAAGCTGTTTTTGTTGCGCTGGGTTTTACATTTTGGGACACCAAACCTCCGTCTGGAGGGAAGAAGCTGAAAGTGGCAGTGCAAAGGGTGTGAGTCATCATTTAAAATGGAGGTAGCCATCCTCTGTACATGTCTGGTGTACAGGGAAGTCAGGCTTAGTTGTGACTCACCAAGCAAACGACTGGACCATCTAACTACCTGGTCTAAGGATTTCCTGTGTTTCAGTTTTATCTGACCAAACCATGACACTAAAGAAAAGGATAAAATAAATTCAATAAAAGCCCGATAAAACATTGTCATTATGGTTCGGTCAATTTGGAAGTGTGCAAGTTTCCTTAAACAATACAAATGTCGTTGACCCTTTTTGCACACCCTTTCACAGTTCTCTTCAAAGTTTAAATTAATATCGATAATCGTCCTAAGATGTTTGTAAGAATCAGAATCAGATTTATTGCCATTGTTCATGTAGTACACAAACTAGGAATTTGTCTCGGTGCGATGCTGCAACATTAAACATGAAAAAAATAAAAGATAGAAATAAAAACTATACATGCAATAAAATGTAGAATATGAATGAGTAATACTAGTCAAGCAATTTTAATATATTAGCGAGTAGCAGATATTGTGGAGTACTAACTAACTAACTAACCTGCACTTATATAGCGCTTTTCTAGTCACAAAGACCACTCAAAGCGCTTTCATTAATACTAACCCTCTATTCTAAGGGCCTATAGGAAACAGATATCTAGGGACAATTTAGAACAGCCAATTAACCTAACATGCATGTTTTTGGCATGTGGGAGGAAACCGGAGAAATCCCGGAGTAAACCCACGCAACACGGGGAGAACATGCAAACTCCACACAGATCACTGTTGGTCGGGGGCTGGGATCGAACCCACGATCCCACGATCCCCACAATCCCCCGGCCAAGGGTAAACTGTGCTGCCGCAGTGCTAACCACTGCGCCACCGTGCAGACTCCACATAGTGCAGTCGGTAATGCAAAAAGAAAAAAGTGAATTGACATGAGTCTGGTTGAGCTGCTGTACATAGTGCATGAGAGTCTAATAAGTCACTTAGTGTTCAGCAGTCTGATGACAGAGGGGAAGAAGCTGTTCATGTGACGGGAGGTTTTAGTCTGAATGGACCGAAGTCTTCTACCTGAGGGGAGGGGGGCAAACAGTACGTGACCAGGGTGTGAAGGATCGGCTATGATCCGGCCTGCACGCCTCCGGGTCCTGGAGATGTACAGGTCCTGGAGGGATGGGAGCTTGCAGCCGATCACCTTCTCAGCAGCGCGCACGACGCGCTGCAGCCTTAGTCTGTCCCTGGCAGTGGCTCCTGCGTACCACACGGTTATGGAGGTGGTGAGGATGGGCTCGATGATGGCCGTGTAGAACTGCACCAACATCTTGGTGGGTAGCTTCAGCTTCCTCAGCTGCCGCAGGAAGAACATCCTCTGCTGGGCCTTTTTGATGAGGGAGCTGATGGTCGGCTCCCACTTGAGGTCCCGGGTGATGGTGGTGCCCAGGAAGCGGAAGGAATCTGCAGTGGTGATGGGAGAGCCTGTGAGGGTAAGGGGGGGCAGAGGGGTTGTGACTTTCCTGAAGTCTACGATCATATCCACTGTCTTCAGAGCGTTCAGCTGCAGGTTGTTGTGGCTGCACCAGGACGCCAGCTGGGCCACCTCTCTCCGGTAGACGGACTCGTCGCCGTTGGAGATGAGCCCGATGAGGATGGTGTCGTCCGCAAACTTGATCAGCTTGACAGACTGGTGGCTGGAGGTGCAGGAGTTGGTATACAGGGAGAAGATTAGGAGGGAAAGTACACAGCCCTGGGGTGATCCGGTGCTGATGCTGACGGAGTCTGAGACAGTCTTTCCCAGCCGCACATGCTGCCTCCGGTCCGTCAGGAAGTCGGTGATCCACTTGCAGAGGGAGTCAGGCACGTTGAGCAGGGACAGCTTGTCCTGGAGCAGAGTGGGACGGATGGTGTTGAATGCAGAGCTGAAGTCCACAAACAGGATCCTGGCGTAGGTTCCCGGGGAGTCCAGGTGCTGCAGGATGGAGTGGAGGGCCAGGTTGACTGCGTCGTCCACAGACCTGTTGGCTCGGTAGGCAAACTGCAGCGGGTCCAGGAGGGGAGTGGTGATGGTCTTGAGGTGGGGCAGGACCAGGCGCTCAAAGGACTTCATGACTACAGAGGTGAGCGCTACAGGTCTGTAGTCGTTAAGTCCAGTGATCTGTGGCTTCTTGGGGACAGGGATGATGGTGGAGGTTTTGAGGCAGGTTGGCACATGGCATAACTTCAGGGAGGTGTTAAAAATGTCTGTGAAGACAGGAGTCAGCTCTTCCGCACAGTGTCTCAGGGTGGAGGGAGACACGCTGTCTGGGCCAGGGGCCTTGCGCGGGTTCAGTCTGGAGAACTGTCTGTGCACGTCCTGCTCACTGATGACGAGGGCAAGGGGGGGGGGGCCTTTGATGAAGTGGGGACCGTGGAGGCAGTGGCGCTGGGGGGAGAGGGGGAGATGGACACAGCTGACGAGGTGTCAAAACGGGCATAGTGTTGGGACAGTCTTTGACAAAGGGCTTTGTCATCCTGACCTTTAGGAGCCTGAGGCCGATAGTTGGTGATTTGTCTCAGTCCTCTCCACACAGAAGCAGAGTCATTAGCAGTGAACTGCTGCTGGAGTCTCTCAGAATACACAGATTTAGCTCTCCTCAGCTCTCTGCTAAACCGATATTTGACCTCCCTGTAGCAGTCCCTGTCTCCACTTTTCAACACTGCTTCCTTCCCCTTCTTCTCCTTCTCCAAGATTGCACACATTCAGTGGTCTGGCCTTTTAGTACAGTGATTTTTTGCCTGGGAGTTTTCCTCCTAAAGTCAATAATCATATCTTTGGTTTTTGTCGTATTCAGCTGCAGGTAGGAATTTCTCACACCGGTGAACAAAATCATCAACTACTGGGCTGTGGCCACTCTCACCATCCTGAAGGAGACTGATAATAATTGAATCATCAGCATACTTTATAATGTGTCTGTTGTCATGTCTGCTCTGACACATGTTTGTGTACAGGATGAAGAGTAGTGGTGACAACACACACCCCTGAGGAGAGCCAGTAGAAGAACACTTTTGGTCAGACAATGTACCATTGACCCTTACTCTATGTGTCCTGTTGGTTAAAAAATCCAGAATCCAAGCCACCAGATTATTACTCGTTGCAGGAGCCTTTCAACTAAGATGTGAGGTTGGATTGTATTAAAAGCAGAAGAAAAGTCCACAAATAAAAGCCTGGTGTGTGTCCCATTAAAGTCCAGATGTTTAAAAAGCATGTTAAGCAGAGTGACAGTGGCATCCTCCAGTCCTCTGTGAGGCCTGTAGGCAAACTGCAAAGGATCCAGTGCATGCTCAGTCTGCTTTAGGACATCAAATCTGACCAGTTTTTCAAAAAATGTTCATTAAAATGGAAGTCAAGGCAATTGGTCTAAAATCATTTACCGTTTTTGGACAGCTGGATTTTGGAACGGGGACAACCACAGCATCTTTCCAGACCTTAGGCACATGTTGTGTCTGTAAGGACTTATTAAAAATGTAGTGAAACACAGGACTCAGTTCATGTGCACAGGACTTTACCAAGCGCCCACATATATTATCAGGGCCCTGACTTTTGTTCACTTTTTTTTCCACAATATTTTTTATTGAACCTTTTTTTACAAACATGGCACAAAAAGTCAAACACTAACACTAAAGTAATTTAAAAATTAAAAAAAAAACACTAACAAAAAAAAATGTACTAAAAACAACAACAACCATTAACAAAAGTAAATCAACAACAATGCTTCTGTTTAGTCTAGGTAATCTATTACATAAGAATACATAACACACATTCACCAGTTTGGAATTTGCAAGGTCCACACATATCATTCACCTTCTTCTTCAGAAGTTATGTTTAATTTCTTTACATAATCAATGAAAGGTCTCCATATATTCTCAAACACATTTCCTTTGATTTCAGTATGTATGTTATTCTTTCTAGTGGAAGGTTTGTTAACATCTGTCTTAACCACTGAGTCACATCTGGTCTATGAGTCTTTTTCCACAGTAGTGCAATACATTTTTTGGCATTAAGCAAACCGAGGTCTATGAATGCTCTTTCACTCTTATTAAAGTTATGTTTTTCTGGATACAGACCCAACAAAAACAGTTTAGGGTTCAATGTGAATTGTTTTGAAATTATTTTTTCAATTGTTACCCTCACCTCTTCCCAAAACATTCTGATTTTTCTACATTCCCATAAACAGTGAAATAGGGTTCCTTTACTTTCCATACATTTTGTGCATGTATCTGGTATGTTTTTGTTATATCTATTTAACTCCACTGGTGTAACATACATCTGCATTAACCATTTAAAATGTATCAGTTTAAGACGTACATTTATTGATTTGGTTTGAGGTTCTGCACAAGCCATTTCCCATTGTTCCTCTGAAATTTCAATTTGCAGGTCTTCTTCCCAATAATTCAGTCTTTTCTGTGAGTTTTCACTTGAGAATAGTGTCAATGAGTTATAAAACTCTGAAATAATACCCTTTCTCTTACTATCTTTCGTCAAAAAATTTTCCAAGGATGAATAAGTAGGTCGGGTGAGAGCATTATTTTGATTTGATCGAATAAAATGTCTAAGCTGAAGATATTTTAAAAAAATGTGTTCTATTAAGATTGAATTTAATCCTCAGTTCTTCAAAAGACATTGTTATCTGAGCGTGACAAATATAAGTCTTGAATCTTTTGAATCCCTTTTAAATTCCATACTTTAAATACAGCATCCGCTCTTCCTGGTGTAAAATATTTATTACCCCATATTGGGCTAAATTGTGACAGTAAGTGTGCTTCTTTTAAATATTTTTTGGTTTCACACCATATTTTGATCATGTGCTTTACAATTGGATTTTTAACTTGTTTCTGTGTTTTTTTAGCCGAGTCTGAGTATATGAATAAGGGAAGAGGTAAAGGTAAATTGTATGATTCCATTTCAGTCCAGTGAGGAGGATCATTTGATGAAAAATAATGTCATAGACCTCAGTTGTGCCGACCAGTAATACAGCATAAAGTTTGGACATTTCAGACCTCCACGATCAAATGGTAAATATAGTAAGGACAAATGTAATCTAGCCTTCCTATTGTTCCATATAAATTCCACTAACTTTTTTTTAATTCTTGAGAATAGATCTGAAGGTGGTGGAAAAGGAATGTTTTGAAATAAATAAAGTATTTTTGGTAAGATATTACTTTTAAGTATATTAATTCTCTTGATCATTGACATTGGTAGTGACATCCATCTCTGAAGTAACTCATTAATATCTGTCATTAAGGCTTCATAGTTGGCACTGGCGACTAATTCTAGCTTAGGCACAATTTGAATTCCTAAATATTTAAACTGATTTACAACATTGAATTGATTTACCTCAGGAGCTGGATGATTTCTCTGGGTCTCATTTAGCATTAATATTGAAGATTTTGTTTTATTTATTTTATATTCTGCTATTTCCCCAAAGTTCTTTATTAAATTTAACAAGGTCGGAATTGATTTTTTTAAAATTCGACATAAACAAAATTATGTCATCGGCATACAGGGAGATTTTATGTTCTATTGGTCCTACTTTAATTCCATATATTTGTGGATGTAAACATACTGCCATCGCTAAAGGTTCAATTGCCATAGTAAACAGTAAAGGTGAAAGTGGACAGCCTTGTCGACATCCTCTATTGATTTTTATTGATTTTGAGATATTGCTGTTTGTTAGAATTTCTGCTGTAGCATTATTGTATATTATCTGGACCCATTTTATGAAATTATTTCCAAGTCCAAACCTTTGTAGGACTTCAAAAAGATTGGGCCATTCGACCCTATCAAAGGCCTTTTCGGCGTCCAATGATAGGACAGCTGTATCTGGTGCTTCTTTATTGGAATAAATAATATTAAATAGTCTTCTTACATTATGGAAGCCTTGTCTTCCCATTATAAAGCCATTCTGATCTCAGTTAATAATATTTGGTAATATTTCTTGTAGTCGTTTTGCTAAAATTTTACAGATTATTTTAAGATTATTTTAAGATCAGCATTTAATAGGCTTATTGGTCTCATGTTTTCACATTTATTACCTGGTTTTGGCAACAGTATAATTAAGGCATTATGAATGAAATAATGAATTTATTTTTTCGGATAGTACAGTACAGGTTAAAAGAAACTGAATAATATAACAACAAGGTCAAATTAGATTAAGACTCCTCTGCTTATACAATTCCACGTAAGTTATCCGAAATGGGTGATGGCTGAAGCCGCAGCTTATATTGCCCACCCATATTCCATCCAAGAATTCAAAAGAGAAAAAAGAGAAAACAGTCAAGAGCGATTACAATTCAAAACAAAGCTAGGACAAAATGTGACAGAGAAAAAAAGAAAAAAAAAAACAAAAAAACTAAGCTACAACACAACACAGGCTGGATATGTCAGTCCTTATGTGAGTTTACATGTCGTCTTGTAAATATGTTTGGAGTATTTCTTCCTTTAGTTTTTGTTTAAATTGTCCAAGCGTTGTACATGATTTTAATTCAGGTCCAAAATCGTTCCATAATCTGACTCCTTGCACTGAAACACAGTGTTGCTTGGTGGTTGTTCTCACTGTAGGCTTTTGAAATATACATGTTCCTCTGAAGTGATATCGTTTCTCCCTTGTTTGGAACAACTTTTGGATATTTGCGGGCAGTGATAAATTCTTCACTTTGAACATTGTTATTGCAGTTTTAAAGTCAACCAGATCTTTCAACTTGAGAGTTTTTTGTTTTAGAAAAAGTGGGTTTGTTGGTTCCCTGTAATCTGCTTTGTTTTTTTTTTTTCCACAATATCTTTATTGAACCTTTTTTTTTTTTAACAAACATGATACAAACAATCAAACACTAACACTAAAGTACTAAAAAAAAAAAAAAAAAAAAAAGATGCACTAAAAACACCAACAACCACCAGCAAAATCAAATCTTCAACAATGCTCCTCTGTTTAGTCTAGACAATCCAATACATAAGTATACATATGTTCACCAGTTTGGAATTTACAAGGTCCACACACATCATTCACCTTCTTCTTCAAAAGTTATATTTAAATTTTTTACATAATCAATAAAAGGTCTCCATATATTCTCAAACACAATTTCCTTTGATTTCAGTATATATGTTATTCTTTCTAATGGAAGGTTTGGTAACATCTGTCTTAACCACTGAGTCACATCTGGTCTATGAGTCTTTTTCCATAATAGTGCAATACATTTTTTGGCATTCAGCAAACTGAGGTCTATGAATGTTCTTTCACTTTTATTAAAATTATGCTTTTCTGGGTACAGACCCAACAAAAACAATTTAGGATTCAATATGATTTGTTTTGAGATTATTTTTTCAATTGTTACCCTCACCTCTTCCCAAAACATTCTGATTAATCTACATTCCCATACACAATGAAATAGAGTTCCTTTACTTTCCATGCATTTTGTGCATGTATCTGGTATATTTTTGTTATATTTATTTAACTCCTCCGGTGTAACATACATCCGCATTAACCATTTGAAATGTATCAATTTAAGGCGTACATTTATTGATTTGGTTTGAGCTTCTGTACAAGCCAATTCCCATTGTTCCTCTGAAATTTCAGTTTGCAGATCTTCTTTCCAGTAGTTTAATCTTTTCAGTGAATTTTCACTTAAAGATAGTGTCAATGAGTTATAGAACTCTGAAATAATACCCTTTCTTTTACTATCTTTCATCATCATTTTTTCCAAGGATGAATAAATAGGTCGAGTGAGAGCTTTATTTTGATTTGATCGAATAAAGTTTCTAAGTTGAAGATATTTAAAAAAATGTGTTCTATTGAGATTAAATTTGATCCTCAGCTCTTCAAAAGACATTATGTTATCTGCACATGGCAAATATAAATCCTGAATCTTTTATATCCCTTTTAAATTCCATACTTTAAATACAGCGTCCGCTCTCCCTGGTTTAAAATATTGATTACCCCATATTGGACTAAATTGTGACAATAACTGTGGTTCTTTTAAATAGTTTTTAGCTTCACACCATATTTTGATCATATGCTTTACAAATGGATTTTTAACTTGTTTTTGTAATTTTTTTGCCGAATCTGAGTATATGAATATGGGAAGAGGTAAAGGTAAATTGTATGATTCCATTTCAGTCCAGTGAGGGAGATCATTTGATGAAAAATAATATGTCATAGACCTCAGTTGTGCCGAGCAATAATACAACATAAAATTTGGACATTTCAGACCTCCACGATCAAATGGTAAATATAATAAAGACAGACGTAATCTAGCCCTCCTGTTGTTCCATATAAATTCCACTAACTTTTTTTTTATTCTTGAGAATAAATCTAAAGGTGGTGATAAGGGAATGTATTGAAATAAATAAAGTATTTTAGGTAAAATATTACTTTTAAGTATATTGATTCTCCCGATCATCGACATTGGTAGTGACATCCATCTCTGAGTTAACTCATTGATATCTGTCATTAAGGCTTCATAGTTGACACTGGCGACTGATTCTAGCTTAGGCACAATTTGGATTCCTAAATATTTAAACTGATTTACAACATTGAATTGATTTACCTCAGGGGCTGGGTAATTTCTCTGGGTCTCATTTAGCATTAATATTGAAGATTTAGTTTTATTTATTTTATATCCTGATATTTCCCCAAAATTCTTTATTAAATTCAACAAGGTTGGAATTGATTTTTTTTAGATTCGACATAAACAAAATTATGTCATCGGCGTACAGGGAGATTTTATGTTCTGTTGGTCCAACTTTAATTCCATATATTTGTGAATGTAAACGTATCGCTATCGCTAAAGGTTCAATTGCCATAGTAAACAGTAAAGGTGAAAGTGGACAGCCTTGTCAACATCCTCTATTGATTTTTATTGGTTTTGAAATATTGTTATTTGTTAGGATTTCTGCTGTAGCATTATTGTATATTATTTGAACCCATTTTATGAAATTATTTCCAAGTCCAAACCTTTGTAGGATTTCAAAAAGAAAGGGCCATTCAACTCTATCAAAGGCCTTTTCGGCGTCCAGTGATAGGAGAGCTGTATCCGGTGCTTCTTTATTAGAATAAATAATATTGAATAGTCTTCTTACATTATGGAAGCCTTGTCTTCCCTTTATAAAGCCATTCTGATCTCGATTAATAATATTTGGTAAAATTTCTTGTATTCGTCTTGCTAAAATTTTACAGATTATCTTAAGGTCGGCGTTTAATAGGCTTATTGGTCTCATATTTTCACATTTATTAGAGGGCTTACCTGGTTTTGGCAGCAGTATAATTAAGGCATTATTTATGTATGATGGTAAATTATTATTTTGAAATGCTTCTAAAACCATTTCCAAAAAAGGTTTTATTAATTTATTCTTAAATTTTTTATAAAGGTCAACTGGAAGACCATCTGGTCCTGCACTTTTTCCTGATTTCATATTATCAATGGCTAGCCCAACTTCTTCTTGACTAATTTTAGACTCCAATATCTCCCTGTTTTCATTTGGAATACACGGTATAGATAGTTCGTTCAAAAACCCATTTAGTTTTGTTAAATCAAATTCATTTTTAGTATCATATAATTTTTCATAGTAATCTCTAAAGGCTCTGTTAATTTCTAAAGGATCTGTATAACTACCTGTCCGTTACTTATAATACTAGTAATTGGTGTTTTAATTTCTAATTGTTTAATCTGCCATGCCAATAATTTTCCTGATTTTTCACCTTGTTCATAAAAAGATTGTTTCAATCTTAGAAGACTCGAGGCAGCTCTATTCGCTGATTTTTTGTCGTATTCAGTTCTCAAAATCAGTAATTCATTCTCCAACCTTGGATCACTTCCTGCATACACTTTTTCCTGAAGACTTTTCATTTTATGTTCCAATTTGGCTCTCTCCTCTCGAGTCTTCTTTGATTTTGATCCTGTATAACTAATAATATGTCCCCTAATAAAAGCTTTGAAAGCCTCCCACTTTACACATGCTGATGTTTGTGTAGTATTGATGTCAAAGTACTCGTCTATCTGTTTTTCTATATACTTGACAAATTCCTCATCCTGAAGCCATTTATGCTGAAATTGCCATCTACCTGATTCCTTTGTCAATTTTTTATCTACATATATTAGACAACAGGGTGCATGATCAGAGATCACGATGTTATCATAAAAGCAGTTTTGAATCTTGGATCTTAATTCTGTGGAAATCAAAAAATAATCAATACGAATGTCTTGGAGAATGTCTTGTAGGTACTGGAATAACAAGAATAGGCTTTAACTTGTGGTTTCATTTCTCTCCATATATCTAACAATCTCAATTCTTTCATAAAATGATTAATAGTCATCCTACATCCATTGTGCGTACAATCCAGTCCTGTTGATCTATCTATACCTGGATTCAATGTACAATTAAAATCCCCTGCTATTATATGTTGCCCTGTAAGTGATGATAAAATAAGAAATAAATTAGCAAAGAACTTTTGATCATCTATATTGGGACCATATAAGTTCACAAGATTTATATTTTCTAATAGCAAAGAACCTTGAATGATTACATATCTTCCAAGTTTGTCTCCAATTACATTTTTCACTTGAAAAGGGGACTGATTTATGTATGAGAGTCATAACTCCCCTGGCCCGGGATGAGAATGATGAGGTGAATACACTTCCTTGCCATCTACTCCTAATTCTTTTTATATCCTCCTCTATTAGATGAGTTTCTTGTAAAAACACAATTTTTGAACCCATGTCTTTCATTTTATTCATAACTTGTTTAAGTTTTTTTAAATTTTGTAGACCTCTGCAATTCCATGAAGTTAAATTAAGATTAACACTTTGGTTTATGATCAATAGAGAGTTTGGGATTATCTTGCAGTGTAAACATGCTCATACAGAGAAGCAAAAACATGAGTGGTTGAACATTCATCCTACAAACTACACACAAACAAATTCCCCCTTCCCACACTTGTGGCGAACCCCCCAAAATCAAAAGAAAAATTCCGTCTCCCGATATAGCCATCGACCGTTCCACACCCACGGGGAACAGCCTAAGCCACTCCTTCTTCATCCTCCCAATCACCCTAACTCTACTGCTTTTAATGACGTAACATTAACTCTCCTCTGTAGTTTTCCAACTTAACTCCAAAATTTTTAACAACTTTGTACATCATAGTTTTTTTTTGTTTGTTTTGTTTTTGTTTTTTTTTAATATATAATACAATCTATATTTTGTAAACTTGCTATTTACTTCAAGTCAGTCAGATGCCTGTGCAAATGCTTAATTATTCTACCTTATATTTTGTTCATCCTTAGCTCCCACCAGTCTCTTCTTCTTCTTTGATCTTCTTGATGAACTCCTGCGCCTCCTCTGGGGTCTTGAAGATGTGGGTTCTGCCCTCATACGTGGTCAGCAGTCTCGCAGGATAGATTACACCATGACGGATCCCAAGGTTGCGCAGCTCCTTACGTATGGGATCAAACTGCTTCCTCAATTGTTGGATTCCTGTGGCCAAATCTGGGTAGAACCGCACCTGCTGGTCCTGGTGTTTAATCTCTCCTTTAGCTCGTGCAGCGTTGAAGATCTTCATCCTGTCTCTGTTGCTAAGAAACTTCATAATTAAGGTCCTCGGCGGTCCCTTATCTCTCTGTGGGCCAATACGATGTGCTTTTTCCAGAACCACTGCTGATTGCAACTCCTCGCTGCCCAGCACCTCCGGAATCCACTTTTCCAGAAAGGAATATACGTCCCGACCTTCTGATTCCTCTGGAAGACCCACCAGCCTCAAGTTATTCTGTCTTGACCGAGATTCCAAATGCAAAATATTATCTTCTAGACATTTTTTTTTTTTCCAAAGTGCGCACCTTTAATTGAAGACGGGTGACGTCATCTTCAGCACTAGCGAGACGGAGCTCCATCTGCGCCGTTCGTTCTACACAGTCACCCAATTCCTTTCTTATTCCTTCCAACGCTGTCATAATCCCATCAAATCTAGAGGAAAAGTCCGCTCTCATTGAACTCATGGCAGCCATCAGCGCATCTGCGCCGCTCCCCGCAGATTTCGCACCGTTGCCAGCCTCCTCCGCCATATATGGAGTTTTGGTTGCTGCGTCACAGACCTGAAAGTCCGTTAATTTGGACTGTTTCGGCGGCTCGCTTTTTCCTTTACCTGGTTTTCCAGCCTTAGGCTTCGCCGACATATCCTCGCCCAAACGCTGGGATACGTTCTGTCCCAAATGAGAGAGTTATTTGCCGATTTTTTTCTCCAGGAGCAGAGCAGAGTGAGACACGTCCGTCTTACGTGGCAGCCATAACCGGAAGTCCAATCTGCTTTGTTTATTATTCTAATAGCTCTCTTTTGAAGCATAAAGAGTGGATATATGTTTGTTTTATATGTATTTCCCCATACTTCATTACAATATGTCATGTATGGGAGTATTAATGAATGATACAAGGTATATAGTGTGGGTTGATTCAGCAAATATTTCACTCTGTGTAGTGTTGCAATTGATTTGGATACTTTACCTTTAATATAATTAATATGTGACTTCCAACACAGTTTGTTATCAATTATTACTCCAAGAAATTTAGTTTCAGATACCCTTTCAATTTCTACACCATTTACACTGAGTTTGGGTACTGGGTTGTTGTGATGGTTGTTAAAGACTATAAATTTTGTCTTACTTAAATTGAGCGTTAATTTGTTTGAATCAAACCACAGTTTAAGCTTTCCTAATTCCTTTCCGAGTGTATCCAGAAGTTGTTCCAAATTGTTTCCACTGCATAACAGATTAGTGTCATCGGCAAACAATATTAAGTCAATTTTTTCTGAAACTTTACATATATCGTTTATATACATATTGAATAATAATGGTCCCAAAACTGAACCCTGTGGGACTCCACAGGTAACCTTCAGTAACTGTGAGTTTTTGTTGCTAACACATACATACAGATATCTATTCTTTAAGTAACTACTTAACCAGGACAGTGCTACCCCTCTAATACCACAATTTTGTAGTTTCTTTAATAATAAATTGTGATCTACTGTATCAAATGCTTTTTGAAGATCCAGGAATACTCCAACTGAATACTCTTTATTTTCAATGGCTGTTGATAGTTTTTCTGTAAATTCCATTAGGGCATATGCAGTTGTCCTCTTGTGTCTGAACCCATATTGCTGCTCACACAATAAATCATTCTTCAGTATGAAGTTGTCAATTCTCTCATAGAATATTTTTTCAAGTATCTTGGAAAATTGTGGTAATAGTGAAATTGGTCTATAGTTTGAGAGTTCCCCTCTGTCGCCCGTCTTGTATATCGGAATTACTTTAGCTATTTTCATTGCATTGGGAAATATACCTGATTGGAGAGACAGGTTACAGATGTACGTCAGTGGTTTTACTATGCATTCGATAACAGTTTTGACTAATAGCATGTCAATACCATCAGAGTCCGTAGATGTTTTACTTTTGAACGATTTAACAATTTCAATGACCTCTCTTTCGTCTGTGTTCTTTATGAAGATGGAGTCTTTTACAGCAGTGTTATTGCATATTGTATCGCCTGTAGGCACCGTAGTGGGTATTTCTCGGGCCAGATTAGGTCCAATGTTAACAAAAAAATTATTAAATTCATCTGCAGGTGAAGCTATATTCACACTCTGAGTTGTTTTATTATTTTTTGGAATATTAGTTGGGTTGCTTGTATTTCTGCTTTTATTTCCAAGGATACTGTTGAGTATTGTCCATGTATTTTTTTTCTTTTTTTTTTTTTATTTAAGTTTTTGTAAAGGGTATACAGGTCATTACAGCATTGCATTGTTTACATTTTCATCACATGTTCCCTTATTTTTTGCTATTTGACAACATTGGTAGGATAATTATTACAACACCCCCCTTTTTTTTTAAAGTGAAAGAAAAAGTGAAATTAAAGAGAATAAAATAAAACAAACAAACAAACAAACAGAACAGCAAAAAACAAACAAACAGAAAATTAAGTAATTAAAAGTAAAAGAGCATCTGAGTAGTGTTGGAACAAAGAGCGGGACCATTATTGAAATGGTATTTGTCAAAGATTAGATCTAATGGAAGACACATATGCGATCCAGGGTTGCCAAAAGTTCATGAACCCATCCATGTCCTGTCTCAGTGCGAATGTCAACTTTTCCATCGAGTAAATGTCTTGAATCACGTTAATCCAATCTTCAGGTGTAGGACAGTCCTTCAGCATCCATTTTTTAGTTAGGGCTTTTTTACTTGCCAATATTAAAACATTGAATAAGTATTTTTCTCCTCGTCTTTCCAGTGAGTCCGGTAGTAAACCCAAATACAAAGTTACAAAAGAAAAGGGAACTGTTATTTTGAATATTTTCCCCAATATTGTCTGTACATTGGTCCAATATTGGTGGATAACTGGGCATGACCAAAACACATGAAAATGATTTGCAGTCTTTTCACCACACAAGCGCCAACAGTTCAACCCCTTATGGGTAAATTTGTTTTGTGCAGGTGTTCTGAAAAATCTTACCAAATTTTTCCATCCAAATTCTCTCCACTGCAGGGATGAGGTACTTTTCCATTGCTGTTTATTTAGCTTTTCCCATATTTCCAATTGTAAAGTGAAATTCCCCTCTTTTTCCCATCTCTCTTTTATATATGATGTGTTGTCTCCTTTTAAGTCTTGAAGACCTTGGTATATTTTAGAAATGTATCTGATCCCTGGGATCCCTTTATATGCCATTAAGAAGACCTTCAGAACACCTGACTGGGCCCTTTCCAAATCCTCCTTTTTAAGTATATTGTTTATGTGGTGTCTAAGCTGAAAGAACCTGTAAAGATCTTGATTTATTAGACCTTGTTTTTTCAAATCTTCAAAACTTCTTAAAGTTTGCCCCTTAAAAAAATCGTAATATTTTATCAGCCCTTTCTCATTCCACTCTTTAAATCTAGTGTCTGTTTTATTGGGGGTAAAGTCTTGATCATAGGCAATCCATTGCAGAAGTCGATAGGGCTCTTTAGCTTGATTCTCTCTGACTATCTTAAACCAAATTTTTAGCGGGGTCTCTATCCGCGGGTTAGTGTTATTCAAGAGTTTAGGTAAGGCATTGTTCCCTATTATCGCCTGTAGGGGGATGTCACTTGTTATTTGGCATTCGATCTCCTTCCATTGTGCAGTGTAGACTGGGTTACATATCTCTATTAAAGTTTTAATTTGTGCGGTTTTAAAATAGTCCCTAATATTTGGCAGCGTGAGCCCACCTTTGTCTTTGTTTAGCTGTAAGGTTCTATATCTGATTCTAGGTCTCTTGCCCTGCCATATGAATCTTGAGATCCTTCTGTCCAGCTCCTGCCATGTTTTTTTTGGGAGGTTCTACCGGTATTGTTTGGAAAAGGTATAGAAGACGTGGAAGTATATTCATTTTGACTGCTTCAATTCTTTGTGCAGTACCTAAGAATGGTATCAAATTCCATCTTGCTAGGTCAGATTTTATTTTTGTCACCAGTGGATCATAGTTTAGTGTTATAATTTTGTTGAGTTGTTTTGGGATATTGACCCCCAGATATTTCATAGATTCCAACTCCCAGTTAGTTTTGAGTTCACTTAGTGAATAATGATTTGGGTCATAGTTGAATGTTAATACTTAGGTTTTATGCATGTTTAATTTGTACCCCGATAAATCTCCATAGTGTGAAAAAACTGAGATTAGTTCTGGTAAAGAAGTGTCTGGCTGCCCTAGATATATTAAAATGTCATCAGCAAAGAGTGCTATTTTATGTTCCTTCTGACCAAGTGTAATACCTTGAATTTCTTGATTTTGTCTCATCCATTGGCTCAGAGGTTCTATGAAGATTGCAAAGAGCAGTGGAGACAGGGGGCAGCCCTGACGACATCCTCTTTCCAGCTCAAAAGATGATGATAAATTACCGTTAATCCTTATTTTAGCTGTTGGTTTTTTATATAATGCCTGTATAGTTCTAATGAAGTTGTTATGAAAATTGAAACTGGATAAGATTCTATATAGGAAAGACCAGTCAACCGAATCAAATGCTTTTTCAGCATCTAATCCCAATATGACTGCATTTAAGTTATATTTTTTTTATATGATGAATTATGTGTAAAGTGCGTCTAATGTTGTCTTGTGTCTGTCTTTGTCTTATAAAACCTGATTGGTCTAAGTGAATTAAGTCTGTCTGTATGTTTTCAAACCTTTTGGCAAGGATAATGGTAAAAAGCTTATAGTCCTGATTTAATACACTGATTGGTCTGTAGTCTAGTTTATCCTTTTCAGGTTTAGGTATAACTGCAATGACCCCTTGTCTCCAGGAGGGGGGGGGATTTCCCCTGTGTGGAGGACATAGTTAAATGTTTTCAGGAGGAGAGGAGATAGTTGCTGTTTAAAAGTTTTGTACCATTCTGCTGTATAGCCATCTGCTCCTGGGGATTTGTTAGCTTTAAGTTTCATAATTGCTTTTTCCAATTCTTTAGGTTGTATTTCTGACAGTAGTGTTTTATTTTGTGATTCCGTAAGTTGGGGAAGGTTTAATGTGTTTAGGAATGTCTCGGATGCGTTTTTATGTTTTTTGTGGGAGTATAAGTTCTTATAGTAATTCTCGAAGCTTTTAAGAATATCCTGAATTCTGAATTTTATTTCCTTTGATACTGGGTCTTTGATTTTGTAGATTGCTCTTTCTGTTTGTTGTTTCCTCAATTTATAGGCTAGTAATTTTGCCCATTTACTGCCTGCTTCATAGTGTTTTTGTTTCAGAAATGTAAGTTTCTTCTGGATTTTTATTGTGTAGATCTCATTTATTTGATTTTTAATTTCTTTAATCTTGAGCGAGCCATTAGAATGAGTGTTGTCTTTGTGTTCTTTTTCTAGGTTCTTGAGTTCTGACTCTAGTGTGATTAGTTTTTCTTGTCTCAGTTTCTTTTGGGTTGCCAGTTTTGCAATAATTTTTCCCCTTATTACAGCTTTGCACGCATCCCACAGTATTAAAGGGGATACTTCTCCATTATCGTTTTCTTCCAAATATCTGAGAATATCTGATTCCAATTCATCTTTCAGTGGTCCTTTCAGGACATTTGAATTCAACCTCCAGGAAAATGTATTATTTGTGTATTTTTGGATGTTTAAGTCCATATAGATCGGACTGTGGTCAGAGAGATCCATCAGTCCTATTTTACATGTTTTTACTCTTCCAGTGTCTCTATTAAACATAAAAAAGTAATCAATCCTTGAGTAAGATGAATGTGGCGTTGAATAAAAAGTATAATCTTTTACACTGGGGTTGAATTCCCTCCATACGTCACAGATTCCCATTTCTTTTAATAGCGTCCGAGTTTTCCTATTTTGAGTGTTATTTTGATGTGAAGAATTACCTGTTGCATCCCAGTATGGATTCAGTCTTAGATTGAAGTCTCCACCACATATCACTCAACCTTGGGTTTTAGTTATCATTAGGTCGAATACATTTTTATAAAATTTCCATTTAGCCCCTGGTGGTGCATATACATTCAGCAGGGTGATATCTTCTCCCTCTAGCCGCCCAATTACCAAACTGTACCTCCCTTCTTTATCTTTGTGTTCTGATTTTTTTTTCAAATGTAATTTTGGTTGATATCAATGTCGCTACTCCCCTCCTCCTCCCTGACTTATATGAAGATGAAGAGATCATTTTAAACCCTCGTCTATTGAGGTTAGTGTGTTCCACGTCTTTTAGGTGGGTTTCTTGTAAAAATATTATTTCTGCTTTGTCTTTTTTCATTTTGCGTAGAATCTTGGATCTTTTAACTGGATTCAGGATCCCTTTTACATTATATGAGGCTATTTTGGTTACACCCTGTTTCTCCATTGTATTTTCTTATTTAGTATAACAGTGTGGTGGCCCTCTTTTTTGCTACTCAGAAACTGAAAGAACATTAAGAACATCAAAAACATTAAGAACGTAGTGTACGAAACTTTAAAACAAAAAACTGTCAAAAAAACTTCCTGAGCTGGGGTCTCTTTAAAGACCCTGTAAGAGCCCTGATGGAGTGTAGGCTCTGAGGGAAATTCCTCAAACTCTGTTGCGTGTTGAGGGCCCTCTCTTACCCCTGTAAGTTGTCCCATGTTTTTAACGTGAATTTCAGATCCCAATCCGAATTTGTAATGATTTTTTTTTTTTTTTTATGCCTATACCCTATGAGATTGTGTGCACCCTTCCACCCCCATCACAGCAAACATTCACTCTAATACAGTATTTGTTAGTGTAGGGAGAACATGTGGGTCATTGTTACATTTCTATTTTAACAAGATTTTTTTTTTTCCTTTAAATTAAGAAGACATTTGTTTCTAATGCTATAACTGCTCCATGAAAGGTTTTACCACATGCTGATTCTGCATCTCCTTTAATGTTTGTTACCTTGTAGGAGGGGGGATGGAAGTGCGGAATGACCGAAAAGAAAAAAAACAAAAAGGTCGCTATTTCTTCCTGGAACTGGAAAGCTTATCTTTGTAGCTCTGGGGCTGGGTTTCCCGCTGCTGGCCCGTGGATTTTGAAGGTCTCTGAGTGGACCACGTTTGAGCTCTGATCCTCTCGCTCAGAACTGCTGCGGGTTTAAACACCGATACCGGGAGCCCTCTTCTCGCCATGTCAATTGTTGCTTCTTCCGCTGAATTATAGAGACATGACTCTTCACCGTAAAAGACCCTTAACTTCGCAGGAAATGGCGTCTTAAAGCGTAGATTCTGTTCCCGTAGAACCTTTTTGGCGTCGTTATATTCCCGTCGCTTTTTAAGAACCACCGGGGCGTAATCATGCTCCACGAAGACTTTTCTCTCTTGATGCATAAATCCTTTTTTCTGCCAAGCCCGTCTTACTACCTCTTGTTTTATTTTGAAATCGGAGAATCTTACCACCACCGAACGTGGGGGCGCTTCTGCCGCTGGCTTTGCGGCTAATGTACGATGGGCCTTTTCTATCTTCAAATCGGTGGTTTGTGGAATATCCAACTTCTCTCTCAATAAGGATTCCACGCATTCCGCCATTGTGTTGAAACTATCTTCAGCTCCTTCTTTCAGACCGTGAATTCTGATGTTGTCTCGTCTTTGTCTTCCTTCTTGGTCGGTTAGCTTAGCCTCCAGCCTTGACTGTTTTTTGTGTAAATCCAGCATAGAATCTTCAAGCACTTTTATTCTTTCTTCAGCTTCCAAGATTCGGTTTTCGGCCTGGTCCATTCTGCTGTTCGTCCTTTTTAATTCCTCTCTGAATTCATGAAATTCGGCCCGAAATCGTCGTAATTCATCAAATAGCGATTTCAAGCTAACCTTTTTGTTAGCTAGGTCCAGCTCCTCGTCTTCTGAACGGAGGTCCTCCGGTTCAGATTCTGTGGCCGCTGCGCGTCCTGACCTGGGGAATGTCAGTTTCTTCTGTTTTTGGTTAGGCATGGTGTTTTTGTCTTTTGATTTTTATTCTTCCAAAAATCCATTAAGTCTGATTTTGAAGATGTTTTCCTTGGATTGGGTCTGGGAGCTTCAGCGTTAAGTTGCTATCACCATGGCGTCCAGACCGGAAGTCCTGTCCATGTATTTTTAATTCATTTATTACATTAAATTTTTTATAGAGGTCAACTGGAAGACCATCTGGTCCTGCTCTTTTTCCTGATTTCATATTATCAATGGCTTGCCCAACTTCTTCTTGACTAATTTTCAACTCCAGTATCTCCCTGTTTTCATTTGGAATACACAGTATAGATAATCCACCCAAAAACCCGTTTAGTTTTGTTAAGTCAGTTTCATTTTTTTACCATATAGTTTTTCATAATAATCTCTAAAGGCACTATTAATTTCTAAAGGATCTATAACTACCTGTCTGTTACTTATAATACTGGTAATTGGTGTTTTAAATTCTAATTGTTTAATCTGCCATGCCAATAATTTTCCTGATTTTTCACCTTGTTCATAAAAAGTTTCCTTCAATCTTAGAAGACTCGAGGCAGCTCTATTCGCTGATTTTTTTTATCATATTCAGCTCTCAGAATCAGTAATTCGTTCTCTGACTGTGGGTTACTTCCTGCATACACCTTTTCTTGAAGAATTTTTATTTTACGTTCCAATTGGACTCTCTCCTCTCGAGTCTTCTTAGATTTTGAACCTGTATAACTAATAATATGCCCCCTAATAAAAGCTTTGAAAGCCTCCCACTTTATACATGCCGTTGTTTGTGTAGTATTAATATCAAAGAACTCATCTATCTGTTTTTCTATGTACTTAACAAATTCCTCATCCTGAAGCCATTTATGCTGAAAATGCCACCTACCTGGATCCTTTGTCAATTTCTTATCTGCATATATTAGATAGCAGGGTGCATGATCAGATATCACAATGTTATCATAGAAACAATTTTGAATCTTGGACCTTAATTCTGTAGAGATCAAAAAGTAGTCAATACGTGAGAATGTCTTATAGGTATTAGAATAACAAGAATAGGCTTTGACTTGTGGTTTCATTTCTCTCCATATATCTAGCAATCTCAATTCTTTGATAAAATGATTAATAGTCATCCTACATCCATTGTGCGTACAGTCCAGTCCTGTTGATCTGTCTATACTGGGATTCAATGTACAATTAAAATCCCCTGCTATTATATTTTGCCCTGTAAGTGATGATAAAGTAAGGAATAAATTAACAAAGAAGTTTTGATCATCGATATTGGGGCCGTATAAGTTCACCAGATTTATATTTTCTAATAACAAAGATCCTTGGATAATTAGATATCTTCCAAATTTGTCTCCAGTTACATTTTTCACTTGAAAAGGGACTGTTGTGTGTATGAGAATCATAACTCCCCTAGCTCGGGATGAAAATGATGAGGTGAACACATTACCTTGCCATCTTCTCCTAATTCTTTTTACATCCCCCTCTATTAGATGAGTTTCTTGTAAAAACACAGTTTTTGAATCTGTCTTTTATTTTATTCATAACTTGTTTAAGTTTTTTTTAGATTTTGTAGACCTCTGCAATTCCATGAAGTTAAATTAAGATTAATGCTTTGATCTATGATCAATAAGGAGTTTGAGATTACCTTGCAATATGAGCATGCTCATACAGAGAAGCAAAAACATGGATGATAGAACATTCATCCTACAAACCAAACAAAAACAAATTCCCCTTCGTCACATTCTGGGTAATCCCCCCAAATCAAAAAAATTCTGTCTCCCGTTATAGCTAGTGACTGTTCCACACCTGCGAGGATCAGTCAAACCACTCTCTCTTTCTCCTCTCAATCACCCTGACTCTACTATTTTATGACATGACATTAACTCTCTTCTGTAGTTTTTTTCAACATAACCAAAGTTTTATAGCAACTTTGTACATCATAGCTTTTTTTTTTTTTAAATACAGTCTGTATTTTGTAGACATATTATATGTTTCAGATCAATCAGATGTCTGTACAAATGCTTAAATGTTCTACCTTTGTCATGTTCATGCTTAGCTCCCACCAGTCTCCTTTTGAATCTGCTTAATGAGCTTCTGTGCCTCTTGAGGGGTCTTGAAGATGTGGGTTCTCCCTTTATATGTGACCAGCAGTCTTGCCGGATGAATCACTCCGTGACGAATCCCGAGGTTGCGCAGCTCTTTGCGGGCGGGGTCGAACTGCCTCCTTAATTGTTGAATTCCTGTGGCGAAGTCTGGGTAGAAGCGCACCTGTTGATCCTGGTATTTGATTTCCCCTTTAGCTCGCACCGCATTGATGACCGTCATCTTGTCCCTGAAGTTGAGGAACTTCATAATCAGCGTCCTTGGTGGTGTCTTATTATCTCTCGGTGGGCTGATTCGGTGAGCGCTCTCTAAGACGACTGATGACTGCAGGCCCGCGTTGTTCAGCGCTTCTGGAATCCACTTTTCCAAAAAGGAACATGGGTCCCGTCCCTCCACTCCCTCTGGGAGGCCCACCAGCCTCAAATTATTCCGTCGCAAGTGGGATTCAAAGTCCAGGACATTATCTTCCAGACGTTTCCATTTTAATTCCACTGTTTGCAACTTTGATTGTAGGCTGGTGACGTCATCTTCAGTGCTTGAAATTCGGAGCTCCACCTGCGATACTTGTTCCATACAGTCGCTTATTTCCGTTCTCATTCCTTCTGTCGCTGCTATAATCCCATCAAATTTAGACGAAAACTCTGCTCTCATGGAGCTGATGGCAGTGAGCACCGCGCTTGTCCCCTCCTCAGCAGCTTCCGCTCCGCCGCTGGCTACATCCTCCGCCATCGTCCCCGGAGCCTTTTCTGTTTCACCTCGAGCGTGGAAGTCTGTTAGCTTGGGTTGTTTTGTCCAATTGCTTTTTCTTCCACCTAATTTCCCAGCCTTGTTCTTTACCATATCGCGCCTAAACGCTGGGATGGGTTTTTGTTCCAATTAAGAGAGTTTTAGTAAACTTTTTTATTTTTAGGAGCAGAGCAGTGTGAAACACGTCTTCCTACGTGGCCGCCATAACCGGAAGTCCCAACTTTTGTTCACTTTTACAGCACAGAAAGCCCTTTTAACATCCTGCACCTCAATATTCAAGTGCTGATTGTCTTTGAGTTTCTGTTTCAAATCTTGGGTTTCTGTGCTAAAATCAAAAGAATCAAAACAACCATAAAAACAATTAAGAGTATTAGCCAGCTCTGTGTCTGAATTAAAACCATCTATGTAAAAACACACGATTACTGCGCTCTGTGCTCTGAAGGCCTGCAATAGTTTTCATACTGGCCCAGGCTGAACCAAGCTTGTTTGTTGCCATGTTGCTTTCCAGTTCTGCTTTATAATTCTGTTTTGCTCTTTTGTGGCAACCTGCAACTCAGAAACAACCCCTGTTTAAAGGCAAGTGCTTTCCTCTGTAAGCAATATTTAACTGATTTAGTAACCCATGGCTTATTGTTGGGATACAGTATATTTTTACACGTTTACGTGGAACGATCATATCCCTGCAAAAAGCCATGTAAGAGCATGTCACGTCCACCAAAGAGTCCAAATCATTCTCGCAGGACAGTGTGAACACCTCGTGGTCCGTACAGTTAAAACATTCCTTGAGGCAGAGCACTGAATCATCTGTCCAGACCTTTATGTCCCTGGTCGTCTTCTTCTCTCTTCTGAGAGCAGTTTTATATGTGGGCAGAAAATGTACACAGTTGTGATCGGGAGACATCTTTATTATGTCCCTATGGTTAAATTATTTTCAATCTTTTCTAGGGGAGTCATCATTTTTGTCCAGGCCAGTTTCATTGTTTTGTTTTAAAAATATTTCTGTTGAACAAAATTCAAAAGTGGTGTCTGATTTTCGTGAGTTAATTTTCAGAAAATTTTTGTGAATTATGTCCGCCAAGGGAGGTGGCAGAGCTAATGTTTTTGCTGGCGTTGGTTGGTTTGTTGATTTGTCTGTCTGACTGTTAGCAACATTACTCAACACAGTCTGAATGGGTTTTGATGAACTTTTCAGGAAAGGTGTGTAATGGCACAGGGAACAGATGATTAGATTTTGGTGGTGAATCTGGATCACTATCTGTATCCAGGAATTTTTTGAAAATTATTTTATATATTAGTATTTGGCTTTTCATGTCCTGCCCCTTTAAAACGTATCCACTGGGTTACGTACGTGGCCATGCCTTAGGGCCGCACACCTCCACAACCTGCAAGCCAAACACTGCAGAAAAAATAGGGGGCTTATCCACCAAACTCATTTTTTTTCCTGCTGTGGGCGACTATTTTCTATTCATTCTCTATGTAGTCCAGAGTTTACAGTGCTGAGCGCCCTCGGCACTGAAACACTTTGAGCGGTGGCCACTTTTTGTTGCGGCGCTCAGGTCTGAAAAAAGTTCAACTTTTCAGTCTGTAGCTGCGCTCATCAATGTCAGACCTTTTTAAGCAGCTAGTCAGAATTAAGGAAGGGTGGGACATAGGATGCCAATACAGGAAGATGAAAATGGTAGGATGACCGGGGAGAGGCAGAACTTTGCTATATCAAACAACTTGGCACTTTTTGATCTGACACTAAAAGGATATCATGATCAAAATTTGCAAACAGATGTCCGCATCCGTTGGCGTGTCAAGTGAGTGTTTGTGACTTTATCATGGTCATATTTCTTACAAGTTTGTTGTGGTAGATAATATGGATACTATGTGAATTTGTAGTTGATAACTGCAAAAAAATTAAAGTACCTCCAATGTGAAATGTGATCATTTACCAACAGTCATTTATGAGTTTAGGAAACAGTGTGTTGAGCATACCTCAGTGTGAGTTTTACGAAAAAGATGTAAAAATAAATGAAAGTTTGACCATTGTTATTAAAGGCTGCTATTAAAAATATATAAAAAGTCTGAACATGGGAAAAGCTGAGCTGTGAGTGACAGTTAAGAAGAGGTTCAGCCCTTTCAGAGTCCCAGAAAAAGAGGTTCAGGGCAGTCGGGCGATAAAAAATGCATTTGGTGGACATGCAGCCTTAACCAGTTTGGAACAAAAGCGAATGTGGTCTTCATCCCCATAGTATGTGATGATTGACATTATTTCATCTGAAGACACCAAGAAAAAGCAATCAAAGTGTGCGGTTTAAGACGGGGTTTGGAGTGCGTGCAGACATAATTTTGGACGTAACTGCTGCCGTGTTTCTCGTCTGTTAGCAGGATCACGCAAAAACTCACCGATGGATTTGGATGAGATTTTCACCACAGGTGTCCCTTGGCCCAAAGATGAACTCAATACATGTTGGAGGTGATCTGTGAGTGCATACCTACGGCAAGGTCCTATCTCACAATGTACAGATGGATGGTGATATGGACGGACAAAGGGAGGGAGGGACCATAGCCTTGGCGGTGGTATGCACTCTCTGAGTGCCCTCTAGTTATTAATTTTGTCAGTTTCAGGTTATTTCAGTGTCCATTGTGGGATTTTCTTTTTTTAAAGGAAGGTTACCAACAAATTTGTCTACATCTGTATAGTTAATAAAAAAACTGGTATGTGCATTTAGGGATTGCGAGTGCCAAGTATTGCAGAACGCCAAATCAATCTTTTGCCACACCTCTATTGTCCAATAAAAATCTGATACATTTTCATTGAAATAGTTTTTTTAAATGACTCCAGATGAAATGATTTACAGTATCTGGCTGTTTGTGGTTTGATCAGTCCCTCCAGGATTTCACAATGTTGCAATCGCACCAATTCATGTGAATTCAGCCAATCCCTCATATTTTGCATGACATTGCAACTTTGTCCAATCACTACAACTTCCCCACAATTTTGGCCTATTGTTGTCAACTATTGGCGCCAATTTCGCCAATCAAATTTGTCCCTGAATAGTGATCAAACATGTACAGTGGGGCAAAAAAGTATTTAGTCAGCCATCAATTGTGCAAGTTCTCCCACTTAAAAGATGAGAGAGGTCTCCAATTTTCATCATAGGTATACCTCAACTATGAGAGACAAAATGAGAAAAAAAAAATCCAGACAGTCACATTGAAGGATTTTTAATGAATTAATTGGTAAATTCCTCGGTAAAATAAGTATTTGGTCACCTACAAACAAGCAAGATTTCTGGCTCTCACAGACCTGTAACTTCTTCTTTAAGAGGCTCCTCTGTCCTCCACTCGTTACCTGTATTAATGGCACCTGTTTGAACTCGTTATCAGTATAAAAGACACCTGTCCACAACCTCAAACAGTCAGACTCCAAACTCTACTATGGCCAAGACCAAAGAGCTGTCAAAGGACACCAGAAACAAAATTGTAGACCTGCACCAGGCTGGGAAGACTGAATCTGCAATAGGTAAGCAGCTTGGTGTGAAGAAATCAACTGTGGGAGCAATTATTAGAAAATGGAAGACATACAAGACCACTGATAATCTCCCTCGATCTGGGGCTCCACGCAAGATCTCACCCCGTGGTCAAAATTATCATGAGAACGGTGAGCAAAAATCCCAGAACCACATGGGGGGACCTAGTGAATGACCTGCAGATAGCTGGGACCAAAGGTAACAAAGGCTACATCAGAAACACACTACGCCGTCAGGGAACTCAAATCCTGCAGTGCTAGACGTGTCCCCCTGCTTAAGCCAGTACATGTCCAGGCCCGTCTGAAGTTTGCTAGAGAGCATTTGGATGATCCACAAGAGGACTGGGAGAATGTCATATGGTGAGATGAAACCAAAATAGAACTTTTTAGTAAAAACTCAACTTGTCGTGTTTGGAGGAGAAAGAACACCATATCTACTGTGAAGCATGGGGGTGGAAACCTCATACTTTGGGGCTGTTTTTCTGCAAAGGGACCAGGACGACTGATCCGTGTAAAGGAAAGAGTGAATGGGGCCATGTATAGTGAAATTTTGAGTGAAAACCTCCTTCCACCAGCAAGGGCATTGAAGATGAAACGTGGCTGGGTCTTTCAGCATGACAATGATCCCAAACACACCGCCCGGGCAACGAAGGAGTGGCTTTGTAAGAAGCATTTCAAGGTCCTGGAATGGCCTAGCCAGTCTCCAGATGTCAACCCCATAGAAAATCTTTGGAGGAAGTTGAAAGTCTGTGTTGCCCAGCGACAGCCCCAAAACATCACTGCTCTAGAGGAGATCTGCATGGAGGAATGGGCCAAAATACCAGCAACAGTGTTTGAAAACCTTGTGAAAACTTACAGAAAACATTTGACCTCTGTCATTGCCAACAAAGGGTATATAGCAAAGTACTGAGATGAACTTTTGTTATTGACCAAATACTTATTTTACCGAGGAATTTACCAATTAATTCATTAAAAATCCTTCAATGTGATTTTCTGGATTTTTTTTCCCCCTCATTTTGGGGGGCCTGCTGATGGACGTCTCCCCAGATCTCTGTGCTGACTGCGTGTACGACGTGCCGGGTTTGTGTTGAAAAAAAGCTACACCTGCCTGAAGAGCACTTGTGGAATGATGGCAGTGGTGGCCTAATGGTAAGGGATGTGGACTGGTGAGCGGAAGGTCACCAGTTCAGTCCCTGAACCAGCAGGACCAGATCTGGTTGGGACAGATAACGCAGCAGTGTTTTCCCTACCCTCATTAACCCCACTGTGGTGCCCTTGAGCAAGGCCTTAACCCCAACTGTAAAGCTGCTCAGTGGCCACAGGTCAGTCTGTGGGTGTACTGAGCCCCTTCCAGGTGTGAAGATTTAACTGTGTGAATGTGAACAGGGTGTCCTTGAAAAAGAGAGGTTGCCTCTCAGTGGAACTCCCCTGTATAAATAAAGATTAAATAAATAAATAAATGAAATGAAAACACTGTAAAACCACAAACAAATGAGCAAATACTGTATAACACTACAGCCAGTGTTGTAACATTTTACACATCTTTAGAGGTAAGTCACTACTATGTTTTATCAGTGACCCTAGTTACATGGTTTAGTTTATTGGCTTACTTGTCAGGAACCATGTACAGAAAAAAAACATTAAACACAGGGTAAAGATGCTCTGTACCAGATTATAGCGTTCTCACTAATTTCCATTTGTAGTCCCTTAGGCAGACAGGAAGATATCAAAAGAAAAACGGCACATATAGCAAGCAGTTTGGGTTGAGTTTCAGAAACTGTTGACCCTGAAACAAGCAGGGAGTAAATTTAAAAGGTCAAAAGATAAGAGAGACGGTGCACATAAAAACAATTTCAGAGCACAATTTCAAATCCCATTTAAGGGTGAGTGTCAATGCTGGCAGGCTTGATTACTTAAAAATCTATTTTTTAGTCTCTGTAGTAAAGTCTTTGTAATTTGTTCTGGCCTTCAAAGCAGTGAGGAGCTTGTTCCATTCCGTTTTAGCTTTGTATGTGAATGGTCACAATAAACTGATTACTGGGAATAAAATGATGATCTCAGTCAGTTTTGTCGTGTTTACATGCACTGAATAAACAGATTATTAGAGGGTAAACCACATGAGTTAATGACCCTGGCTACATGGCCTTTATCGGATTATTCTGTTCACATGGCCTCTTGAATAATCAGATAACTCCAGAAAACCAATCATAACCGATTTATCTGTGTACCTGTAAACATGGTCAGTGAGTTTTAAAGTTGTGAATCTCTGGTCTGGATATGGACCAGCATGCGTCCCCCGCAAACCCCCAGGAGAGCCCCGCAACACTCATTAAAAACATCCCTCGAAATCCTGGAGGGACTGTTTGATATTTATGCTTTGTGACAGGTGTTCGAGTATCCCACGACATGACCCCAATTACCACAGAAGGGCTGAAAGTGGTCGGCCTTCCCAATCTTCCCGATATACCCACTATGGAAGGAAAATGGGCAATTCCGCTGCTGATCATAACAGGCTTCAAAGATCCACTCAGGGTAACCACCAAAATGAGAAGAATTACCAGAAGGCCCAGAATCCAGCAATCAGAAAAGATGGGAACAGCAGCAGACAACATTGGTGAAACATAGAGACTGAATACAAAAGCCATATTAGATGCATATGCTATGGGATGTGTTCTCTGTAATCAGTAAAACAAAATGTATACTCATTGAGTAAGAAGTACATGTAATGTATGTATGTAATCAAACTGTATGATTGTATGTACCTTTTAACTGCATAAAAGAAGGTTTTATGTGAAACAGATTGTGAAATGTTGGAAAGAACCCTGTTTACTGGAAATGTATGAGAAATGAGGAAATGGGCGTTGGATGTCCAGCAAACTGGGGTATTTTGGTAATGGAAAATGCTGAGAGGCTAGCGGGAAAGTCCCGAGATGAGCCATGAGTCATGAGCGCCTGATCAGTCACATGGTTTACGAGAATTGACTAGCGCGAACATGTGCAGAATGAAGTAATTGTTATATAAAATGTAACTTTAAGCCAATCATAAGAGGCCAAGAAGCCTAGGGTGAGTTTGTGACCAATCAGAGAACTCGGGCGAAGGTATTTAAACCAAGCCCTTTTCGGCCAAAATGTTCATTTTTTGGCGGATCTCCAAGAGGCAACACCCTACCAGAGCAGCGGGCTGAAGTCGAGGAACGCCAGAAGAAAAGTGAACCAGTTTTCGCCTCAATTCTTCAGCCTTTAATAACTTTTACATCTGCTGCCCTTAAGTGCGAAAATAGCACTTTGAAGAGGAAGGAGCTGGGGAACTGAAGACTACAGCAGCTGACCTCGCTCTCAGCCAGGAGGCTGTGAGTCATCTTCGCCACGGAGCAACAGTGAGGGAAAGCAGAAGCAGTGAAGTCTCCCCGGGCTGAAGACACTGCTTCGGGGACTCGACTCATCGCTCTTCCCCAGCCAAGACGGCCACCACCCAGCCTGATGAGGAACATCGGGCCACAGCTGCTTGTCCCCTCCTTGCCTCCTCACCTCCTCCCCTGAAGAGGAGCCTCAACAGGGAAGATCAGCTATCATGAATATCCTTTTTTTCCCCAAATCTCACCATCTAGGCTTTTTAGACATATATCCACAAATCAGTTAGATGTTTTTATCAGGTTTTACTCAAAGGGTTTGTTTTATTTTGAATTTACTCAAGTTTTGTATGTTTTTGGTTGATTTTTCATTTTGATTTTTGGACTGTTTGATGATTTTTGAACATCTTTGGGTTATTTGAAACTTTTGATTTTTAATCTTTTTGATCAAATGACTGATTTTACAACTTTTGACTTTTGAATCAAGGTTTTACAATCAGGGTTTTGGGTTTGATTTTTACTTTTTATACTTCTGATTTTATTGACTGTTAAATGCAAATTTATCCTGTTTTGGCTGAGCTTTGCTGATTTTTAATAAATACCACAGCATATTAAAAGACAGTATGGGACTCTGTGGGCTCATTGATTCAGCGTCCATTTTTCGTGGGTGATTTTTAAAAGGTATCCCAAGAGGTGTTACATTTTGAGTTTTTTAAAAGGTTACTCTTATTAAAGGTGTTTTAAATAGATCCCTTATAAACCAATTTTCCTGGTTTTAAACATTCACCCAGATTACCATGAGAGGCTGTCGTTAATATTGGAGGTGTATTCCAGGTGTCTGACTGGACAGGTCACTCGGTCGGAGATCTGGTATACAGGAAGTGGGGATCCTCCAATATATGGAGACAGTACAGCTGGGGTAACTCTCAGTCACCAAGCACCTACACAGGTAACAGAATTTCCTATGAGGAAAATTCCTCTAGGAGCTTCAAGCTGGTGAACCTAAACCTCAATCCAGAGGTTCAAGGTCAAGGGTCTTCGACACAGGTTAAAACCAAAATTATGATGTAGGTTTGCTGTTGGATATCATCTTCACTCAGGCACAGATTGATTATGTTGTTAGATGAAGTTATTGGTTGAACGCCCTGACTTTGTTTTTTGTTGTTGTTGTTTTGTTTTTTTTTGTATCCAGGCAAGCTTAACTGTTCCTGGGCCCCCTTCTCTGTGGCACAAGTCTCCAAAGATGATGACAAAGCTCCCGCGGAGACCACCACCTCTTCATCCTCCCCTACTAATCCCAGTCCCGCCCCCACCCACACAGATCTACTCCAGCCCAAAGCGGGGACCTCCACTAGAACCATTAACCCGTTGCTCACTGCATTGTTGAACTACTCTGGTCCAGACTCCACCTCTCTACTCCAGTCATGTTTTAAACAATACTCTGACTGTCTGGTTTCTTCAAGTAGAACCACCCCCCAAACTGGTTCAAACAACTGTCCAGCTACACCGTCTCTTAATCCCCCCCGACTCACATCTCAGTCGGTCAACTCCTCTTCCTCCACCCTCAACTTCTGTAGTCCCACCTGTGGACCCCATACAGACACTGGTGATGGCAGCCACGTTGACTCCTCTCTCGGCCTCAGTCATCAACCTTTGTCATCCAGGAAAAGTCGTTCCCCCCGTCCGAATGACTCCCTCCATCTGGTTACCTCCACCTCCATCAGTCCCATGTCCTCAATTGCCGGATCCCTTCCCCAATCAGAAGACATGGACTGTGATGCCTCGGGGGCCTCACCACCTGACCGTCTGTCTCCTTTAATTCTTAGCGACTCGTCTCTATCCCCGTGCCCCTCCCCCACCCTTCAAACCGACTCGACTGACATCAACATGTCAGTTATCGGAAGCATTTCGCAGCTCTCAACAATTCTGTCCAGTCAGTCAAGTCCTCCCCCCTGCTCCTCCTTCATCACTACACCCTTCAGTGTTGCACCTCCTCTTCAAACTACACCTCCTCTTCAAACTACAAGCACCACCTCCAGCCCGATGTTAAACATTTCCTACCCCCATGCACCCATGTGTGATAAGCCCCGCCCCCAAGCAAGTGATGCCACTCCTGCACCTTTTGTCATTTCACTTGAACCTCTTGCTGTGCCACACGATGTTTCTTCCTCTCAAACTCATGTCAACAGGGAAACAGAAACAGTGAATGGGAGCCTCTTCAGTGTGCCTTCATCTTTAGCCACTTGTCTCACTTCCTCCTCTATGCCCCTAGCATCCCTCCTCTCCAAAACACAGACCACAAATAACGCAGTAAATGTACCCTTGCCTTTATCAGATTCCTCATCAACTAGCACATCTGTTGGCCCACTCCCCTCCACCTCTTCAGTACCCACACAGCACCTTCTCCCTCAGATTGGGACCGCCAGTATTAATAAAAATTTACTCGACACAGTCAGTGTTGCCTCATCTTCATCAAATCCATTCTTAAGTAGCATTACTTCCTCCTCTCAGAACCCTATCCCCCAACCTGGGACAAGCAATAAAAGTTTGTCTCTTGCTAAATATTTTTCTGGTCCAAAATGCCTCCTTCCTGCCGCTACTGCTACTGGCCCATCTTTTATGACTGCTCCTTCCTACATCACTCACCCACCTCCCACTCCCTGGATCCTCCCTACAACTGAGACTCAAACTACTGTGACAATTGAGTGTCTGAGTGTCCAACCCGTCACCATCTTCACAATGTCTTCAAGCCAGTGTAACCCTACTACCCTTCTTAACTGTGCCCAGCCATCTCTCGTCCTGAACCAAATAGCTGGATCCCAACAGAGCCAGTCCTCTATCCTGCTGCTGACCAACTCGTCTCGAGGTTTCACCATACCGACCAGCCTTCCTTCAGGGGTCCCTCAATTTCTAATGAATTCTAATAAGACTGTTGTTGTTTCCAAGTACCCTGTCAGTGGGCATGTCAATCCTCAGACACTTTCATTGACGAAAGCTGCTGCTGGAAACTCGAGCTCTGGCACACACAGACAAACTGTGAAATTCACCAACTTTGCTTTACCCAACAGTGTACAGTCTTCGCCGCATAGTAGGTCATGTTCATCCTCTCTGACACCACAGCAACAGAATCAGGTGACGAAATTGGTGATAATTGACACCGGGTCTCAGTCAAAAGTACACGTACAAGAAACTCACAGAGAACTTGCAGAAAACATGCCAGCAGCACATAAACCTGTTGAGTCTGGACGCGAGGAGTTCATACCCATTGAGTCCAGACTCGAGGAACCCATACCCATTGAGTCCAGACTTGAGGAGCCCATACCTCTTCAGGCCAGATGCGAGGAGCCCATACCGCTTCAGGCCAGATGCGAGGAGCCCATACCGCTTCAGGCCAAATGCGAGGAGCCCATACCACTTCAGGCCAGATGCAAAGAACCCCTACCACTTCAGGCCAGACATGAGGAGCCCCTATCGCTTCAGGCCAGATGCGAGGCGCCCCCATCACTTCAGGCCAGACGCGAGGCATCCCCACCATTTCAGGCCAGACGCAAGGCGCCCCCAGCATTTCAGGCCAGACGCGAGGCGCCCCCATCACTTCAGGCCAGACGCGAGGCGCCCCCATCACTTCAGGCCAGACGCGAGGCGTCCCCATCACTTCAGGCCAGACGCGAGGCGCCCCCATCACTTCAGGCCAGACGCGAGGCGCCCCCATCACTTCAGGCCAGACGCGAGGCGCCCCCATCACTTCAGGCCAGACGCGAGGCGCCCCCATCACTTCAGGCCAGACGCGAGGCGCCCCCATCACTTCAGGCCAGATGCGAGGCGCCCCCATCACTTCATGCCAGACGCGAGGCATCCCCATCACTTCAGGCCAGGTGCGAGGAGCCCATACCTCTTCATGCCAGACGTGAGGAGCCCATATCTATTCAGTCCATAGTCTTGGAGCCCATACCTCTTCAGGCCAGACATGAGGAGCCCATACCTCTTCAGGTCAGACGTGAGGAGCCCATACCTTTTCAGGCCAGACGCGAGGAGCCCATACCACTTCAGGCCAGACACGAGGAGCCCATACCTCTTCAGGCCAGACGCGAGGAGCCCATACCTCTTCAGGCCAGACGCGAGGAGCCCATACCTCTTCAGGCCAGACGCGAGGAGCCCATACCACTTCAGGCCAGACGCAAGGAGCCCATACCTCCTCAGGCCAGATGCGAGGAGCCCATACCACTTCAGGCCAGACGCGAGGAGCCTATACCACTTCAGTCCAGACACGAGGAGCCCATACCTGACCAGTCCATACTTGAAGAGCCAGTCTCACCCGGTCATCGATTACTTGTGCTGTCTTCTTCTGGAGACTCAAACTCTGAGGAACAGAACCTTGTGTTGCCTTCTGACCAAAGATCTCTGAACGATAAAAGTTTGACTTTACCCAGCAGTTCACTTTCTTGTCTTGAGCACCTTGTCTCGGGTATTGGACCACATCGACCCTTTGGGAAATGCTCATTGCTGAAACGACGGCGGAAGGTTAAAGCAGCAGCTTTGGTGGTACTGGACTCTAGCAGTGACTCAGAAGTAGAGGTAGTAGAAACCCTCAAAGAATCTGTAGAGAACAAACCCGAAGAACCCCAAACTAAAGAGTCCAAACCCGAAGAGGACCCAGCAGCATCAGAATCATCGGATGAGGAACGTGAAGAGCCAAGCTTAGTGATTGGACAGCAGGACTTCAGTCAAAACCAGTGGCAGCCCAGCGTGTCTCTGTACAGACTGCCACTCACCCTTCCCAAACCTGGACGTCCCCTTCCCGTGTTTCACGTGTTCCCTGGAGACTCAGAAGATGAGCTTTACTTGGGGGAAGTGGAAGAAGACTCTGAGGTAGTGTTAGCAGTCAGTCATGATGTTTAGAGCCCTTTTCAGATATGTAGTCCTCTCCATTAATCTGTTGGCAGCTGAATAGTTGGCGTGTCTGACTACATTGGACATAGTCATGTTAGTTTCCATATGGGGCAGGCCTTAACTAGCTAGGTACATACAGAATAGGTAAGCTGACATAGGATGAGTTTATGTGGACACCACCACAGTCAAGGACGGGGTCTGCAAATTTAATTGAACAATATTACACAATAGGGAGGGTGATATTAGAGCTGTCACGGTGGAGGAATTTCCCCCTGCGGTGATGGTGGATAGCTCAACAGCGTGATATATGGTATTATTCCAAATGTTTTTAGGACCCTGTGGTCTCATATTTAGACAGGGTTCATAACTTATGTGGCAAATGATGGAAGCTATGTTGAGAAACTCGCTGCAGCTCCGCTCACAACTTATATGTGTGTCTGACAGTTGTGCGGAGCACAGATCTTCCTACAATCATGAACTGCTGATTCTGTAACAAAACAAAACACCTTGATCATTTTCATAAAGCAAGGGCGGTAACTCCAGCATTTCAACTACAAGGTGTATGGACTGGTTGGAGACTGCTGCAACATTCAGCTTATTTAAACGGGACAGACTCCGTGCAGGACCCCACATGCGTGGCTCTTGTTTCCGTGTCTCTCATAGTGATTTTTGGACAATGCCGTTGTCCGAAAAATCACGTTCACACAGCAAACAACCAATGCACGATGGAGTAGCAGAGTTTAATCATGAGGATCATGAACACTCCACTCAGAAGGAGCCCATCCAGCTATTATTTTATTAAATTTAGAATATTTTCTCACCTCATCCCCCGCCCCCCATCTGCCACAAGCAATCTGATCTCACCAAAAGTAGTACAAATAACACGCTTTATGCCCTGCATACATGCTGCTGGCAATAAAAATACACTTAACATTTAACCCCTTGCTGGTCAGTTTCCCTAAAAACGCCTAAAAATAACATCCAAAGTAAATCAAGAGCTGTTCTTCAACCCTTTGCAGCATCTTCATGGGGTTGGTCTCATTTAAAAGAAAACACCTTGAATTTTTTGGCAAAACAGTCATAATCTCTCTGTGCTCCTGCCACTGAGTAACAGTCATCTAAACATACTGAATCTGAAGAAAATAAAGTTCGCCTGGGTGTTTTTTTTAGATACAAATGCTTGCAAATAACACACAGCTGTCAGATACTGGCTGGAAAATGCAACAGAAATGTAGAACCAATTGTTATCAACAGGGATGAGAATCCTCCGCGGAATTCCTCTGATTTGATCATGTCTAGGGTCATTCTCGTGAATCGTCTAAATTCGAGGAGAAAATTTTAGGGGGGAGGGGGGGTTGGAGGTATGTTATGAGCGGCGAGTCGTATTTTCGATCAGCTGCTAAAATCCACCGCGCAGAACACGCTACCCAGTGAGATCAGTAATGTAATGTAACAAGGCCTCTGATTGGCTGATACTTATTGAAGCAACCAATCGGCAATTTTGTTATTCCTTTCATATCCAACAGGCGGAGCGAAATGCAAATGGCGGACAGTTCAATCAACTGAGTTTTCCCGATTTCGTGAAAATGGTGAACCTAAAACTCACGAAAGACAACAAAGCAAGAATTTTAGAAATCGACAAAGGGATAAGGAACAAGTTTCGTTGGGAATGGCTCGAAAAAACTGTGTCAATAACTGTAAAGATCGGTAAAAATACCGAAGTTGTGGTTGAAAAAATGGCCGACTTCATAGCGAAATGCGAAGTACCAGGGAAAGCCCAGTGTGTTTATTGCAACGATTTCTTGAGTTATGGATCTCGTGGTTGTGTTGCCTTAGCTGAACACTGTTCAAAACAGAAACATCTCAAAATTGTGGCTACAAGAGATCGAACTACTCGCTCGTGCTGCATTCAAAACGATCGATGGACACGGTCAAATTCAGATGCCAGTCAATCAAAGTTCATCACAATTGGCCCCGATTACAGCAATTAGTGATCGGAAGACGCATTCCGAGGTAAGATTTTTTTTCTCGTTATAAGTAATGTACCGTATTTTCCGGACTATATAGCGCACCTAAATATAGGCTGCACCCACTAAAATTTAAAAGAAATGCGTATTTTGTCACACATAAGCCGCACCAGGCTATAAGCCGCCGATATCCAGGCTGAGAAATAAGATATTTACATAGAAAGATTTTGTACCATAAGTATTTATTCATATACCTGAACTGATTTTTTCCGAACAGTGCACCGTCACTTTTTCTTCCTGCGCACTGTTACAGCAACTATGGTATTAAAGTCGCTTTATTCTCCCGTGCACAGAAACCACAAGTCACTATTCATCTTCCTCCTGAGCATTGAAACTACTGAACACCAAACCACTGTCACTTCATTTCTCCTGTGCACTGAAGCCACAAGTCACTTATTCATCTTCCTTCCTGCGCACTGAAGCCACTGAAGTCGTCCTCTTCAGTGTCGGAGTTGAGCAGCCTCAGATAATCTTCGTCACATACCTTTTCAGTCTCTGTTTTGGTGTTGCTCCAGTCACTCTCATCTCGAGGCAAAGTTACCTCTGAAGTTGTGCTGCTCTCCCCAAGTCTCTCTGTCGGTGTGTTTTCCATTATGAGGGGGTGAGGGTGTAAAAATATTACCATATTTTGCTGTTGTGCGTCTTGGGTTGCATGTGCTAAGAATAAAAACTGGCGCTTTCTTGTTTGCACTGATTCCCGCTGCCTCTCGTTTTTGCACTTCCTGCTAGAGCGCCCCCTGAAGGCTGAAGAAAAATTCATAGGAAAAGCCGCATCTCTGTATAAGCCTAATGGTTCAAAGTGTGGGAAAAAGTAGCGGCTTATGGTCCGGAAAATACGGTACTTGAGAATTTTCGCATAATGAATTTGTTATGAAATAGCATGTGTAAGTTGTGACATCATGCCTGTTTTGAAACACTAATTGCATTTGAATGCTGATTATCGATTGTTAATAGATATTATTACCTCCGCCAAGGAGGTTATGTTTTCATCGGCGTTGGTTGGTCTGTCTGTTTGTTTGTTAGCAAGATAACTCAAAAAGTTATGGACGGATTTTCATGAAATTTTCAGAGATTGTCAGAAATGGGGTATCCTACAGATGATTAGATTTTGGTGGTGATCCGGATCACCGTCCACAAGAAAACCGCCATTACGCAAAATGCGATTTTCGTGAATAACTACTGAACCACTAATCCTATCATTGTGAGTCCAATTGCTAGTCATATGTTTTCATGGTCAAGGAATCTGAAAACGTACACACAAACACTGTATGGGGGGGAACTGTGGCGCTTGGCGGAGGTCTGCACTCTCCGAGTGCTTTTCTAGTTACATATTTTCTCACAATTTGAAATGCAATCTAAAAATTTTGAATATAATTTATCTTTTTTTGTTTCACTAGGAGGAGTTACATAATGCATGTGTAAGGTTTTTTTTGTCATGGGTGGTGATGGGTTGCCTTTCCTAAGATATCTTTGCTTTTATTAGTAAACATAATTTCTTCATGGTCATTGCATAAAAATATTAAACATCTTTTAGGTTTTACTTACTTTCTTAGATTATCTTTCAAATATTAAAATATACTAATATGCAACTTTTTTATATTCCTAGTAACACTAACAAATGCACACATTAGTAAATCAAAATGTTTGCAGAATGTCAGTATATTTTAATAAATGGGTGATGGACTTGGTGATGGAATTTTGTTAATATTTATAATTTATTTTACTTGGTTAAATTATTTTGTCTGTTCTAGAACTATGTAAATGTAATTCTGTGTCAGTTCTAAACATATTAAATAGTAGTAAAATATAATTTAGTATTATTACATCAACATACCATTCAGATATCATAAATTTACACATGTGATTAAGCAGCAGATTACAAAGGTAAACTATAAATGCATTTGTACCACATTTGAGCATTCTAAAACACCAGATTTCGTTAGCATGAATGAATGAATGCACAAACAAGCCCCCCACACACAAAGAAGCATGCCACGTAAAAAATGTGTGGCCTTTTTTTAACAAGAAAAAATAACCTACAGTGTAATAAAAATTGTACTAAAATATCTGCAATGTAGAGGATAACAACTCCCCCCCCCCCCCCCCGCTACAGAGGAACTTGGCGCACAAAAAGCGGTCCGTCAACGGTCCGTCATGTGGCCATGACGCACCGTTGTAATTACCGATCGGTCAAAAGTCATTTTTATTACTATTTTCATTGATAAAGAATAATTTAGCTTATAACACTTCCCTGTCCACAACAGCAGTGTCGTTGGCGAACATCTGTTCCTCATTGTCAGACGAACATGAAGCTAGTCCGCTTGTTACGGACCCGTGGTTCTGGTCACCCGCCCGGTCAAACCATTTCCGCTTCCATGATTGCGGTTTTGACAAACGATTTTTCAAAACAAATAGAACAGTAGTAATAAAAAAAAGACTGGCTAATGCTACCATTACACACAGGTCTCAGTGTGTGTCACCCAGCGGCTTAGACGAAACAGATTTTACGCACGGGACGCACACGTTTCAATCGTCGAACTTCTCTGCTTCAGTTGGCTGGTTGTATTTGCAGTCGTTGGTTGGCAGGTCCTTCTTTCTACAGTGGGGTAAAAAAGTATTTAATCAGCCACCAATTGTGCGAGTTCTCCCACTTAAAAGATGAGAGAGGTCTCCAATTTTCATCATAGGTATACCTCAACTATGAGAGACAAAATAAGAAAAAAAAAATCCAGAAAATCACATTGAAGGATTTTTAATGAATTAACTGGTAAATTCCTCGGTAAAATAAGTATTTGGTCAATAACAAAAGTTCATCTCAATACTTTGTTATATACCCTTTGTTGGCAATGACAGAGGTCAAACATTTTCTGTAAGTTTTCACAAGGTTTTCACACACTGTTGCTGGTATTTTGGCCCATTCCTCCATGCAGATCTCCTCTAGAGCAGTGATGTTTTGGGGCTGTGACTGGGCAACACAGACTTTGAACTCCCTCCAAAGATTTTCTATGGGGTTGAGATCTGGAGACTGGCTAGGCCACTCCAGGACCTTGAAATGCTTCTTACGAAGCCACTCCTTCGTTGCCCGGGCAGTGTGTTTGGGATCATTGTCATGCTAAAAGACCCAGCCACGTTTCATCTTCAATGCCCTTGCTGATAGAAGGAGGTTTTCACTCAAAATCTCACGATACATGGCCCCATTCATTCTTTCCTTTACACAGATCAGTCGTCCTGGTCCCTTTGCAGAAAAACAGCCCCAAAGTATGATGTTTCCACCCCCATGCTTCACAGTAGGTATGGTGTTCTTTCTCCTCCAAACACGACAAGTTGAGTTTTTATCAAAAAGTCCTATTTTGGTTTCATCTGACCATATGACATTCTCCCAGTCCTCTTCTGGATCATCCAAATGCTCTCTAGCAAACTTCAGACGGGCCTGGACATGTACTGGCTTAAGCAGGGGGACACGTCCGGCACTGCAGGATTTGAGTTCCTGGCGGCGTAGTGTGTTTCTTTTTATAATTTGAATTTTATTGGGTTTTCAATTTAGAAAATAAAGCAAGAAACAAACAAACAAGCCAAAAAATACCCCATCAAAAACAAATATACCCAGTGAGAGGATAAAACATTCCAGTTCCACCCTAGTATTCCTAAGATGATTGGCTTAATCTACAACACCTATAAAGGTGAGGTAGGATCCCCACTTATTGTAAAAGCTGGCCATCCTGTCCAAAAGTTTATATGAAAGGCGTTCTAGTGCAGCAAGCTTGCCCAGCTCTCTGAGCCACTGAGCTACGGGTGGGGCAGAGGAAGATTTCCAATAAGAAGTAATCAACTTTCGGCCCACCATCAAAGCAGTCTGAATCCACTCAGAGATTGGGTCCTGAATAGTTGATGGATCCCCAAGGACAAAAAGTCTCTGAGTGAATGGCACTTCTTTCTTAACAATTGTCATAATGTGTCTCTGGATCTCCAACCAAAAGTCCTGTATTTCCGGACAACTCCAGATCATATGGATAAGTGTACCCTCCCCCTGTAGACATCTCCAGCAGCTTGATGAATGAATGAGATTTGCTCTAAACATTTTACGGGGTGTCCAGTAGAATCGATTCAAAATTTTAAATTGAACAAGTCTGGTTTTCAATTCCCTGGACACTTTCTTCCCATTCCTTAAAATATTTGCCCATTCAGCATCAGTAAATTGTGAATTCAGATCTTTTTCCCATGCGTGTTTAAGGGATGAAAAATCTTTATTTGAGCTCTTAAGGAGCATTGAATAAAAATTTGAAGCCTTACATCTTTTACCACAGGAACTCAATGCCTGGGTGAGCCAATCTGCCTCAGGAGGAGGGGTAGTTGTAGATCCAAAGACTTGACACAGCAAATGTCGAAGTTGTAAATATTTCCAGAACTGATTCTGTGGTAGTCCATACTGTGCCCGTAGATCGTCAAATGATTTGAGAGCTCCCCCTTCATAAAGATCTTTTAGCATCAAGATGTCCTTTTTCACCCAGATTTTCCAAATAAATGGGGATTTTTCAATGTGGAGACTTGGGTTAAGCCAAATAGAAGCCATAGAATGAAGATGAGAGCTAAACCCTAATATAGAAGCAACCCTCTTCCAAACGTATTGTAAAAAGGATACAATAGGATGCGACTGAAATTCAGAAGAAAGTTTAATTGTGATTAGATGTACTAAGGGAAGAGGGCTGCTCAGATGACTCTCCAAATGAAACCAACGGGGAGCTCTCTCAGGGGGGAGAGCCCAATGAATCAAATGTCTAAGACTAAAAGCGTAATGATATAAAACTAGATTTGGGACCCCCAAACCTCCTGAATCTGTAGCCTTTTATAATCTTTTCAACTTTAATCTAGGGCGCTTACCATTCCATAAAAACTTATTGCACAGCCTATCAAATTGCCGAAAATAACCAACTGGGATCTTAAGAGGAAGGGATTGTAGAAGATAATTAAATCGGGGTGCACAAATCATCTTGATAACATTGACCTTGCCCCAAAGAGACAAAAAATGGGGCAACCGCCTCTCTGCCTATTTTAAATTTTTCGAGCAAAGGCTCAAAATTAATCTGAATCAGATCCGATACAGTATGAGGAAACAGGATGCCAAGATATTTAATTCCTAATTTTGGCCAAGAAACCTGTTTGAGGTTGTGGACAGGTGTCTTTTAGACTGATAACGAGTTCAAACAGGTGCCATTAATACAGGTAACGAGTGGAGGACAGAGGAGCCTCTTAAAGAAGAAGTTACAGGTCTGTGAGAGCCAGAAATCTTGCTTGTTTGTAGGTGACCAAAATACTTATTTTACTGAGGAATTTACCAGTTATTTCATTAAAAATCCTTCAATGTGATTTTCTGGATTTTTTTTTTTTTTCTCATTTTGTCTCTCATAGTTGAGGTATACCTATGATGAAAATTGGAGACCTCTCATCTTTTAAGTGGGAGAACTTGCACAATTGGTGGCTGACTAAATACTTTTTTGCCCCACTGTAGGTTTTCGGTCATTGGTTCTTCAAGGTTTCAGAAACCCAATTCAAGGCTCTTATTAGTCGAATGAGGGGTCAGTCAAATCTAAACCAATCAAAACACTCCTTTGGCTTTCTGTTCGCGGCTGTGTCTACTGGAAGAACGAAAATGCAGCTTTTTTTTTTTTTCAGTGCGTACTGAGACGCACTAGGACGCAGAGACATGACCGCCCACAGTATCCCAGAGTGCAACAGGTTAACAATTTATTTAATATACAATAGGGGCACATAAGTGAACAAGACTTAGCCACATGCACAAAAAAGTGAACAATGTGGTTGTTGCGGTTGCTCGTTATCCTCCATGGTAGGCTTGTCCATAGCGTGGTACTATATAATTGCAGTTATCGTGACAGCCCTAGGTGATATCAGTTAAGACATCATCTCTGTGCCATATTCAGGAAACCACATGGCCTTAAGTGTAATATTGCTTCTATGCAACAGTTTGATAAATGATTTATAAATTGACGAGCAACAACTGATTATGTTTATTTACCTAGTATTACTAGGTGCTACTATGTACACGCCAGTATCACACCCTGAGAGATACTGGCCTCACCAAGAAGGACAGGGTTTCAACAAAAGGAGCCTAGCACAATTTTTTGATGTGCACAGCTCCTTTAATCATTTTTACACACACACACACACACACACACATGTTTGGTAAGGGATTGCCTTCTCAGCGACTTCCCTCTTCCATTCAATGGGTATGTGCGTATTTCAGACACACGCTTGTGTTTTCGGCTCTTTCCATTCACAAGCATGTGACCTTTCCCTCCGGGGTTTTTGTCTTCTCAACAGACTAACGATCTGTCCAGGGTATACCCTACCTCTCGCCCAAAGATGCTGGGATAGGCTCCGGCACCCCCGCAACACGAAAAGGATTAAGCAGTAGAAGATGGATGGTAAAATGTCTGTGTAGTGCTATAGAGAATGGGCACATGACATTGCCCGATGGAAAAACCGCAAGGAATTGTGGGAAAAGTATTTTGCCTGTCTTTGTTTAGTAGTGAGCAACGACAGCTGTTTAGCTGAAGTTTTTGAGAGGGTTGCTTCAGTGTGTTATTCATCTGAATGGGGAAGTTTTGCTGCATTATCAGATGCAACAACCACTCTCACGATTGGCGTGGGGAAAAGATTGATAATGACGTATGCTTTTTTAACTTCCCGACTTGGAAGAAAAGTGGAGAGAATTGGGTCTCCGAAGCTAAGAAAGAGGCATAGGATGGAATGGATTGTAGCCGTCAGAAGGAAAGACATCAGCTTTGATAATACTCCTGCACACATGGTGGTGTGTTCACGGTATTTTCATGAAGATAAGCTGTGATTTAAACACAAAGATTACTTGTATGCGCGTGGAGATGCTGCAGCTGTAAGAAAGGCACAGGCGTACGGAGTTGTTGCTAATGTTAAACAAGCTGGCTGCACATCTACATATCTAATCAAAGTCATCATTTTTTGTACAGGCAAACCAGCCTATGAAATGTTTGATTGCCATCACGATTGGGTGCCAACATTACATCTCAGTCATGAAGTGAAAAAAATGCACACTGAGCGGTCAGAGACAATTGAAGCTGCACTACCTTCATTACACATGGATTTAACCCCTTGCACTCTGGTCAATTTTCCTAAGAACGCCAAAAAATAATGTGCCCAAAGTAAATCGAAAGCTGTTATTCAACCCTTTGCAGCATCTTCATGGGGTTGGTCTCATTTAAAAGAAAACACTTTGAGTTTTTTGGCAAAAAAAACATGATCTCTCTAAGTGCTCCGCCCACTGAGTTACAGTCATCTAAACATAGTGAACTTGAAGAAAATAAATTTGGCCTGGGTGTTTTTTTTGGATACAAATGCTTTCAAATAACACAGCTTCAGATCCGGGCTGGAAAATGCAACAGAAATGTAGAACCAAGTGTTATCCAGCTGAGGTCCAAATTTTGTAACAATACCGCAAAAAATGAATATATTACACAGCTTTTTCCTCAGGTAGTTCCCAGGCGTTTTGGAACTGTGCCAAATTGTGCCAAATGGCACAGTTTGGAAAAACGAATGTAACTTTTGAATGATTCAGCATAGAAGCTTCATTTTGGGCTCAAATGAAAGGTCACATTCAGGGCTGTGTCTGTGTGTGTGGGGGGGGGGGTCGTGCCCCCCCCCCCCCCCCCCGCTGCAGAGGACGGAGTTCGGCCCTCGCTACATAACGGATTACACTCGGATGTGGCATGTTTCCACAACAACGCTGTCATCGTGGCTCCCCCCCCCTCGCTACTGTGTGTGTGTGTGGGGAGTGGTTTGTCTCCCCCCCCCCCCCGCCCCCGCTACAGAGGACGGCCATCGCTACATGACGGAATAGAGTCATATGACTATGTGGCAACCGCTGCGCAGTAACCGTGGCTTCCCCCCGCAGACCGGGGGGCGTTCGGACCGTGAACGCCCCCCCCCCGCTCCTCTTCTGCAGCGGGGGGGGGGGGGGCGTTCACGGTCCCAGCACGGCAAATGAACCGTTTATCGCGGCGCACGCACTTCGTACTTTGTGCGCTGTACAATTGTAATTTACCGATCGGGCAAAAGTCATTTTTGGATTACAATTTTCAGGGATAAATAATAACTTAGCTTATAACACCTTACCTCTTCACAGCCACATTGTCCTGGCGAACTTCTCTTCCTCATTGTCAGACGAACGCGACGCTGATCTGCTCGTGGATCCCGGTCAAAACAGAATTCCATTATTGCGGGTTTGGCGAATGATTTACGACCTTTGTCATCGGCCTCCGTCGGTCTGTGATGACGGAACAGAATCCTAAACGTCTATTCTGCTTAGAATGAGTGCAGGTCGCACTTGTGGGTGTTCTCCATGCTGCTGGATCTGTAGCAGGTTCTTCCTGCATCCTTTTTTTCATCTGTGGCAGCAGTAAGTCTCTCTTCACCCAGCCCGAACTTCTGTGTTTCAATTGGCTCCTGCATTCACAGTAGGCGGGTCCTCCTTCCTAGGTTTTCATTCATTGGTTCTTCAAGGTTTCAGAAACCCAATTCAAGGCTCTTATTAGTCGAATGAGAGGTCAATCAGATGAGCTAATCTGTTCGCGGCTGTTTCTGCAGCTTTTATTTTCAGTGCGCGCTTGGAGGCCACACCACCTACATCACCACCATCAGGACCATGCGTCCGAGAGCGCACAAGGGCGCTCATGCGCCCTAGGACGCAGAGACTTGCCCGCCCGCGGTACAACGGAGCGCAAGAGGTTAAAATCAGCTGGGGACTGAAGTTCATAGAATGTTTGGTATCGTTAAATTAAGCAGATTCTTCTTTCAGGTGACTATAAAAATGCCATTGTCCTGATTTAGTATGTTTTTATAGCAGCTAATTATACCAGTAATTTTTTCAGTGCACCAGCAGGAGTGTCGGGCTTATCACATTACTTGATTAGTATTTCATGTCCAGTTGTGTAATAATGTGTTTATGCTTATCAAGCATCATATGACAAATTTGAGCATAAATCCAACATTTCACTGCTGGGACTCAGAAATGCCTGTAGTTGCAGAGACACATGCTAGTGCAGAAAACAGTGTAGAAACAATGACTGCTTACCTTTGTGCAAGCGACTGTTTTCTGGTCATTTACCTGGAAGATTTGAGGCGGCTGGATCCATCCTTTGGTGAATTGAGCATGAGCCTCTAATGATTTATAGTTCTTAAATTGCTCATGGGTTTATGCACTCACCCCACAAACCAGGTAGGCAAGCACATCTGACAGCATGACTCCAGTCAGTTGGTTGAGATCCATGGTCCATTTCTTGTGCTCAGACAGATTGATGCCATTTATTTCTTAAAATTTTTAGAAGTAGCGCTCCTTTTCTTCCTTATTCAGCTTCTCTAAATAAGGAATTTTAATTTTCTGTTTGCTGCGTTCCATCAAACATATGTCTGTTCGCGTTAGCAGTTGCTGTAGATTACAGGTAAACAAAGAATCCAGACCACGACAATGGCAACGACTGCCCAGAATGCAGCACGGTATGAGGTCAATGCCCCTTCTCTATTCAGGGCTTTTCTACACAGCCACACACTTGAGAGAAGAGTTATTTCTACCTTTAGTGCTCTAAATTAAATTACCACAGGAAAGAAAATTTATTTTTTTTTATTTAACCTTTATTTGTACAGGGTAGTTCCACTGAGATGCAACCTCTCTTTTTCAAGGATGCCCTGTTCACATTCACACAGTTGCACATTAGTGTGTAGAAGCTGCCCAGGACAACCACAGACTGACCTGTGACCACTGAGCAGCTCCACTGGAGCAGTTGGGGTTAAGGGCCTTGCTCAAAGGCACCACAGTGTGGTTAAGGAGGGTGGGGAAAACATTGCTACGTTACATTGCCACCCAAATCTGGTCCTGCCGGGCCGGGGACTGAAACAGCGACCCTCCGCTCACCAGTTCACCTCCCTAACCATTAGGCCACCACTGCCCCATAAATTACTCAAAGAACACAGACGGCATCTGGTCCAAAGGTTTTGTATCACTAAATGTGACTTTTATTTAATAGTCACACAAGAAAAAACAATAAAATGCATTAAAGTGTAGAAAAAGTACAAAATATCATTTCAGATAGTCTAAAATAAAAACCCAATTTCTCCCACATGCAGAAAGAGACAGAGCTGTGCTGCTATCTGTGGCGATAAAGTAAAGGTCATTCTACATTCTCTAAACTTCACTGCAAAAAACAAACAACGGGTATAGTAAGACACACAGGAAAAAAGGCTTATAAGGCTGAATACATGAAAGCACCACAGGTGCTGATGCCTCGGTGCCTGTGACATGGTAACATGGGGTATTTAAGTATTGTCAGGCCGTCCATGCAGTTTTGAAATGCTTGGTGTGCGTTTATGCAGAAATGCCATTGATGTCACTGTTACAATACACACGAGGTGTACGTCATCCCAGGGCTATACGCTGGCATTTTTATGCCTCTGTGCAAAGGAGGCATACGGTAGTCTATAGATGCATCTGTGTGAGTTATATCTGACTGTCACCAGCTTTTCAGCTCACCCGGTCAAAATTAAGTGGAACAAAAGGCATTGTATCGCCATATTTTCTCAGCTTTTAATTTGCCAGAATTTCGAGATAATCTTCTAAGTAAACACAAATTTAACTCTCCATTACAGTCAATGGAGCCACAAAAAATGTGTATATAATAAATTCTTTTACTCCAGCATTTTTCTTTGTGCTCCTAATTTTATTCTTGTGCCTCTATACTTTTTTATGTATAATCTCCTTGACAAAAATATCAAAATTTCCAAAAGTAAAAGCATAATTATGAATATTAAATCAGAACAGTTTGGAATGTTTCACACGTATTGTGTAATGCATATTGAGTTTCTTAAATCTTGCAAAAAACAACAAAAAAATCAATTTATTGAAATACAGCAGCAGTTTCTTGTATAAACAGTAAACACGTAATATTCTTATTTAGCTTCAAGCCCGTTATCTTTACAGCTGCTCTGTCTGCTGACCCTCAGGTTCATCAACGCGAACCTCAGAGAGACGGAAAAGAAAAACGGCATATAAATGTGATTATTACAGCTGTGATAGAACTATTTCAAAGTCAGCATAGTAAAAAATGATTACAAATGTCATGTTCCTCCTCAGCTTAACAAATTGCTTGGTTTTCTTAAAAATGTCATCAGGAGTGACTTTAGTAATGCGGTAACTGAGCTCTGTACAGGATGGTAAAAACTATTTTAAAGAGTGAATCAACCATGTCACACCATGGTGTTTTTATATTACTGGCATTAATATTATGACTTAAAATAAAAGCTGAACTTTAGAGAAAACAATTTAACCTCTTGCGCTCTGTTGTACCGCGGACGGGCAAGTCTTTGCGTCCTAGAGCGCACGAGAGCACCCTTGTGCGCTCTCGGACGCATGATGGAGATCCTGATGGAGATTGTGATGTAGGTGGTGTATGGCGTCCAAGCGGGCACTGAAAAAGAAGCTGCAGACACAGCCACGAAGAGATTAGTTCATCTGATTGACCTCTCATTCGACTAATAAGAGCCTTGAATTGGGTTTCTGAAACCTTGAAGAACCAATGAATGAAAACCTAGCCAGAAGGACCCGCCTCCCAACGCTGTGAATGCAGTGAGCCAATTGAAGCAGAGAAGTTCGCGAGCTGTTTTTTTTAAGGCTGGGTGAAGACTGGCTGCTGCAGCGGATCAAAAAAAGGACTCGCAGGAAGAACCGTCACAGACCCAGCAGCACGGAGACCATCCACAAATGCAACCTGTGTGACAGGGAGTGCCATTTGCGGATCGGCATGTTCGGCCACAGGCGGTGCTTATTTTGTTTGGGTTCCAGCAGAGTAGACGTTATGATTTCTTCCATGGTCATAGACCGACGGAGGCTGAGTGACACACATGCCTTCGCCAGTCTTTTTTTAATTACTACTGTTATTTGTTTTGAAAAATCGTTTGCCAAAAAACGCAATCATGGAAGCACAAAACCGCAATAATGGAATTATGTTTTGATCGGGTCGCGAGACCAGAACCACGAGCGGACCAGCGTCGCGTTCGTCTGACAGTGAGGAAGAGAAGTTCGCCAGGACTCTGCTGCTGTGAAGAGGTAAGGTGTTATAAGCTAAATTATTATTTATCCCTGAAAATTGTAATCCAAAATGACTTTTGACCGATCGGCAAATTACAGCTGTGCGGCGCATGAAGTACGAAGTGCGTGCGCTGCGATAAACGGTTAATTTGCCGTGTCCGGACCATGAACACCCCCTCCCCCGCTCCTCTTCTGTAGCGGGGGGGGGGAAAGCCGCGGTGACTGCGCAGCAGTCGCCACATAGCCATATGAGTCTATTCTGTCATGTAGCGATGGCCAATGGCCGTCCTCTGTAGCGAGGGGGGGGGACAACCCCCCCCCCCCACACACACACACAGACAGCCCTGAGTGTGACCTTTCATTAGAGCCCAAAATGAAGCTTCTACATTGAATCATTCAAAAGTTAGACGTTTTTCCAAACTCTGCCATTTGGCACAATTTGGCACAGTTCCAAAACACCTGGGAAGTACCTGAGTATAAAGCTGTGTAATGTATTCATTTTTTGTGGTATTGTTACAAAATTTGGACCTCAGCTGGATAACACTTGGTTCTACATTTCTGTTGCATTTTCCAGCCCGGATCTGAAGCTGTGTGTTATTTGCAATTGTATCCAAAAAAACACCCAGGCCAAATTTATTTTCTTCAAGTTCACTATGTTTAGATGACTGTAACTCAGTGGCTAGAGCACTTAGAGAGATTATGACTGTTTTGTCAAAAAATTCAAAGTGTTTTCTTTTAAATGAGACCAACCCCATGAAGATGCTGCAAAGGGTTGAAGAACAGCTTTCGATTTACTTTGGGCACATTATTTTTTGGCGTTTTTAGGAAAATTGACCGGAGTGCAAGTGGTTAACATGTTAAAATGTAACAAAGCAGCCACCAGTACAGAAAAAAAAAATGTTAGGAAAAAAAAGTCATGCCACAAAAAGTTTAACAAATATTGCAGTCATAGGAGTTAATAGGAGAAATCCCTGCACAATTTAGAATAGGGTTTATTGTCATTGTGCAGCACAACGAAATTGTGAGTGCTCCACCAGGCTACTGTGCAATAAAGTAAGTGAGAAGAATTTGAAATAAAACGGTTAAAAGAACACACGATTATCCATACAATTGAAGTAAAAATAAAAGCAACAATAACAAATAGCCCATAGGTATATACACAGGTATGGTAGTGGCTTCACGGGAGGAACTATGTACATAAGAGTATGGAGTGCAGAATACCTAATTGAGTAAAATGGCCCAAGGATTAGAGATTCAAAGAGATTCAGAGACTTTATTGTCATGTGCACAGTTAAGAAATGCTACATTTCCTGAGCAATGAAATTCTTACTTTGCTCTCCGAACGAATGCCAAGGTAATGGGTACAGAAACAACAATTCTAGGTCATGACACAGTAACTTACAGTAACTCAATCAAAAAATACTAAAACTAATGGAGTACTAGTAACACTGTACAGTGTGCAAATGAGCATTGTGCAACGAGCAGTGTATGATTAAAAATTACAAATTAGCACCCGGTGCTAATTTCTCTAACGGTAATTCCAGTAGACTGTGCATGATAAGTAGCAGCAGAGATGATATGGACATCAGACGGGTGAGACTGTATCTACTGTACGGGTGAGCAGTGTGCATATTTAGCAGCCGGTGTGTGAATTCCTAAATGCAAAGCTGTGTTACCGAGTTTTGGGAGTTGTTATCTGTTCAGGTCAGGTCAGAGATTGGTTTGCTTGCTACCGGATAACCATGAAAACTGGTACTACCTGTCTCATGGGTCTGGCTGTCGGTGACTCAACCGGCAACCCCGCCCTTCTGAGGGCGTGGAGGGTGAAACTGGGCATCCTGGCAGAACTAAAAACAATATCTGTCACAGGTCTGTGGTGGACCACTCCCAGTTACAGTGGGGCAAAAAAGTATTTAGTCAGCCACCGATTGTGCAAGTTCTCCCACTTAAAAGATGAGAGAGGTCTCCAATTTTCATCATAGGTATACCTCAACTACGTGAGACAAAATGAGGGAAAAAAAATCCAGAAAATCACATTGAAGGATTTTTAATGAATTAATTGGTAAATTCCTCGGTAAAATAAGTATTTGGTCACCTACAAACAAGCAAGATTTCTGGCTCTAACAGACCTGTAACTTCTTCTTTAAGAGGCTCCTCTGTCCTCCACTCGTTACCTATATTAATGGCACCTGTTTGAACTCATTATCAGTATAAAAGACACCTGTCCACAACCTCAAACAGTCAGACTCCAAACTCCACTATGGCCAAGACCAAAGAGCTGTCGAAGGACACCAGAAACAAAATTGTAGACCTGCACCAGGCTGGGAAGACTGAATCTGCAATAGGTAAGCAGCTTGGTGTGAAGAAATCAACTGTGGGAGCAATTATTAGAAAATGGAAGACATACAAGACCACTGATAATCTCCCTTGATCTGGGGCTTCACGCAAGATCTCACCCCGTGGGGTCAAAATGATCACGAGAACGGTGAGCAAAAATCCCAGAACCACACGGGGGACCTAGTGAATGACCTGCAGAGAGCTGGGACCAAAGTAACAAAGGCTACATCAGAAACACACTACGCCGCCAGGGACTCAAATCCTGCAGTGCCAGACGTGTCCCCCTGCTTAAGCCAGTACATGTCCAGGCCGTCTGAAGTTTGCTAGAGAGCATTTGGATGATCCAGAAGAGGATTGGGAGAATGTCATATGGTCAGATGAAACCAAAATAGAACTTTTTGGTAAAAACTCAACTTGTTGTGTTTGGAGGAGAATGAACACCATACCTACTGTGAAGCATGGGGGTGGAAACATCATACTTTGGGGCTGTTTTTCTGCAAAGGGACCAGGATGACTGATCCGTGTAAAGGAAAGAATGAATGGGGCCATGTATCGTGAGATTTTGAGTGAAAACCACCTTCCATCAGCAAGGGCATTGAAGATGAAACGTGGCTGGATCTTTCAGCATGACAATGATCCCAAACACACTGCCCGGGCAACGAAGGAGTGGCTTCGCAAGAAGCATTTCAAGATCCTGGAGTGGCCTAGCCAGTCTCCAGATCTCAACCCCATAGAAAATCTTTGGAGGGAGTTGAAAGTCCGTGTTGCCCAACGACAGCCCCAGTACATCACTGCTCTAGAGGAGATCTGCATGGAGGAATGGGCCAAAATACCAGCACCAGTGTGTGAAAACCTTGTGAAGACTTACAGAAGACCTTTGACCTCTGTCTTTTTCCAACGAAGGGTATATAACAAAGTATTGAGATGAACTTTTGTTATTGACCAAATACTTATTTTACCGAGGAATTTACCAATTAATTCATTAAAAATCCTTCAATGTGATTTTCTGGATTTTTTTTTTTCTCATTTTGTGTCTCATAGTTGAGGTATACCTATGATGAAAATTGGAGACCTCTCATCTTTTAAGTGGGAGAACTTGCACAATTGGTGGCTGACTAAATACTTTTTTGCCCCACTGTACATGAGGTGAGACTGGACACCCTGGCTGATGTGCACATCTGTCGCAAGGTCTGTGGTGGACTTTTGCCAGTCGATGCATCGTGACATGCACTGCACAAAGAGCAGAGATAAACAAACCTATCATCTGGTAAGTTACTGCAAAAGATACTGGAGTCAGTTTGTCTTGGCCTGTCCTTGCCTCTGATAATACCTCTGTCTGTCAAGAATGTGCCGCTAGTCCAGCAAAAGCTAGCCAGGGATGAGAATCCTCCGCGGATCCGCGGAATTCCACGGATTTGATCATGTCTAGGGTCATTCTCGTGAATCGTCTAAATTCGAGGAGAAAATTTTTTTTTGGGGGGGGGGGAGGTATGTTATGAGCTGCGAGTCGTATTTTCAATTGGCTGCTAAAATCCACCGCGCAGAACGCGCTACCCAGCGAGATCAGTAATGTAATGTAACAAGGCCACTGATTGGCTGATACTTATTGAAGCAACCAATCGGCGATTTTGTTATTCCTTTGTAATATCCAACACGTGGAGTGAAATGCAAATGGCAGACAATTCAATCAACTGAGTTTTCCCGATTTCGTGAAAATGGTGAACCTAAAACTCACGAAAGACAACAAAGCAAAAATTTTAGAAATCGACAAAGGGATAAGGAACAAGTTTCGTTGGAAATGGCTCGAAAAAACTGTGTCAATGACTGTAAAGATCGGTAAAAATACCGAAGTTGTGGTTGAAAAAATGGCCGACTTCATAGCGAAATGCGAAGTACCAGGGAAAGCCCAGTGTGTTTATTGCAACGATTTCTTGAGTTATGGTTCTCGTGGTTGTGTTGCCTTAGTTGAACACTGTTCAAAACAAACGTCTCAAAATTTTGGCTACAAGGAGATAAGATAAGATAAGATAAGCCTTTATTAGTCCCACAATGGGGAAATTCCAGGATTGCAACAGCACAGGGATAGCAACACTCAGAGCAACAATCAGAAGGCAAGAAAAAAAAAGCAAGAGCAGCTAATATACATATGTACATATTACTATAAATATACAGTATATAGTATATATATATATATACACACAGACACACAGTGCAGAGCATTGTAGCTGGATGGAATAAATATATGAGTATATAAACACACAGTGCGGAGCATTGTAGCTAGATGGAATAAATATGTAGATATATAAACACCCACAGTATGGAGCATTGCAGCTAGGTGGAATAAATATGTAAATATATAAACACACACAGTGCGGAGCATTGTAGCTAGATGGAATAATATGTAGATATATAAACACACAGTGCGGAGCATTGTAGCTAGATGGAATAAATATATAGATATATAAATATAAACACACCCAGATCGAACTATTCGCTCGGTGCTGCATTCAAAACGATCGATGGACACGGTCAAATTCAGATGCCAGTCAATCAAAGTTCATCACAATCGGCCCCGATTACAGCAATTAGTGATCGGAAGACACATTCCGAGGTAAGATTTTTTTCTCGTTATAAGTAATGTACTTGAGAATTTTCGCGTAATGAATTTATGAAATAGCATGTGTAAGTTGTGATGTCATGCCTGTTTTGAAACACTAATTGCATTTGAATGCTGATAATAGATTGTTAATAGATAAATGTTATTACATATTTTCTCACAATTTGAAATGCAATCTAAGAATTTTGAATATAATTTATCATTTTTTGTTTCACTAGGAGGAGTTACATAATGCATGTGTAAGGTTTTTTTTGTCATGGGTGGTGATGGGTTGCCTTTCCTAAGATATCTTTGCTTTCTTTATGGTCATTGAATAAAAATATTAAACATCTTTTAGGTTTTACTTACTTTCTTAGATTATCTTTCAAATATTAAAATATACTAATATGCAACTTTTTTATATTCCTAGTAACACGAACAAATGCACACATTAATAAATCAAAATGTTTGCAGAATGTCAGTATAGTTTAATAAATGGGTGATGGACTTGGTGATGGAATTTTGTTAATATTTATAATTTATTTTACTTGGTTCAATTATTTTGTCTGTTCTAGAACAATGTAAATGTAATTCTGTGTCAGTTCTAAACATATTAAATAGTAGTAAAATATAATGTAGTATTATTACATCAACATACCATTCAGATATCATAAATTTACGCATGTGATGCAGCAGCAGATTAAAAAGGTAAACTATAAATGCATTTGTACTTACTTCTGACTTTAAATATAAGACCACATTTGAGCATTCTAAAACACCAGATTTCGTTAGCCTGCGTCCCCCAAGACCCCCGGCTTAGTTTCCTCTTTTTTTTCCAAAACCCCATTCTCATCCCTGACTAGCGGTACTCAAATACTTTGCAAGCAGTTTCATGAAATGGTCAGTCAGAAAGCAACTCATACCGGCTTGGACATTACCCAGGTTAACAAAGTCAGGAGTTCCTGGCAGTGGAAGGCGACGGACAGAGCTACGTGGAGGAATCTGATCAGACCTAAATGAAACAGTCATTGTCACCCCGGACAGACTGCTATGATGATGATATCTGTTCAGGAGTCTGATGGCAGTGGGAAAGAAGGAGTTCTTCAGTCTGGTTGTCCTGCATTTCACACTTCTGTACTTCTGGCCTGAGGTAGACGTGTGAACAGTCTGTGCTGGGGGTGGGTGGGGTCCCAGAGGATGGTGTCAGCTCTCCTTTGGACTCTGTAGTGGTAGACCCTCTGCAGAGAGGGGAGTGGAGTCCTGATGATCTTCTGCGCTGTCTTCACCACTCTCTGCAGGCATTTGTGGTCCAGGGCAGTGCTGCTGCCGTACCATGCAGTGATGCATTTGGTCAGGATTATAGAAAATATGTACAGTAGTGATTTCACGGATAAGACAAGATAAGATAAGCCTTTATTAGTCCCACAACGGGGAAATTCCAGGATTGCAACAGCACAGGGATAGCAACACTCAGAGCAACAATCAGAAGGCAAGAAAAAAAACAAGCAAGCAAGAGCAGCTAATATACATATGTACATATTACTATAAAATATATACAGTATATACACACACAGACACACAGTGCAGAGCATTGTAGCTGGATGGAATAAATATATGAATATATGAACACACAGTGCAGAGCATTGTAGCTAGATGGAATAAATATGTAAATATATAAACACCCACAGTACGGAGCATTGCAGCTAGGTGGAATAAATATGCAAGTATATAAACACACACAGTGCGGAGCAATGTAGCTAGATGGAATAATATGTAGATATATAAAAACACAGTGCGGAGCATTGTAGCTAGATGGAATAAATATATAGATATATAAATATAAACACACCCAGTGCTGAGCATTGTAGCTAGATGGAATAAATATATAGATATATAAATATAAACACACCCAGTGCAGAGCATTGTAGCTAGATGGAATAAATATGTAAATATATAAACACACACAGTGCAGAGCATTGTTGCTAGGTGGGATGAAACAGCATAACCGTCTATTTAGTTATCCTACATGGTATGATTATGTGCCCATACATATTCTCACCCTCCATAGCGACCGGTATGTTCCTAGTTGTATGCCGGAGAGGACCATTGTGTAAGTCTATTGCATCTTTTGCATTAAAAAAAAAACTATTAGTTTGTTACGTCTTTTTGCTATCTCTGCGAGCAGCCCTGCTTAGGTTGTACAGTCTGACAGCCGTTGGTAGGAAGGACCTACGAAACCTCTCGGTTGTGCACCTGGGATGATGTAGTCTGCTGCTAAATGAGCTCCTCAGTGCATCCAGTATGTCCTGCATAGGGTGGAACTCGGACTCCAGCAGAGATGACAGTTTAGCCACCGTCCTTCTCTCTCCTATCTCCTCCATCGGATCAAGGCGTTGCCCCAGGACAGAGCTAGCTTTCTTAATCAGTTTGTTCAGTCTCTTCCTATCGGCTGCAGTGATGCCACTGCCCCAGCAGACCACTCCAAAAGTGATGGCTGATGCCACCACCGTGTCATAGAATGACTTCAGCAGCGCCCCTTGTACACCAAAAGACCTGAGTCTCCTCAGCAGGAACAGCCTGCGCTGTCCCTTCTTGTAGAGTGCGTCAGTATTGTGTGACCAGTCTAGTTTATTGTTCAGATGAATACCCAGGTACTTGTAGGATGTCACCATCTCGATGTCTGTTCCCTGTATATTTACTGGTGCTGTGAGGGGCTGCCCATGCCTGCGGCAGTCCACCACCAGCTCCTTAGTTTTCCTCGCGTTGATCTGGAGGCAGTTCCGATGGCACCAGTCCACAAAGTCCTGGATAAGCCCTCTGTACTCAGCTTCATCTCCGCTGGAGATGAGACCAACGATCGCAGAGTCATCAGAGAACTTCTGTAGATGGCAATGTGTTGTGTTGTGTGAGAAGTCCGCAGTATAAAGAGTGAACAGGAAGGGAGCCAGCACCGTTCCCTGGGGGGCCCCCGTGCTACTGATGATCGTGTCGGAAACACAGTCCCGGGTTCTCACAAACTGAGGCCGGTTCGTGAGGTAGTCCAGGATCCATGATGACAGGTGCTGGTCCACCCCTGCGCGCAGCAGCTTGTCCTTCAGGATCATCGGTTGAATGGTGTTGAAAGCACTGGAGAAGTCAAAGAACATGATCCTCACCATATTCCCGGGCTTCTCCAGGTGGGACAGAGAACGATGAAGGAGGAAGATCACCGCATCCTCCACCCCAATGCCATGCTGGTAGGCGAACTGGAGTGGATCCATCGCTGGTTCCACCAGGGGGCGGAGATGAGCAAGGAGCAGTCTCTCCAGGGTCTTCATCAAGTGGGACGTCAAGGCCACCGGTCTGAAGCTGTTCAGGTCTTTGGGGTGGGAAGTTTTTGGTACAGGTACCACACAAGATGTTTTCCACAGCTGTGGTACCCTCCCCAGTTTCAGGCTCATGTTGAAGATATATGTCACAATCCCACACAGCTGGTCTGCACAGGACTTGAGGAGCTTTGCGCTGATGCCGTCCGGTCCCGACGCCTTCCTCGCCTTGATCTTCCTCAGCTCCGTCCTCACCTGGGTCTTGGTCAGGGTCAGGATGGGGGGCTGTGTGTTGGGAGTGGGGGGGGTGTCGGTGGAGTGGGGAGTGGGTAGCAGGACTTGATTTCTTAGAGGCAGCAGTGGTTGTTGTGCAGACAGGGGGGAGGGCGGTTGGTCAAATCTATTGAAAAACAGATTCAGGTTGTTCGCCCACTCCCTGCCCCCCGTGGCCTGGGGGGAGGTATTCTGGAGCCCCGAGATGGTTTTGAGGTTTCTCCAGACCCCGCTGATGTCGCTCTGTTGCAGCTTGTCCTCCATCTTCTTCCTGAAGCTGTCCTTGCCTTCTCTGATCTTTCTCCTCAGCTCCCTCTGTACGGACTTCAGCATCTCCCTGTTCCCCGACCTGAAGATCCTCTTCTTCTCTCTCAGAAGTGTTTTTATCTCAGGGTTGATCCAGGGTTTGTTGTTTGAGTGACGCCGTATGGTCTTGGTGGGAACGGATTTGTCCACACAGAAGCTGAGGTCGCCCGTGAAGGTGTGAATGAGGCCATCGATGTCCTCACCATGTGGATCGCAGAGCTGCTTCCAGGCAGTGGCTTCAAAACAGTCCTTTAGAGTGTCCATTGTCTCCTCAGACCATAACTCCACAGTGTGCATGGCCGGAGGTTGTCTGTGCACTAGGGGTTTGTACACCGGTCGGAGATGAACCAAGTTGTGATCCGATCTCCCAAGTGGGGGGAGTTGTGATGAGGTGTACGCCTCCTTAGTGTTTGCGTAGAACAAATCCAGTGTTTTATTGTCTCTAGTGTGGCATGTGACATACTGGGTGAAAGTGGGCAGAATGGGAGACAGTGAAACGTGGTTGAAATCGCCTGAGATGAGGAGAAGAGCATCTGGGTGTTCTGTCTGCAGCCTGCTGGTTACTGAATGGATGACGTCACGCGCTGTCCCAGCGTTCGCCGTCGGATTTGCATAAACAACAATGCAGATCACGTGTGAGTGTTCTCTCGGGAGATATGTAGGCCTCATGCTAACAGCTAGCAACTCAATGTCTTTGCTGCAGTGTCGTTGTTTAACAGTGATATTTCCCGGTCTGCACCAGTTGTTGTTAACATACATTATCACTCCACCGCCCCTAGTTTTGCCACTCTCTGGTGTTCGGTCAGCTCGTATCATGTGAAAACCCTCCGTATCATGTGAAAACGGATGGGTCAATATACATGAAAGTGAGGAGTGCAAAGACAGGTGAGTTATCGTGATAATTAAAAGGGACCTCAGTTCTGAGCATGTGAGTGTTCAGAGGGAGGGGGTGGGGCCTCTGACTGTTTACAGTTTGGATGGCCCAGGGGAAGAAACTGTTTCTGCTAACTGCTAACGAGCTCAGGGAGGACAGAAACTTCCCATGGAGCATAAGGGCAAAAGCTCACTTGATCTTGATTTTCAGTATGAATAAATAAATAAATAGATGACAGACTGTGAAAGTGGGGCCTCACCATCCTTCTGACTTTATGGGTTTTAAGCTGGAGGTGTCAGAAAAATTACCACAGGGATAACTGGCTTGTGGCGGATAAATGTTCATAGCGATGCTGCTTTTTGATCCTTTAATGGCGGCTTTTCCCATCATTGTGAAGCAGAATTCACCAAACGTTGGATTGTTCACCCAGTAATGGGCAACATGAGCTGGGATGCGACCGTTGTGAGTCAGGTGAGTTTTACCCTACTGATGATGGGTTGTTGATCCCGCTCAGTATGAGAGGAATGGCAGGTTCAGACATTTGGTGTATGTGCTTGGCTGAGTAGCCACTGGTGTGAGGCTACCGTCTGTGGGATTATGACTGAAGGCCTCTTAAACTACGTGTCCACCTAGAAGGGCATTTTCACGCTTACCATTCATTGTGTATGTTGCACGTGCCACATGCACTCTGGTAGTGTTGCGTCAAGAAACCCGAGCAGTGGCTTGGAGGTGCTTTCTCCTCCACCTCAAGAATCCCCGCTCAAATGCAAATGAGGAGCAGGCGCATGGAGCCGATCGCTTCCCAGAGCTCTTGCTGATCTTTTAGAATTGTGGTTGTTAGTAAGAAGTAAATACATATTTGGCAACTACACATTTATTTCTCGCCTTGACTGTTTTCAGAAAAATGTTTCACTTTTTACTTTTGAAGATATAGGCAAAAGTTTAATGTCTGGAAGTATTGTGAACAGACTAGAATAGCTCACCCACTAGGAGTTGCCACGACCAGTAATGTGCAAGCCCTGCAGTTCAGGGAGAGCACAGCGGGTTGGGGTTGACAGAAAAAGCTTGTCGACATTGTCAATAAAGATTTTTATTGTTGATAAATCCTTTAGTCATGAAGTTCATATGCGTGCCATGGAAATGTTCAGTTGTGCCTGCAGTGCACAACCAGAACTGCTGCGGGCAATAGTGCCTCTGTTGTCTGGCATGAGTGAACAGTTTCCAGTGAAGAAGAAGAAGAGCACAGCATGATGAAGTGGAAAGATAATAAACACGTAGAAGTGGAGCTAAAAAAAAAAAGGGCAGACCCAAACTCTCTGTAGCATGGGAACATTTCACAGAAAACAAAATGAGTAAAATGCAGACTTTGCAAGGCAGACCTTTCCTATCATGGCAGCACTACAGTGATGCATGAGCATCTGAAACGATGGCACCCGGAAACGGCTGCTTGGTAAGTTTTAGCAAGTAAAGTTAGCACCGCTTATTTTCAATGGCCAACTGTTTCAAGCTTTAGAAAAATTACAGTACTGTTAGTATGTGCTGTTTATGTTAGCTTAGCTGTTTGACAATAAGCTTTCTGGTTGCTGAGGGCTGAGCTGTCATGGCTAACATGTTGTTGAATGCAGTAAATGACTGAATTACAGGAGTCACTTTCTCTTTTTCATCTTCAGTACAGTGGGGTAAAAAAGTATTTAGTCAGCCACCAATTGTGCAAGTTCTTCCACTTAAAAGATGAGAGAGGTCTCCAATTTTCATCATACGTATACCTCAACTATGAGAGACAAAATGAGAAAAAAAATTCCAGAAAATCACATTGATTTTTAAAGAATTTATTTGCAAATTATGGTGGAAAATAAGTCAATACTTTGTTATATGCCCTTTGTTGGCAATGACGGAGGTCAAACGTTTTCTGTAAGTCTTCACAAGGTTTTCACACACTGTTGCTGGTATTTTGGCCCATTCCTCCATGCAGATCTCCTCTAGAGCAGTGATGTTTTGGGGCTGTCGCTGGGCAACACGGACTTTCAACTCTCTCCAAAGATTTTCTATGGGGTTGAGATCTGGAGACTGGCTAGGCCACTCCAGGACCTTGAAATGCTTCTTACGAAGCCACTCCTTCGTTGCCCGGGCAGTGTGTTTGGGATCATTGTCATGCTGAAAGACCCAGCCACGTTTCATCTTCAATGCTCTTGCTGGTGGAAGGAGGTTTTCACTCAAAATCTCACGGTACATGGCCCCATTCATTCTTTCCTTCACACGGATCAGTCGTCCTGGTCCCTTTGCAGAAAAACAGCCCCAAAGTATGATGTTTCCACCCCCATGCTTCACAGTAGGTATGGTGTTCTTTCTCCTCCAAACACGACAAGTTGAGTTTTTACCAAAAAGTTCTATTTTGGTTTCATCTGACCATATGACATTCTCCCAGTCCTCTTCTGGATCATCCAAATGCTCTCTAGCAAACTTCAGACGGGCCTGGACATGTACTGGCTTAAGCAGGGGGACGCGTCTGGCACTGCAGGATTTGAGTCCCTGGCGGCGTAGTGTGTTTCTGATGGTAGCCTTTGTTACTTTGGTCCCAGCTCTCTGCAGGTCATTCACTAGGTCCCCCCGTGTGGTTCTGGGATTTTTGCTCACCGTTCTCATGATCATTTTGACCCCACGGGGTGAGATCTTGCGTGGAGCCCCAGATCGAGGGAGATTATCAGTGGTCTTGTATGTCTTCCATTTTCTAATAATTGCTCCCACAGTTGATTTCTTCACACCAAGCTGCTTACCTATTGCAGATTCAGTCTTCCCAGCCTGGTGCAGGTCTACAATTTTGTTTCTGGTGTCCTTTGACAGCTCTTTGGTCTTGGCCATAGTGGAGTTTGGAGTCTGACTGTTTGAGGTTGTGGACAGGTGTCTTTTATACTGATAATGAGTTCAAACAGGTGCCATTAATACAGGTAACGAGTGGAGGACAGAGGAGCCTCTTAAAGAAGTTGTTACAGGTCTGTGAGAGCCAGAAATCTTGCTTGTTTGTAGGTGACCAAATACTTATTTTCCACCATAATTTGCAAATAAATTCTTTAAAAATCAGACAATGTGATTTTCTGGATTTTTTTTCTCATTTTGTCTCTCATAGTTGAGGTATACCTATGATGAAAATTGGAGACCTCTCTCATCTTTTAAGTGGGAGAACTTGCACAATTGGTGGCTGACTAAATATTTCTTTGCCCCACTGTAATACTAGTACATACCTATGCATACCCGTCCATGCACGTAGAAACCAAGTATAAGCAAGTATTTCTGCATGCCCGTTGCTGAAGGGTATCCTCCTGTCTCAAGACGGCTGTGTTATTCACAGTCATGCCTGCGGCATACTGCTGGAACCTGAGGTGTTTCATGTTCATGGCATCTTTTCTGACATGCAGCAGTTCTCTTCATTCTATTGCTCTCCATCTGGTGGGTCTTCTTCTTCGTTCAGACCACTGGTTGAGGGATAGGTGTGTCGTAATTTCAGTTCATGGGCAGGGTCATGAAAATAGATCTGAGCAAAAAGTGGCTTTCGACCCTGTTCAGGAAGGCCAGTGCATGCCCGTAGAAACCAAGAAACCGGAGTACCCGCAGAAAAGCAGTGCTTTGCTTGGCATTTTACACATTTGTTGTGTAGACTTGCATTCTTCAAGGTTTTTTTTTTTACTGTGTCAGCACCTCTTTAAAAACAGCATTACTGAGAAAGCGATGCTTTTGGTTAGTTTCTTCATCTTGAGCAACAATATGAAGATTGCTTGATCTGGCAACTCTGCTCGCGGCAACGTAGAATTGGCCATGGCTGCAGAAATCTGTTGTGGAGAAAACACAAACACACTGTAAAGACTGGCCCTGTGACTTATTCACCTTGCCAATTTTGAGCCACATGACATCATAAAGACGCATTAGTCTAGCCATTGTGAGTGATGGTCTTATATGACATCATAAAGACACATTTGTCTATGTGCCGTCATATAGACATCATATCTTTATGACGGCATCGCAAGTCCTATGATTCCTGAGTTCATAGGATGTCCTATGATGATCAGGCAGAGATCATAGGCTGTCCTATGATGTCCTATAAACATGACAGACACAGATTTCTTGCTTTAAAATGTTATATTAAAGCAGGGACTGATGACAAGGTGATTATCACAGGTGTGCAGGCTTAAACAGTGGGTGAGGTAAAATATGCACTAGAGCCCTCACAGGAAGCAGAAATGGTGGACATGAGAAAAATAATCACGATTAGTCGACTGATCGAAAAAATAGATTAGTCAACTACCAGAGTATTGGGCTCATGACTCTCGCCTGGTTATGCCCCTTTCATGCTCCTGAGGTGGAGGAGGTGCGGGAAGCTTCCATCAACAGACGCCTAGGTGGACATGTAGTTTAAGTCAGAATCCTGCCAAGACGTAGCAATACCGTAGTGCTGTGGATCTCCGGTTGGCCTTGGATAGTTGGTCCCTGGCCGGTGACAGAACGGCACTTGCGACAGGTCAGGGGATGGCCGGAAGGTGGCTGCCCCTCCCCAAGCACAGACGCATGTTCGTGGAGAGCCCAGTGCGAAATAAGTGTGAGGACAGCTCCCCCACCGTTCTCCAGGGCTCCGTGCGACTCTGCTTGGCTCTGCTCTCACGGGCAGCATAGGAGAGCCGCCTCGTGACAGGGTGCCCCCCCCCCCAGCTTGTCGTGGGAGCAGAGCGGAGTCCCACAGAGCAAAACACTGCCCTTTGAGATCCCTTGGCTCAGTAGCTCGGCTAGCAGCCATGGGTTGTAAGCTGGGGGGGGGGGGGGGGGGGGTCTGGATTCTGACTTAAACTACATGTCCACCTAGGCGTCTGTTGATGGAAACTTTCCGCACCTCCGCCACTTCAAGAGCATGAAAGGGGCATAACCAGGTGAGAGTCATGAGCCCAATACTCTGTAGCAGGGCTGCAACTAACAATTATTTTGGTAGTCGACTTTGGTCCAATGCACGGTGTTAGCGATTTGTTGTGGAATCATGGCAAAATTATTGGGAGATGGCCTGGACTAACGCGAGATACACCATCGACTGTGGATCAGTGAACCAGAGCCACTCATCCGAGCTAGGAGGCTATAAGCTAGTCAGCTAATGGCTAACTGACGTAAGAGGGAGAGCAGAGTTGGTTAGGTCAAAGGTGTTTCTTAAAGTAACAGGCTTTAAATCAGAGCGTTTCAAGAAAGACTGGAAAAATACAAGAAAATTTGCTTCAATTTAAAAAATTAATGAAATTTTTTTTTGTTCACATTTTCTTGAAGACATGAGTGAGCTGTTGAATTTCCATTGAATTTCAATTCAGCTGCTTTTTAATGGTATGCCTAATATTTTTTTTAAATCTTTTTATCTAGTTTTAATTTGTTCTCTATTTTTTCTTTTTAATTTGTTCTCTATTTTTTTTTGACAGTGTCTGTTAACCACTTGCACTCCGTTGTTCCGCGGGCGGGCAAGTCTCTGCGTCCTATGACGCACGAGGGCGCACGAGAGCGCCCTCGTGCGCGCTTGGACGCATGACGCATGATGGTGGTGATGGTGATGTAGTGGCGTCCAAGCGCCACTAAAAAAAAAAAACTGCAGAGACAGCCGCGAACAGATTAGTTCATTTGATTGACCTCTCATTCGACTAATAAGAGCCTTGAATTGGGTTTCTGAAACCTTGAAGAGCCAATGAATGAAAATCTAGGAAGGAGGACCCGCCGACTGTGAACGCAGGAGCCAATTGAAGCACAGAAATTCAGGCTGGGTGAAGAGAGATTTACTGCTGCAGCAGATGAAAACAAAGAACGCTGGACGAATCTACTACAGACCCCGCAGCATGGAGACCACCCACAAGTGGGACCTGCACTCATTCCAGCAGAATAGACGTTTAGGATTCTCTTCCGTCATCATAGACCGACGGAGGCCGACGACAAAAGTCGTAAATCATTCGCCAAAACGGCAATAATGGAATTATGTTTTGATCCGGATCCACGAGCGGAGCAGCGTCGCGTTCGTCTGACAATGGGGAAGAGATGTTCGCCACGACTCTGCTGCTTTGAAGAGGTAAGGTGTTATAAGCTAAATTATTATTTATCCCTGAAAACTGTAATCCAAAAATGACTTTTGACCGATCGGTAAATTACAACTGTACTGTGCACGAAGTATGAAGTGCGTGCGCCGCGATAAACGGTTCATTTGCCGTGTTCGGACCGTGAATGCCCCCCCCCCCCCCCCCCGCTGCAGAAGAGGAGCGGGGGGGGGCGTTCACGGTCCGAACGCCCCCCGGTCCGCGGGGGGAAGCATATGACTCTATTCCATCATGTAGCGATGGCCCTCTTCTGTAGCGAGGGGGGGGGGGGCGTTCACGATCCGTTCACGGTTCCCCCCCCCACACACACACACACACACACAGTAGCGAGGGGGGGGGGGGCGCTGTGAAAACATGCAAGGAGTGTAATCCGTCATGTAGCGAGGGCTGAACTCGGTCCTTGGTAGCGGGGGGACGACCCCCCGCCCACACACACAGACACAGCCCTGAGTGTGACCTTTCATTAGAGCCTAAAATGAAGATTCTACATTGAATTATTCAAAAGTTACAGACGTTTTTCCAAACTGTGCCATTTGGCACAATTTGGCACAGTTCCAAAACGCCTGGGAACAGCCTGAGAACAAAGCTGTGTAAAATATTCATTTTTTGTGGTATTGTTACCAGATTTGGATCTCAGCTGGATAACACTTGGTTCTACATTTCTGTTGCATTTTCCAGCCGGATCGGACAGCTGTGTTATTTACAAGCATTTGTATCCAAAAAAAACACTGTGTCCAATTTTTTTTTCTTCAAGTTCAGTATGTTTAGATGACTGTAACTCAGTGGCCGGAGCACGTAGAGAGATTATGTTTTTTTTGCCAAAAAATTCAAAGTGTTTTCTTTTAAATGAGACCAACCCCATGAAGATGCTGCAAAGGGTTGAATAACAGCTTTCGATTTACTTTGGGCGCGTTATTTTTTGGCATTTTTAGGAAAATTGCCCGAAGTGCAAGTGGTTAAGTTGTTTTTATTCTGTTTTATTGTACAGCGCTTTGTGACTGTATGTTTATGAAATGCGCTTTATAAGTAAACTTTACTTACTTATTGTTAAAATGTGGAAAAAGTGCAGTCAATGACCCCTTTAACTCAGCATTAACGTCAGGAGCTCTGGAAATCAACTAGGAATTGCTCCATTAGTTTGTACTTTTAAGGGTTGAGATAACCAGAAAAGTTGCCTTAACGATAGTATCTCACTGGGCTGTGTCATTTCCCAACTAGATGGAGATTTGAACAAAAACTTGACTAATGTGTGAATTTGTGAAAATTTTCACTTGGAATCACACTGAATTAGAACTTGGGACACATTTGCAAACATGGCCTATCTAAATGATGTATAGCATCATATTTCTGTTCATTTTCCATGTAGTCCAGCATTTAAAGAACAAAAACTCTCAAAGGTGAGGGTAGCTTTCCAGTTGCTTTAGTTGAGCAGCCTGCTAGCCAGATAGCATTTGATTGGTATTGCTGTCTTTGTTTATGTTCTGTTTGCTGCTGTTTTTATTGCCTTTTTCTGATAGAAGTATAGTTAATGTTCACATTTGAAGCTGTAGATAAAGGCGGGATGACTCGCTCTGTTGTTACTGACACCCCTGCGTGGACCATTAATTCCTCCCTCACTGCCTCAGGTATGTTGGACGTCCCAGGGATAATAAACGCTAAAACGGAGCATATCTGAATCGCATTGATGGTGCCAGGTTAGCGGGCTGATGTTTTACATATCTGAAAAGGGCTTAGAACTGTCAAACTAAAGGCACCCAAACCATCCAGGTGACGGGTCTATGTCCTGTGCCGTCTTGCAGTCAAACACCAGCAACATCGACACTGAAGATGCCACCAAAGACACCGCGGGTCCGGACTCTCCGGTGACTGTGGAGATATTGTCGTGCTTCGCCTGCAAGTCCCCCGGCACCTCAATGATCTGCTCCAGCTGTGCTCGTGGATACCACAAAGACTGTCACCTTCCTCCCGTCACACCCGCGTTCTGGTGAGGATCAAAGCAGCAATTCTTCTTCAGGACGATTGCTAATACCTGTTTGACATGCTGCAAGTTTTTGTATTAATTTATTATATTTCATTTAATTTTCACTTTATTTCTGTCAGATCATAAGACCAGCTGTTTCAGGATTAAGAGGTTTTTTTCTTATAAATTTGTAGATTTTTTTATTTATTTGTAAATGTGTTACCCTTTTCTTACAAAATTGCTACTTTTCTGGTAATTTTTAAATTATTTGTGATTTTTTTTTCATGCAAAATTGTGCGGGTTTTCCTCAAACTGTACTTTTTAAAAAATTTGTTATATTTTTGGTATTAATGTGTTTTGCTACTGTTTCCAGTAGATTGGTGATTTCTTTTCCAGAAATGTTGACTTTTTTTCTTGCAAATTTATGGGTATGTTTTCCTCAGAAAATTGCAAAGATTTGTCTCTAAATTTGTGAGGGTTTTTTGGAATAAATTTTCAGATTTTCTCATGTTCTACTTTTTAGGATATTTTTCTCATGAATGTTGCAACCTTTTCCCTGTTCATTTATTTCTTTTCTTGGAAAAGTACGAGTTTATTTTCCTCAAGGCCTCAGGCAGCCACTATCTATGGGCAAAAGAGCCGCAGGTTACAGACCCGAGTTAGGCCCATACGTATATGTTTGGACACTGACAGAAGTTTTATTTTAATGGTTTACCAAAACTCTCTGCTAACGATCTTCTCCTTATGTTCTTGGTTTCAGGTCAGAGTGGACCTGTTCTTTATGTCAGGACCTGTCAGACCCCGTGGACCCCTACATTGCTGGGAGACCTCAAAACTGGCCCTCCAGCTCCATCGATGTACAGAGAATGAGGGTCAGAGTCCATTCATGCTCAGATTATTGTCAGTAGGCAGTTTGTTGTTTTTTAAGAAGGGGGATGGGGGTTATTCGCCAATTTATCATGATGTACAAATGTGTAAATGTAAATTAGGTGCAAATTTGCAAAAATAAAAGTACAAAGATATGCTAAAATATGCCAATTTATTGATAAAATATGCCAATTTAAAAAGTCACAAATTACATTTTAATTAAACAGAATCCAGCGTCCAGATGAGCGTTGCAAATTTACAGGAAAAAAAGGTGAAAATATACAAGGAAAAAAATTGCAAATTTTTTAGAACAAAAAATTACAAAATTTATATGGAAAAAAATTGTAAAATTATGAGGGGAAAAAAAGGACAAATCTCCAAAAAAAGTTGCAAATTTAGAAGAAAAAAGTTGTTTGCAGGAAAAAATTACGAATGTACAAGAAAAAAAAGTTGCAAATTTATGAGAAAAAATGTTGCAGATTTATGAGGAAAAAATTGCAGATTTGAGAAAAAAAGTTCCAACTTTATGAGGAAAAAGTTAAAAATTTTGAAAACAAAAATCCCAACTTGATGAGGAAAAATTTGCGAGATTTTGAGAAAATAGTTGCAGATTTATGAAGGAGAAAAAGCCACAATTTTTTTCAGAAAAAGTTGACTTTTTTTCTTTCCTTTTTTTTTTTTTTTTTTTTTTTTTTTTTTTGCATTTCTGCCTAGAATTGGTGGTTGAGAGTCACGTTATTCAGGTCTGTAACATGATATAGAAAGTTTATGATGATATTGGTGGGATTCTGTCTCTTCCAGGTTTGTATTTTTATTTATTTATTTGTTTATTTATTTATTTTTTTGGGGGGTATTTTGTATGCTTTTATTAATCCCAGAGGGAAATTCAGGGCATCCATGTGGCTGGATGAGGCAGCCGTGGTGCGGCGCCAGTCCCTTCACCATTCACACACACTTTCACACCCAGGGCCACTTTAGAGTCTCCAATTCACCTAACTTGAATGTTTTTGGCCTGTGGGAGGAAACCGGAGTACCCGGGGTAAACCCACGCAGACACGGGTGTCTGACTGATGGTCAGGGGGTGGGATCAAACCCACGACCTTCTTTCTGTACTGCCACGGTGCTAAGCACTGCTCCACCAAGCTGCTCGGTGGCAGGTTTGGCGGGAATGTCCCTTCTTTCTTTCTTTTTTTTTTTTTTAAACAAACTGGAAAAAAAAAAAATCCTTGGTATTTCACTGATTTGGATTTCCCCCAAAATGTGACTGGTTCTGCTGTAGCCCAAGCTCTGCCCCCTTATTAATATTTTCTTCAAAGTATTTTTTTGTTAAAGTGGTTTTAATTTGTTGTGCTTTTTCTTTTTTCAGAAGTGTGAAAAACTGGTACTTTTGCTGAAGGTTGAAGGCTGCAGTCGACTCTCCCAGGTCAGTTTGACTTTCACCAAAGCGCCAACCCAGCTGCATCCCATAGTGAATGAAAAAACAACTGTACACTTAAAATAAATACAGTTTACTGACATTATTATTGGTTTAATAGGTGCAACGTGTAATATTCAATCAGATTTAAAAATCCAAACAATTCACATTTTATCAATCATCACTCTCTTCCAAAGCGTACAGAAAATCCTGCACAAATCGTTTGCGTAATTAAAGTTTGTTACAAAAACTTGGAAAGACATTTTCGTGGCCCAAGAAGGCCACCTCCATAAGGAAGGACCCTCATCCTGATTGTTAAAAATCTTATCTTAAGGTACAGAAACCACAACAGCTTTCACTGAAAAGTGATTATATACAGTGCACCTGGAAAGTATTCACAGCGCTTCACTTTTTCCACATTTTGTTAGGTTACAGCCTTATTCCAAAAAGGATTAAATTCATTTTTTTCCTCAAAATTCTACACCCCATTATGACAATGTGAAAAAAGTTTTTTTTTTTTTGAGACTTTTGCAAATTTATTAAAAATAAAAAAACTAAGTATTCACAGCCTTTGCATGAAGCTCAAAATTGAGCTCAGATGCATCCTGTTTCCACTGATCATCCTTGAGATGTTTCTGCAGCTTAATTGGAGTCCACCTGTGGTAAATTCAGTTGATTGGACATGATTTGGAAAGGCACACACCTGTCTATGGAAGGTCACACAGTTGACAGTGCATGTCAGAGCACAAACCAAGCATGAAGTCAAAGGAATTGTCTGTAGACCTCCGAGACAGGATTGTCTTGAAGCACAAATCTGGGGAAGGGTAGAGAAAAATTTTTGCTGCTTTGAAGGTCCCAATAAGCACAGTGGCCTCCATCATCCGTAAATGGAAGAAGTTCGGAACTTGGGCGATCAGAGGAGAAAGGCCTTAGTCAGTGATCTGACCAAGAATCCGATGGCCACCTGGAAGGAGAACCTTCCAGAAGGACAACAATCTCTGCAGCAATCCACCAATCAGGCCTGTATGGTAGAGTGGACAGACGGAAGCCACTCCTTAGTAAAAGGTGCATGGCAGCCCACCTGAAGTTTGTCAAAAGGCACCTGAAGGACTCTCAGACCATGAGAAACAACATTCTCTGGTCTGACAAGATAAAGGTTGAACTTTTTGGTGTGAATGCCAGGCATCATGTTTGGAGGAAACCAGGCACCGTGCATGACCAATACCATCCCTACAGTGAAGCATGGTGGTGGCAGCATCATGCTGTGGGAATATTTTTCAGTGACAGGAACTGGGAAACTAGTAAGGATAGAGATTAAGATGAATGCAGCAATGTACAGAGACATCCTGGATGAAAACCTGCTCCAGAGCGCTCTTGACCTCCAATTGGGGTGACAGTTCAACTTTGAGCAGGACAACGACCCTAAGCACACAGCCAAGATATCAAAGGATTGGCTTCAGAACAACTCTGTGAATGTCGTTGAGTGGCCCAGCCAGAACCCAGACTTGAATCCAATTGAACATCTCTGGAGAGATCTGAAAATGGCTGTGCACTGCCGCTTCCCATCCAACCTGATGGAGCTTGAGAGGTGCTGCAAAGAGGAATGGGCCAAACTGCCCAAAGATAGGTGTGCCAAGCTTGTAGCATCATATTCAAAACGACTTGAGGCTGTAATTGCTGCCAAAGGTACATCAACAAAGTATTGTGTAAAAGCATGTGATTTTTTTTTTTTTTTTGGGGGGGGGGGGTCCACAATATTTTTATTGAACCTTTTTTTTTTACAAACATAACACAAACAATCAAACACTAACACTAAAGTAATAAAAAAAATTATACTAAAAACACCAACAACCACTAACTAAGGCAAGTCTTCAACAATGCTCTTCTGTTTAGTCTAGGCAATCCATTACATGAGTATACATATTATACATTCACCAGTTTGGAATTTACAAGGTCCACACACATCATTCACCTTCTTCTTCAAAAGTTATGTTTAATTCTTTACATAATCAATGAAAGGTCTCCATATATTCTCAAACACAATTTCCTTTGATTTCAATATGTATGTTATTCTTTCTAGTGGAAGGTTTGTTAACATCTGTCTTAACCACTGAGTCACATCTGGTCTATGAGTCTTTTTCCACAATAGTGCAATACATTTTTTGGCATTAAGCAAACTGAGGTCTATGAATGCTCTTTCACTTTTGTTAAAGTTATGCTTTTCTGGGTACAGACCCAACAAAAACAATTTAGGATTCAATATGATTTGATTTGAAATTATTTTTTCAATTGTTACCCTCACCTCTTCCCAAAACATTCTAATTGTTCTTCATTCCCATACACAATGAAATAGGGTTCCTTTACTTTCCATGCATTTTGTGCACGTATCTGGTATGTTTTTGTTATATCTATTTAATTCCACCGGTGTAACATACATCCACATTAACCATTTAAAATGTATCAATTTAAGACGTACATTTATTGATTTGGTTTGAGCTTCTGTACAAGCCAATTCCCATTGTTCCTCTGAAATTTCAGTTTGCAGGTCTTCTTTCCAATAATTCAATCTTTTCTGTGAGTTTTCACTTGAGGATAGTGTCAATGAGTTATAAAACTCTGAAATAATACCCTTTCTCTTACTATCTTTCGTCAAAATTTTTTCCAAGGATGAATAAATAGGTCGAGTGAGAGCATTATTTTGATTTGATCGAATAAAGTTCCTAAGCTGAAGATATTTTAAAAAAAATGTGTTCTATTAAGATTAAATTTGATCCTCAGCTCTTCAAAAGACATTATGTTATCTGAACATGACAGATATAAATCTTGAATCTTTTGAATCCCTTTTAAATTCCATACTTTAAATACAGCATCCGCTCTCCCTGGTTTAAAATATTGATTACCCCATATTGGGCTAAATTGTGACAGTAAGTGTGGTTCTTTTAAATATTTTTTAGTTTCACACCATATTTTGATCATATGCTTTACAAATGGATTTTTAACTTGTTTCTGTAATTTTTTTGCCGAATCTGAGTATATGAATATGGGAAGAGGTAAAGGCAAATTGTATGATTCCATTTCAGTCCAGTGAGGGAGATCATTTGATGAAAAATAATGTGTCATAGACCTCAGTTGTGCCGACCAATAATACAACATAAAGTTTGGACATTTCAGACCTCCACGATCAAATGGTAAATATAGTAAGGACAGACGTAATCTAGCCCTCCTGTTGTTCCATATAAATTCCACTAACTTTTTTTTAATTCTTGAGAATAGATCTGAAGGTGGTGGTAAAGGAATGTATTGAAATAAATAAAGTATTTTAGGTAAGATATTACTTTTAAGTATATTGATTCTCCCTATCATCGACATTGGTAGTGACATCCATCTCTGAATTAACTCATTAATGTATGTCATTAAGGCTTCATAGTTGGCACTGGCGACTAATTCTAGCTTAGGCACAATTTGAATTCCTAAATATTTAAACTGATTTACAACATTGAATTGATTTGCCTCAGGAGCTGGGTGATTTCTCTGGGTCTCATTTAGCATTAATATTGAAGATTTAGTTTTATTTTATATCCTGATATTTCCCCCAAATTCTTTATTAAATTCAACAAGGTCGGAATTGATTTTTTAAGATTCGACATAAACAAAATTATGTCACCGGCATACAGGGAGATCCTATGTTCTGCTGGTCCAACTTTAATTCCATATATTTGTGAATGTAAACGCACTGCCATCGCCAAAGGCTCAATTGCCATAGTAAACAGTAAAGGTGAAAGTGTACAACCTTGTCGACATCCTCTATTGATTTTTATTGATTTTGAGATATTGCTATTTGTTAGGATTTCTGCTGTAGCATTATTATATATTATCTGAACCCATTTTATGAAATTATTTCCAAGTCCAAACCTTTGTAAGACTTGAAAAAGAAAGGGCCATTCGACCCTATCAAAGGCCTTTTCAGCGTCCAATGATAGGAGAGCTGTATCCAGTGCTTCTTTATTAGAATAAATAATATTAAATAGTCTTCTTACATTATGGAAGCCTTGTCTTCCCTTTATAAAGCCATTCTGATCTCGGTTAATAATATTTGGTAAAGTTTCTTGTATTCGTCTTGCTAAAATTTTACAGATTATCTTAAGGTCAGCATTTAATAGGCTTATTGGTCTCATATTTTCACATTTATTAGAGGGTTTACCTGGTTTTGGCAACAGTATAATTAAGGCATTATTCATGTATGGTGGTAAATTACTATTTTGAAATGCTTCTAAAACCATTTCCAAAAAAGGTTTTATTAATTTATTCTTAAATTTTTTATAGAGGTCAACTGGAAGACCATCTGGTCCTGCACTTTTTCCTGATTTCATATTATCAATGGCTAGCCCAACTTCTTCTTGACTAATTTTAGACTCCAGTATCTCCCTGTTTTCATTTGGAATACACGGTATAGATAATCCGTCCAAAAACCCATTCAGGTTTGTTAAGTCGGTTTCATTTTTTGTATCATATAATTTTTCATAGTAATCTCTAAAGGCTCTATTAATTTCTAAAGGATCTATAACTACCTGTCCATTACTTATAATACTGGTAATTGGTGTTTTAAATTCTAATTGTTTAATCTGCCATGCCAATAATTTTCCTGATTTTTCACCTTGTTCATAAAAAGATTGCTTCAATCTTAGAAGACCCGAGGCAGCTGTATTCGCTGATTTTTTGTCATATTCAGCTCTCAGAGTCAGTAATTCGTTCTCTAACTTTGGGTCACTTCCTGCATACACTTTTTCTTGAAGAATTTTTATTTTATGTTCCAATTGGACTCTCTCCTCTCGAGTCTTCTTAGATTTTGAACCTGTATAACTAATAATATGCCCCCTAATAAAAGCTTTGAAAGCCTCCCACTTTATACATGCTGATGTTTGTGTTGTATTGATATCAAAGAACTCATCTATCTGTTTTTCTATGTACTTAACAAATTCCTCATCCTGAAGCCATTTATGCTGAAATTGCCACCTACCTGGTTCCTTTGTCAATTTCTTATCTACATATATGAGACAACAGGGTGCATGATCAGAGATCACAATATTATCATAAAAGCAGTTTTGAATCTTGGACCTTAATTTTGTGGAGATCAAAAAATAGTCAATACGTGAGAATGTCTTGTAGGTATTAGAATAACAAGAGTAGGCTTTAACTTGTGATTTCATTTCTCTCCATATATCTAGCAATCTCAATTCTTTCATAAAATGATTAATGATCATCCTGCATCCATTGTGCGTACAGTCCAGTCCTGTTGATCTATCTATACCGGGATTCAATGTACAATTAAAATCCCCTGCTATTATATGTTGCCCTGTAAGTGATGATAAGATAAGAAATAAATTGGCAAAGAACTTTTGATCATCTATATTGGGACCGTATAAGTTCACCAGATTTATATTTTCTAATAGCAAAGCTCCTTGAATGATTAGATATCTTCCAAATTTGTCTCCAATTACATTTTTCACTTGAAATGGGACTGGTTTATGTATGAGAGTCATAACTCCCCTGGCTCGGGATGAAAATGATGAGGTGAATACACTTCCTTGCCATCTACTCCTAATTCTCTTTACATCCTCCTCTATTAGATGAGTTTCTTGTAAAAACACAATTTTTGAACCTATGTCTTTTATTTTATTCATAACTTGTTTAAGTTTTTTTAAATTTTGTAGACCTCTGCAATTCCATGAAGTTAAATTAAGATTAACGCTTTGGTCTATGATCAATAGGGAGTTTGGGATTACCTCGCAGTGTAAACAAGCTCATACAGAGAAGCAAAAACATGAGTGGTTGAACATTCATCCTACAAACTACACACAAATTCCTCCTTCCCACATTCATGGTAATCCTCCAAAATCAAAAGAAAAATTCCGTCTCCTGATATAGCCATCGACCGCTCCACACCCACGAGGAACAGCCAAAGCCACTCCTTCTTCATCCTCCCAATCACCCTAACTCTACTGCTTTTAATGACGTAACATTAACTCTCTTCTGTAGTTTTCCAACTTAACTCCAAAATTTTTTAGCAACTTTCTACATCATAGGTTTTTTTTTTTTAATAAGTAATACAGTCTATATTTTGTAAACTTGCTATTTGCTTCAGATCAGTTAGATGCCTGTGCAAATGCTTAAAGGCCAAATGTCACGTAATTTTTTTTTCTGAATGACAACGAATTTAGATAAAATACACATAGCTTAAACCAAATATTCATACCGGAGACCATATGAGTCCAGCTGCAGTATGTCAGACAAAAAAGCCCTGCAGAGGATAGTCAAGGGGGCGGAGAGGGTAATTGGAGTCTCCCTCCCCTCTGTCCAAGAACTTTTTCAGAACCGTTGTAGGAGCAGGGCACTGAACATTGTCAAGGACCGTTCTCACCCTCTGCATAAACACTTTGAACTTCTTCCATCTGTCAAACGATTCCGGAGCATCAGAGGCAGAACCACCAGACTGATCAACAGCTTCCTCCCACAAGCTGTCAGGATGCTGAACAGCTGACCCGGAATCTCACATACACACTACTGCACCTATGGACATTTTGTATATTATAGTTAGTTATTCTTTTTCCCCAAGTATGTCTCAGGGATGTGTGAATGGATGGGGGGGGGGTGGGAGCTATGTGGGAGTGTGTCTTAATCATGCTGCTTTTTATATGGATGCCGAGAGAAACGCAATTTCATCTTGCCTGCACTACAGTTGTATGTACAGCAATATGACAATAAAGTTTGATTTGATATCACCCACCTGTATTTACATAATTGCACAAAATACACCAGGTGAAGGCCCCACCTTGCTTGCTGGCTTGTGACAGCCAGTCCAGACCACGCCCATGTTTTTGACATCACCAGTTGTACCCTGGCTGCCCTGCCTATCCACATTCACACTTATCAACATTGGACAATCATGACGGAAAGTGACAGCGATTGTGAACAAATTAGTTTAGTTTTGTCTTTTTTTTTTGTCTTTTTTTTTGTCAGTGGTTCAGACAGTGACAGAGGCATAGAACCTTACCGGTTCGAGCCGTCCGAGACGGAATCAGATGCTTTGTCTGATGACAACAGTTCCAACGATGACCAGAGAGCAGAACCAGTGGAAAATGTCATTGAACTGGACATTAATCGCCTCCAGAATTGCGAAGCCGAAGGGGGTCTGTCGAGGGCGCCCCATAAATATTGATTTTTCGGAAGCCATTATTATTACAGTGGAGGAGAGCCGCTGCTGTCAAGAAATTGACCAGATCAATATGAAAATGGAGGCGCATACCTGTCAAGTGAGACGTTTTCGCCGTATTTTGGTGCCAAGCGCGGCTGTGGGGGACGGCGGAGTGGTGGCGGACACTTTTCTGGGAAATGTTTTAAATGTAGTTCGTGTTGTTATTGTCAAATATTTTAAGGAAAATACGGGGAAAATGCAATTTTAGCAAAAACGGGCGTATTGCCATTTCTGTACGCCCAAAAGAAAAATATACGGGAAAAAAAAATGAGTGTCTTGAGGAGCACTCCTGTGTGTGATCCCCCACAGCTGGTGCTGGCAGATGGCTCAGCCTGAGCTATTCGCACTACAGTGAGAAGTGTGGAGTCAATCAATAGTCTGATTGTCGGGGCGGGCTGATCGCTCAGCGTGAGCTATTCTCACTACAATGAGAAGTCATTAGGACAATGGTTTAATACGTTCAGCTGTGCAGCGGTTGCAGAACAGAGAGATCGCCTTACAAATACAGAATTCTGCTTTTTTTTTTTTTATTTTGCGCCGGACGCTGAGTTGTGTTGTTATTGTCAAATATCCATGAATCCTTAAAATATTTGACAATAACAACACGAGTTGCATTTGGGGCATTTCCCAGAGAGGTGTCCCTTGTTGCTCCGCCGTCCCTTATAGCCGCTTTTTGCGGTGTTGAAGTACGGCGAAAACGTCTCACTTGACAGGTATGAAAACATTTCCCAGAGAAGTGTCCCTTATTACCCAGCTGTCCCTGATAGTCCCGTTTTAAGGTATGGGTGAAATATCCATTTTTTTCTTTCTTGTTGCTCACTTCAACCTTCCAGTCTCCATATAAACAATCAATTGAAATACCCCAAGCATCAAACTCGGGTACAATCGATTTCGTCACTTCCGCCTTCTTCCCCAGGCGATTCCAGGGGCCGTGTCAGGCCAAGCGCGGCAGTTTTAAATTAACGAATATTCCGTTGTTACTGAAGCATATGCACCAAGACCCGAACGGATCGGTTCCCTTTTATATCTAGTTTCAAGATATTTAAAGTACCCTGTTACGTGACATTTGGCCTTTAAATATTCTGCCTTATATTTTGTTCATGTTTAGCTCCCACCAGTCTCTTCTTGGATCTTCTTGATGAACTTCTGCGCCTCCTCAGGGGTCTTGAAGATGTGTGTTCTGCCCTTATACGTGGTCAACAGTCTTGCAGGGTGAATCACTCCATGACGGATCCCAAGGTTGCGCAGCTCTTTACGGACGGGGTCAAACTGTTTCCTTAATTGTTGGATTCCTGTGGCCAAATCTGGGTAGAACCGCACCTGTTGATCCTGGTATTTAATTTCTCCTTTGGCTCGCGTCGCGTTGGAGATCTTCATCCTGTCTCTGTAGCTGAGGAACTTCATAATTAACGTCCTCGGTGGTCCCTTATTATCTCTCAGTGGGCCAATTCGGTGTGCGCTTTCTAGAACGACTGATGATTGCAGCTCCGCGTTGTTAAGCACTTCTGGAATCCACTTTTCCAAAAAGGAACATGGGTCCCGACCCTCGGTTCCCTCCGGTAAACCCACCAGCCTCAAGTTGTTCCGTCTCGACCGGGACTCCAAGTCCAGAACATTATCTTCCAGACATTTATTTTTTTTTCCAAAGTGCGCACCTTTAATTGAAGGCTGGTGACGTCATCCTCAGCACTGGAGATTCAAAGCTCCACCTGCGCCACTCGTTCCACACAATCACCCAACTCCTTTCTCATTCCCTCTATCGCTGCTATAATCCCATCAAATTTAGTGGAAAAGTCTGCTCTCATTGAGCTAATGGCAGCGAGCACCGCACCTGTGCCGTCGCCAGCAGTCACCGCACCACCGTTAGCTTCCTCCGCCATATCTGGAGCTTTTTTTGCTGCGCCATAGACGTGAAAGTCCGTTAATTTGGACTGTTTCGGCGGTTCAATTTTTCCTCCACCTGATTTCCCAGCCTTAGGCTTCACCGGCATATCCTCGCCCAAACGCTGGGATAGGTTCTGTTCCAAATAAGAGAGTTATTTGCCGATTTTTTTATCTCTAGGAGCAGAGCAGAGTGAGACGTGTCCTCCTACGTAGCCGCCATGACCGGAAGTCCATTTTTTTTTAGTTTTAGTAAATTTGCAAAAATCTCAAAAAAAAAAAAAAAAAAAAACTTTTTTCACATTGTCATTATGGGGTATTGCGTAGAATTTTGAGGGGGGGGGAATTCCATTTTGGAATAAGGCTGCAACATAAAATGTGGAAGAAGTGAAGCGCTGTGAATACTTTCCAGATGCACTGTAACAATGAAAACAAAGTAAAGACTTTAAGCTGCATTAAATTTCAGATTTCTGATTACCAAAAATTTTACACACTGTACCTTTAAATCATAGTAATCCAAATTAAAACAAAAAAAGGCATGACTATTTTCTTTTTAACTTGTAGTTAATATAAAATATGAGGAAGTTTACTTATGCAATTAAATGATAAACTGTAACGATGTTTTTAAACAAGTAAAATCTGAGCTGGACATTTTCACACAAAAATCACAGAATTTTAGTGTTTTAGGATGGATTCTGCTGTGTGTTGCTAACTTTTACTTTGTTTTTTCCAGTTTCCTGGTTTGTCTCATCTGAAGATGATTTCTGACCGTTTGGCATTCCGCCGCACTCCTCACTACCAGACGGTGGAGCAGCTTGTCCACAACATCTGGGAAGTGTTCAAGGACACCGCACAGGTAAAAACGTCTGAAATCTGTTGGTCAGGCGGAGGGTGGTTCATGAGCAGTTCTGGACCAAATTTGACTGGAAATTCATATTTTGTTTGTCCCTAAAATCAAACATTTCCTTTTAACTTTGCAACTTTTCTCCTGTAAATTTGTGACCTTTTTTTATATATAAATTTCCAAGTTTTTTCTAGTAAAGTTTCAAGCTTTTCTCTGTAAATTTGCAACAATATTATAGTAAATTTGCTTTTCTTTTCTTGTAAATCTGACTTTTCATAAATTTGCAGCTTTTGACAAGAATTTTTTTTTCTAAAAATATGCAACTTGTAAATTTGACTTATTTGTAAAATCATGACTTTTTTTCTTTTTAAATTTTCAACTTTGTGTAAATGTTAAAATTTTGCCTAGTAAATTTTAAAATTTTTCATAAATTTGCATTTTTCTAAAAAAAAATTTGATTTTTTTTTTTTTTTAGGTAAAATTGTAAAAAAAAAAATTTAGTAAATTTGCAACTTTTTCCTGTAAATTTACAAAGTTTTTCTAGTAAATTTGTGATTTTCTTTTCTTTATAAATCTGACTTCTTCATGAATTTGCAGTTTTTGTCAAGTAAATTTTCAAATTTTTGCAAAAACAACAAAATTTTGCCTCTTTTTTTTAGGTGAATTTGTGAAATTGTTCTTGTAAATTTGCTATTTTTTCTTGTAAATTTGGCCTTTATATCTATCAATTACCTCCACCAAGGGAGGAAGTAATGTTTTTGCCGGTCTTGGTTGGTTGGTTTGTCTTTTAGCAACATAACTCAAAAAGTTCTGAACGGATTTTGTTGAAATTTTCAGGAAAGGTGTGTGATGGCACAGGGAACATATGATTAGATTTTGGTGGTGATCCGGATCACAATCTGGATCCAGACGTTTTGTTTTTTTTTGAGGAGGGGGGATAGTAATATTGAGGTTCCCCTTTAAGACGTGTCCACGGAGTTACTTTCACCTCCTCACCCATACACATAGTATGTGATGGTTGACATTATTTCATGTGAAGACGCCAAGAAAAAGCAAACAAACTGTGCGGTTTATGAACGAATTTTGATGACATTTTCAGGAAAGGTGTGTAATGGCATGGGGACAGAGCTAAGGATGTTACCCACAGGGTATGTAAATACACAGCACTGGACAATGTTTAATTTTTATTACCTCCCCCAAGAGGAGGAGGTAATGTTTTTGCTGGTGTCGTGCCAAAATTGATTGAGGGTGGCGTGATCGGCTCCCAAAAAGTGATCACCGGCTGCAGGAGCCGGGAACACCCACTTGTTAAAGTTATACTGCGTGGTCTCAGTCCACTTACAATGAGTCTGTAAATGTTTTGAGGTTTGATCACATCTGGGGGGGGGGGGGGGGGGGGCGGGGGAAAATTATAGTGTTGGCAAAAGTATCTGTGGTTTGGATAACAACATATAGCGTTTATGAGATTGCAGTTGATTCCAGTATTGATGTACAAAAGCCTCATTGTTCTTTAGAAGCTACATTGTAATTGTCCATTATTGACGCATAGAATATGTATTTATTAGGGATGATCTGATCTGCCGTGTGGGGGTCGATCTAGACAAAATGGCTGGATTGGTATTGGTAAGGAATAAAAGTAATTTACCAATCTGATACATCAATATTAAAATAAAATGAAGGCGTGATTATGTTCTCAGCTGCGCTGTGTGCGGCTCCTATAATCACAAGCAGCCAGCATCACTGGAGCCTGTCTGTGGGACTCGCCTCGGTATGTTGCTGTGTGGTATAAGCATTTACAGTTTTAACACCAGTAACTTGATAAAACACTTGCAAAGGTGTCACGGTACAGGAGTATACTGAATTCTGTCAAGAACCGAGCAGAAGGATGTGCTTTTCCAGCTCAGAGGCTGGATGCTAAAAGTGAAACCTAAACAAAAGAACGAAACTGAAAGTAAAAACCAGACTGGAGTGTGGAAACGGAAGATATAACATGGGCTTACCTTTCAACAGAAAGTCACAGCTGATGAGCGGTACGTGACAGAAACATAGTCATGCGAAAAAATTAGGACACCTTATATAAGCCTGTGTTGTTGGGTTTTTTTGTTTGTTTTGTTTTGCATATAGGGACATATGAATATTTAATATCAATGTTAAAAATACTGGGAGATTCACATACACTAGGAACACCAACCAGATGTGGCAGGGAGTTCGGACACTGACGAGCTATAAGTCTAGGCAGGGGGTCAATGATGACGACGCTTCGCTTCCAGACAGGCTCAACGACTTCTTTGCACGTTTTGAAGCATCTAACCCGACAACCAGAGGGAGGGCTGGCCTACCCCCACCATCGGTCGGACCAGCTTTTACCATCAACACAGCGGACACACGGAGGACCCTAACCAGAGTCAATCCACGTAAAGCTGCAGGTCCGGACAACATCCCGGGACGTGTACTCCGAGACTGCGCGAGCGAGTTGGCGGATGTCCTGACTGACATTTATAACATCTCCCTGAGTCAGGCCATTGTTCCCAGATGCTTCAAGACTTCTATCATTGTACCGGTGGCAAAGAAACCAGTTGTGTCCTGTTTGAATGACTATCGTCCTGTTGCACTGACACCAATTGTGATGAAGTGTTTTGAACGGCTTGTCAAACCACACATTACAGCCTGCCTCCCTGCATCACACGACCCGTTCCAGTTTGCATATCGTTCAAACCACTCCACGGAGGATGCTGTAGTCACCACCCTAGACTCTGTCATCACCCACCTGGACCAGAAAGACACCTACGCCAGACTCCTGTACATTGATTTCAGTTCAGCATTCAACACCATTATTCCCCAGAGACTGATGGAGAAATTACTCTTTCTTGGTCTGAACACCGCCACATGTCTCTGGATCCTGGATTTCCTGACTGAGAGACCTCAGTCTGTCCGGGTTGGAAACAACATCTCCAACTCTGTCACGCTGAGCACCGGATCCCCTCAAGGCTGCGTACTCAGTCCACTGTTGTTTACACTTCTAACACATGACTGTGTATCCAGACACGAGGGGAACCAGATTATTAAGTTTGCAGACGACACCACAGTGGTGTGACTTATTCAGAGGGATGAGGAATCAATGTACAGGGAAGAAGTGACAGACCTGGAGGGCTGGTGCAGGGAGAACAATCTGGTGCTCAACGTGGACAAAACGAAGGAGATGATTATCGACTTCCGGCGGTCACAGCCTGAACACGTCCCCCTCAGCATCGGCGGCCGTTTAGTGGAGAGAGTGGAGAACATCAAGTTCCTCGGCGTGCAGATCTCGCAGGACCTGACCTGGAGCAAGAATTCCTTGGGGATCAGGAAGCAGGCTCAGCAGAGACTGCACTTCTTGAGGAAACTCAAACAGGCCTCTCTCCCCATCTGCATCCTCAGGACCTTCTATAGAGGTGTGGTGGAGAGTGTTCTGACGTACTGCATTGCTACATGGTACTCCAGCTGCAGTATGTCAGACAAAACGGTGGCGCAGTGGTTTAGCACTGTGGCAGCACAGTTTTACCCTCGGCCGGGGGATCGCGGGGATCATGAGATCGTGGGTTCGATCCCAGCCCCCGACCAACAGTGAGCTGTGTGGAGTTTGCATGTTCTCCCCGTGTTGCGTGGGTTTACTCCGGGATTTCTCCGGTTTCCTCCCGCATACCAAAAACATGTAGGTTTAGGGCGCTCGCGCACGCAGCGACCGGCAGCCGGTGGCTTGTCACCAGACTGCAAACCAAATCTACCTACGGGTACAAATAAGTAACAAAAAAACAACAAAACAACAAAAAAAAAGCCCTGCAGAGGATAGTCAAGGGAGCTGAGAGGGTAATTGGAGTCTCCCTCCCCTCTGTCCAAGAACTTTTTCAGAACCGTTGTAGGAGCAGGGCACTGAACATTGTCAAGGACCGTTCTCACCCTCTGCATAAACACTTTGAACTTCTTCCATCTGGCAAACGATTCCGGAGCATCAGAGGCAGAGCCACCAGACTGATCAACAGCTTCCTTCCACAAGCTGTCAGGATGCTGAACAGTTGACCCGGAATCTCTCATACACACTACTGCACCACAGACATTATGTATATTATTTGTATATTATAGTTAGTTAGTTTTTCCCAAGTATGTCTCAGGGATGTGTGAATGGATGGGGGGGTGGGGGTGGGGGGGTGAAGATATGTGTGAGTGTGTCTTATATCATGCTGCTTCTATTTATATGGATGCCGAGAGAAACGCAATTTCATCTTGCCTGCACTACAGTTGTATGTACAGCAATATGAGAATAAAGTTTGACTTGATTTGATTTGATTTAATACAAGAAGAAGGAGGACACTTTTAAGCAGGCTTAGTGAATACCAGGAGGTCTTGGTCAGGGCCAAGACTGATAATTTTTTCACACGTAAGGAGTTGTTCAGAACTCCTTATAAGAACTCCTTATACAAAGATATAGAGTGATGATAATCAAGTCAGTGGCGGTAATGCACCTGTAAGCTGGTTGCCAACCGCCAATCAAATCTAAAAGAAGAAAAATTAAAAATGAATTTTAAATCTCTTTTCAGATTTTCTGTAAAATGTAATTCTAAGCAAATAATGAGGAATAAATTAGGACCCCTCATCTTTTTTAGGACACCCCCACATTCATTCCCAGTTAAAATGGCTAAAATAAATGTTAAAAAATGCAAATAAAAACAAAAACAAGGTTAGACATAGTCATGTGAAAAAATAAGATAAGATAAGCCTTTATTAGTCCCACAATGGGGAAATTCCAGGATTGCAACAGCACAGGGATAGCAACACTCAGAGCAACAATCAGAAGGCAAGAAAAAACAAGAGCAGCGAGTATACATATGTACATATAAACAGAAATATATAGACACACGATGCGGAGCATTGCAGCTAGATGGAATAAATATATAGATATATAAACACACAGTGCAGAGCATTGTAGCTAGATGGAATAAATATATGAACATATAAACACACACAGTGCGAAGCATTGTAGCTAGATGGAATAAATATGTGAACATATAAACACACACAGTGCGAAGCATTGTAGCTAGATGGAATAAATATATGAATATATAAACACAGTGCGGAGCATTGCAGCTAGATGGAACAAACATGCAAATATATAAACACACAGTGCGGAGCATTGTAGCTAGATGGAACAAATATGCAAACACAAACACACAGTGCGAAGCACCATAGCTAGATGGAACAAATATGCAAACACAAACACACAGTGCGAAGCACCATAGCTAGATGGAATAAATATGTAAATATATAAACATACACAGTGTGGAGCATTGTCGCTAGATGGAATAAATATATAAATATACAAACAAACACACACAGTGCAGAGCATTGCAGCTAGATGGAATGAAACAGCATAACCGTCTACTTAGTTATCCTACATGGTATGATTATGTACCCATACATATTGTCACCCTCCGTAGCTACCGGTATTTTCCTAGTTGTATGCCGGAGGGGACCATTGTGTAAGTCTATTGCGTCTTTTGCATTCAATACTATTAGGTTGTTACGTCTTTTTGCTGTCTCTGCGAGCAGCCCTGCTTAGGTTATACAGTCTGACAGCCGTTGGTAGGAAGGACCTGCGAAACCTCTCGGTTGTGCACCTAGGATGATGTAGTCTGCTGCTAAATGAGCTCCTTAGTGCATTCATTGTGTCCTGCATAGGGTGGAACTCGGACTCCAGCAGAGATGACAGTTTAGCCACCATCCTTCTCTCTCCCATCTCCTCCACTGGGTCAAGGCGCTGCCCCAGGACAGAGCTAGCTTTCTCGATCAGTTTGTTCAGTCTCTTCCTATCGGCTGCTGTAATGCCACTGCCCCAGCAGACCACTCCAGAAATGATGGCTGATGCCACCACCATGTCATAGAATGTTTTCAGCAGCGCTCCTTGTACACCAAAAGACCTGAGTTTCCTCAGTAGGAACAGCCTGCGCTGTCCCTTCTTGTAGAGTGCATCAGTATTGTGTGACCAGTCTAGTTTATTGTTCAGATGAACACCCAGGTACTTGTAGGATGTCAGTATCTTAATGTCTGTTCACATATGTGTGTATGTGTATATATGATATGTGAGCATTTTTTAATAAAGAACTGAATATTTAAAGGGGTATCCAAATTTTTTCACGTGACTGTAAATAGCAAATTATAACTGAACTGGAAGCAGGACTAGAACAACAGGGCTACTTGAAATTGAACAGAAATGACTTCAAAATAAGAGCATAATATCACAAACACTACAAAATAAACTGAGGACCAGGAGAATACTAATGATAATAATTACGGCTGTGACTCTTTAGAAGTCACACGATTTAATTTGATTCCGATTTTTGTGGTCACAGTTCAATTCAGAATCGTTTGTCGATTCAAAACGGTTTTCGCGTCGCATTTGGCTCTCAGTTCAGTACGAAAACCCACTAATCTGACAGCCCCTGACCAACAGTCATCTGTGTGGAGTTTGCATGTTCTCCCCGTATCTGCGTGGGTTTACTCCGGGATTTCTCCAGTTTCCTCCCACACGCCAAAAACATGCAGGTTAGGTTAATTGGAGACTCTAAAAGTGACCCTAGGTGTGAATGTGTGTGTGAATGGTTAAGGGATAGCGCCATACCGTGGCTGCTCCACCCATCCAGGTGGATGCCCTCAATTTCCTCTCTGGGGATCAATAAAGTATACAAAATTTAAATCAAAAGAAAAATTTAATCTCAGAAAAAAATCCACTGCACTGTAAAAAGTGCTGAGGCAAGCTGGAAAGCAGAGTACAGTGTGTTGATGTTTTGGGGGTTATATTTTTAAAAAATTACATCAATTGATTTGAAATAAAGTACTCTCAAATGAAAAAAGGTTAGTAAGTGTTTTTTTTTATTATTTATTGAAAATTTGTGAGTTTCAAAAATTAAATTGTCATCATGGGCTCCTGCTGTCTAACTAGACCAGGGGTCGGCAACCCGCAGCTCCGGAGCCGCATGCGGCTCTTTAATCCCTCTGCTGCGGCTCCCTGTGGCTTTGGAAAATAAATAATGAGTATTTAATTAAAATGTATTTTATTTTAGTTCATTAGTTTTTAAAATGTAATTCTAAATTTGAAGATTATGGTGATCTTGTAAAATCTAAAAAAAAAAAAAAACGTGTTAAAGTTTAATCACCGTCAGCGAAAATCAACACGAAGTCGGAAGTCGTCTCCCGCGATAACCCGGATGTGTTGTGTTCAAGCTACTGCTGTATTGTAAACAGCCCTGCGATTGGATAGTTGCAAACGATTGGACCAATCAAATGGCTCGTTGTATGCTTTTTCAAAGATTCATGGCAGCGTGTTCTCAGGGATGTGATTTTCTGTTAATTCGCCGAATTCCGCTTTATTTTATCTTCCAGGAAGATAAAGTACGTTAAGTACGTTAGCGGCTTGTGGTCCACGAACGCAGTGAAGCTGCGCCCTTTCAGGCAGGACTGGAAGTGGCGTATGGCCACCGGTAATCGATATGGCCAGGTGGAGAGTCATTAACTCTACAACGGCTGTATGAGCTGGGCTGGCACGAGGGATTAAACGGTAATAAAAGTTAACCATCCCCTTTTATGATTCCAAGCAGTTTGAAATTGACAGTGCACAGTGGACATTGACTCATAACTTTTGAATATTTCTAAGACTTGGCTACATCAGTGATTGTGCAAAATGAACTGCTCAAGACTCAATAGAGATTGAAACTGGTGATCTGAAATGAATGCTGAAATTATAAAAAGTAATGGTATGTTGGAATTTTATTTCTATTATGGAACAGATAAAATTAACTGATTTTGATCAAGTGTTAAAGCATGTGATGGATAATGCTTGTTGGAATATTTTAGGAATGCTATCTTCTTGGAACTTCAGTCAATATTATACATTAATAAGTGGCATTCAGCTGTTTGTTTTATGTCATTTAAGCACAGTTCTGGTACTTAAAAATCATAAAAACCCAGGAGCTTCGGGGGGCTTTGCCCCCCATCCCACCCCGGACCCCGCTGGGGGACTGTGCCCCCCAGACCCCCTGCTGAATTTTCAGATAATTTCCCCAACCCCAAATCACATCACTGGTTCGTGTTGGAATTCTGAGCTTTCGGTATTGTTTTCAGCGGAATTATGAGATTTTTATCGAAGGATCAGGAGTCATCAAGAATTTCCTTCTTGCCTTGAGAGAGAGCAGTCGCATTTTTCTTCCCTCCTCCCCTGCCTTCCTGATCTATTCCCAGCTTTTGCAATGTTGCGTTTTTGTCTGTGTTTAGTCGCTCTTCTTCTGCTGAATCTTAATCTAAACGGAAATTATGGATTTGGAAGCGGCTTAAATGTGCTATTGTCACTATTTTTCAACAAGAATTGGGCCAAGGGGGAGCCCAAGAATTGGAACCTACGAGGAGACTCATGGACATTGGAATTCATGCGTCTGTGGAAACATTATTGGTTATGATCTCAGGACTTCTGTTTTTGGCTGTGGAGTTCCCTGATGCATCAGAAATTGAAGGGAGGTGAGAGAGCTGATCAAAGCGGACCTGGCAAGCTCCTTCATCAAATTCGACCAGTTGGGGAGGGCACGAGTAGCGGCAAACGGTGAACTGAATGACAGTGATTCAGTGAAGGAATACATCTGAAGCCCTGTGCTCTCCATGGAAAAACAGTTTAAGCCTGCACATATAATGGAAGCACAGAATTACACGGGTGAGGACAAATTCTATTCTCTGAGTGCACTGTGCTGATTTGATTTGACCTTGTTTGCCCCGTGTTTACATTCCTCCTGATTGAGATAAGCGGAAGGACCGGCTCTTATGTCTACCCATACAATCAACAATCAGTTGTTTGTCGTCAGCGGATTGGACCCTCAAGGACAATGCCCATGTGCCTTCTGCAAGCAAGAAAGAGAGCAAGAGAGATAGACTCTGGACTCTGGACTTGTTTATAAGTCACATGATTATAACATCTATCCACTGCCAGGAGGCGCCCTCTGCTGCTCACTAACAACTGTTACATTTACACTACACAATGCATACAACACTACATGCATACAATACACTGCCTCTCAACTTTTGTGTGTGATCTCCTGCTAAATGTCTGCTAAATGTGCACTGAGGTTTTTTTTTGCCTGCAATCAAAATTTCGCTCACTTGCCGAGCGTCATTCTGATAAAACATGTTTTTTTTTCTCTCGCCTACTGTGTCATATCCATTTTCTTTTCTTTTTTTTCCTTTCTTCTTTATGACTGGCGCCTAGCGGCTGCCCCGGCCTTAGATGCGCTCTGCAGAGCGTGCCCAAATGCCAAGTCACGTTTCGTTACCTTGTATTCATACATGTGTAATGACAATAAAGTTGAATCTCAATCTCAATCAGTGCTAGAAATAGCACTCTCCTTTCAACCCAATGTCAACCTTCAACCCAATGTCTTTTTTTTTTCGGAGTTCAAAATGTTTTTGTTGGCTGCAGAAATGTAATTTTGTTTTCTCTGCAGGAGTTCCCTGATTTCATAAATGCAACACATTATAGTTTGTTTATACATAGCATAAAGGGGGGAAAAAAAGTTATATGCAGTGTTATTTCATTTTAAGTGTCAAAAGGGTTTTTGTGGCTCCCAGTGTTTTCTTTTCTGTGGGAAACGGGTCCAAATGGCTCTTTGAGTGGTAAAGGTTGCTGACCCCTGAACTAGAAAATGGATGCGCCTGGTTGAGGTCTCGGTTGTGGAGCAGCGTCAGCTCTGACTGAGCCTCCCAATCCTGGAATGGCAGTCCCTTGCACAGTTGCTGCACACAAGTGAAATAAATTCAGAAAATTTTCCTTTTCAGCATATCACAATTCCTAACAGCTTTTACACGGTGTGTAGGTTTGGTCGCTCGCCAGCATTCTAGAAATGTAGGTTATTCATTAAAAAAAAACCAATACTTTGAACATCCATTTAAATAGTGCTACCGGACTATGTAGTCAATGTACAGTTACCTATACACAGGGCTTAAAGTTTTATGGCACCATGCTGGATTTCTGGCAAGTGCCTTTTTTTTTTCTTCTTTTTTTGCTGTGGGGAAACTCATGTACTTCCTATTTCTGTACGCAGAAACACTTTTTGTCCAAGGTATCTACAGTGGTGGATGAATAATGCTCAAAATAAACAGTCAGTTCTGCATAGTTTGCAGTTCTTTTAAGATATTTAGAACAGTGAATATTGTATTTGGGATGGCGGAACACATTGAGTTTGCACGCTCGACTGATCTCTATAGAAAATCTGGATAGCTCACACCCCATTAGCGAGTACAAAGCAGAGTGAACTCACCTGGCAGCCATATTAGGAAGGGAATTAAGTTGACATTATGTTTAGCGGCCATCGATTTCTATAGTTCATCGATTGCGCAAGATTATAAGTTGTGTCTCCATACCAAGAAGTTCAAAATCTGTTAATTTTTTGGGAAGTTATTGAGGTAAAAGTTGTTAGAGTACCCCACAGCATGGCCCAGATAACCGTAAAAAGCCCGTAGGTAACCGACCATCAACCCGCTATCATCCCTATGAGAAGAAAGTGGGGTACCCTGCCCCACCCTCTCCTAAGGTGCAGCAGGGGAGCCATCAGAGGCCACAAAGCCATCAGAAATCACACAATCCTAACATTTGGAAGGACAACAGATACGGCTGGTGAAACATGGAGAACTGAATGCAAGGCACAATATTAGAAACATATGCCATGAAATGCAATATTTTGTGTGTAATCAGTAAAACAAATGTGTATTCATTGTTTTATTTAGTATGTAACCAACAAATGAATCACTATAATCAGTATTTGTAACCATTATGTACATTTTGAAATGCACAAAGAGAGGTTTATGTGGGTTCAGGTTGTGAAATATGTTTTGCAGACCTGTTGACTGGAAAAAAGCCTGTTGTTATGGAAAAAGTCTGGTAAAAGGGGAATTGAAAGAAGCTACTCAGCTTAAATTTCATAGAGACAAGCTAAGTTGAGCAAACCTAACAATGAAAAATGAGGATGGGAGCGGAACTGAGGAGGTAGAAATGCTGAGATAAGTGAAACCAGATTCTCATAAGTACATGGAGTACATGTCACATGGCCTGTATACTGGAAATGGTGAGGGGGACGTGCAGATTATGAGGCAGTTGTTATATAAAGTTTGAATTAAACCAATCAAAGTAGCCGAAGGACCTGGGGAGAGAATAGCTGGCCAATAGCAGATGAAGGAGAAGTTATTATAAAAGCTGGGACTAAAAGCCCCAAAATGTTCATTTTCGGCGGACTTTGACACCAACATCCTGTGGCAGAAGAGCTGAATAGGGGAAGACTGCTGTTAAGAAGATGAACCAAAAACCATCACAACTCTTCAATTTTTAAGAACTGATTTCTTCTGCTGCAAAAAATCAACACTCAACAGAAGAACAGAAGAGGAAGTGGAGTCATCACAGCTGGCAGCTCTTCCCGCCGCTGCCTCACATATCGTGGATCCCACTGAAGGGAGCAAGGGAACCGGGGCTGCAAGATTTCTCCCCTCAAGCTGGAGGCTTGAGGCATCCACTTTAGGAGCCCCTCTCCTCTTCCTTCCTAGCCTAGGAGGGGACCTCTGGAGGGGTTGGCCAGCAATTAACCTTCCTTTTTCTCTCCCCACAAGGTTTCTTTAGACATTATTTAGCCGCAAATTGATCATGTGATTTTTATTGGGGTTTTATTATTCAAAGTACTCAGCTATTTGGGGTTTTTGGGAGTTTTCCAAATTTTTGATCTTTTGATTTTTCTGTTTTAGGTTAATTTAGAATTTTCTATTTGTGATTGAATTGACTGTTTTTATAACATAACACAAAACCTTTCATACATTCTGTAGGATGGCGAGTTTACAGTTAACAGTTTATTTGCACGCACACACACACACACACACACACACACACTATCAACAGCATGAATGACTTACAATATGAATTAAAGCTGCAAGCAGCTTTAAGCGAGCCTTCGCCCCCCCCAGCGCGCGCACCCCCCTGCGGAACCCGGCGCCCGTCGTACGTTGCTGGCTCGGAAAATTTCCCGTCATCCCTGCAAGGGCTGTGTGAATAATAAAGTAAACCATTTGGCAAGAACTTTCTTTGAGCAGTAAGTGGTGCAATAACTTTTGTCAAATATTTTTATGTAGGAGTGTGCGGAGTGGGACTAACCTCCATCATGGCAATTACGGTGAAAATCCGACACAGTTTGTCCAATTTACAACTGTCCAGTGTATTGTGATAAGGTAAACTTGGACATGTGGCCATTGTAACACTTACATTTTAGGTACATGTTGCAGACCAATACAGAACTACAGAAGAGAGTCACCTTGACTTATGTTCCACATTTGGTGACCCTTGGACTTCCCAAACCCTCCAAAGTATAAAACGTCTTGAATGTGAAAGAGTGAGTTTCCATGGCAACTGTGCGTATCGCAGGACAAAAGTGATTTCCACTGAGGGTAGTCCAATGCACTCTGAGAAATCACTGAAAATGTCATGTCATTCTGACTACTGGTCTTTGTGCAAAATTTGAAACAATTTTGTGCAGTACCTCATGTCAGCAGTAGGTGCTGGTGTGACAGTTTTGTATATTGATATGCAGACGTGTTCATAGTGGGATTAGTATGATTTGTGCAAAGTTTGGTCCAAATCAGACGAGGATTGTCTGAGCTGTAACTGTCATGTTTTGCATGGCGAGAAAGCCATTGAAGCACGCCGGTTGCCATGGAAACAGTTCTGTACTATGTACATGTACTTTCAATGAGCCGTAGTCATTCCTTCATGTCATTTTTTCAACTGGTGAGAGAAAAATAAAGAAAACAGTTGTCAGCAATTCTTCCTTTAATCACTAGGGGGGACTATAAGTTTTATTATTTTTATATAGATGTGTTTGGGGAAGGACGAATACTGATTGTCGAAAATTTGTTGAAAATCGTACAAAGTTTGTCCAATTTACAAGGGTCCGATGTTGTAACCACTAGGCGGCGCTCTAAGTTTTGTTATTTTTATATAGGAGCGTTAAGGGTGGGACTATAATCCATTGTAGAAAATTGGGTGAAAATCAGACAAAGTTTGTCCAAGATACAACTTTGACATGTTTCATGGCGAGGAGTCAACCTTCGCCATGTCACCATGGCAACACTTCCCTGTCAGTTGTGTTGTCCACCCATATCGGACTATCTATAACAGTCAACCAATGTTCAAGATTTCATGACTGCAGGTCGTTCCTAACCCTCCAAACAAGATCAAGGATTGAATGGCAAGGAAGGCGTGTCCATGGTAACAGCAGCGACGCCATGCTAAAGGTGATATGCAGTTATGCTCAAACAGAAGGCCCGATGACCCTCAGAAAATTTCACGTCATTCTGGCAAGCGGCACATGAGTAATAAATAAGAGTTTTCAGCAATTCTTCATTTAGCCACCCGGGGGCACTATAACTTTTGTTTATTATTTTTATATAGACGCATTCGCAGTGGGACTAATATTCTGCAAAATTTGGTGAAAGTCGTACAAAGTTTGTCCAATGTACAAGTGTCCGTTGTTCTAACCACAGGGTGGCACTATAAGTTTTGTAAATGATTTTTACATACACACGTTCGGGGCAGGACTAATATTCATTGTAGAAAATTTGGTGAAAATCAGATGAAGATTGTTGCAACTTTTTGATGTCCCATGGCAAGGAGTAGACCTTCGCCATGTCGCATGGTAACACTTATCTATCAGTTATGTGTTGCTGACACATATAGGATTACAGATGACAGTCACCTCTACCTATGCTCCAAATTTCATGACTCCAGGACCTTCTCACCCCTCCCCATAAGTTCACGGATTGAATGGCGAGGAGGGTGTGTCCATGGTAATGCGTGTGATGTCATGCTAAAGTTGATGTGCAGTTATGATCATCCCTTTGGTCTGATGAATCTCAGAAAATTTCACATCATTCTGGCAAGTTGCACATGAGTAATAAATAAAACAGTTTTAAGCAATTCTTTCATTAAGCAGTAGGTGGCACTATATCTTTTATTAGGTATTTTTATGTAGACGCGTTGGGGGCGGGACTATTTTCCATCATGGAAATTTGGACATCGGACAAGTTTTGCCTGAGTTACAGCTGTTTATTGTTGTAAGGGGAGGAGTCAAACTTCGCCATGGCACCCTGGCCACACCTTTTGAGATTTTGACTTAATTTTTTTTTTTCCACAATATTTTTATTGAACCTTTTTACAAACATAACACAAACATTTTGACTTAATTTAATGGCTAATGCCTATAGATGCCCCCGTGTAAAAATGAGCTCAATTGGAGCAGGTCCCAAGGACTAATTCGTTCAAATGTAAGGTGTGATTTTTTTCTGAATTGGAGGTGGAGTGACTTTGAAGAAAGATGGCATCCTTCCTGTTGCCAGTGGGTAAGGGCCACAATTATGTTTTTTGCATGTTTTGAGGTGATGCGCACCTCACCCAAATTTTATGTGAGTACGCCAAAGTTTACGGTCGCCTGTGTCCATAGACCTTGTACATTTGGCCCCTCCCACAAAAATTTGCGGTGGGGGGTGGGCGCATATCTTTTCCAGTTTGTCAAATTAGGTCTATGGGGTTTGCCAAAAAAAAATTGCATTTTGGTTAACTTTCAGACGGTGAAAAATGCCATCATTTAGGTGGAATAATAATAATAAATAGAGTAATTACAGTAGGGCTTTCGCCGACTGACGTCAGTGGCTCAGGCCCTAATTAACAGCATGAGTAGCAGTATACAATAGGCTTCTTTTTCACATTGATTTGGTGTGTAACGGGTCATCCCAAATAAGCTATTTAAAGCTTTTAGTAGGGAGCCCATTTCTACAATAAAATGATGACTGAAATCTAGAGTAAGTTTTTGAAGCCTGGGGAAGATATCCTAATTGACAAAAGACTGAAAAGCAAATGGTGCTGGGTTTGGATCGAAGAAATGGGCAGAGACTGCAAGCCTTTTGGTAGCTGGTTTACAAAAAAATGAGAACCAGGAGCTTGTTTCTGCATGTTGTGCTCAAAATAATGCAATTTAGAGTATTGTATACAGTTCACTGTTGCTGTTTACAATTTGTTACTAAAATACATGGTGCAAATGTACTTTTTGGGACAGCAAACCTCCGTCTGGAGCAGTCCTTCTCAAATAGTGAGGGGGGCGCGATGCGATGCCGGGGGGGGGGGGGCGCGTGTGACCCCGGGGAACAGGCTTTGCTTTTGCCGTGTAAAGTGTAATTGCACATCCACGGCAGCAGGTGGTGCAGTGGCGCTCTCATTGTCAAAGTCTGTGTGGGAGTTTAAAACTTTTTAAATTGCTGTCAACAAATCCCTCGAGAGACACCATGGAGAAATATTTAACAGTAATGAAAAGAAAGGCGGAGAGAGACAGAGGTAAAGAGACAAATGAAAGTCTCCCAAAAGCTAAGACGAGGAAATATGACGAAGCTTATCTAGCGCTTGGCTTCACTGGGACTACGGTGAGAGACGAGGAAAGACCAGTGTGTTTACTGTCTGAAAGTGTTGGCAGCGGACAGCATGAAGCCAAATAAATTAAGACGTCACCTACAGACATTACATCCTCAACACGTTGATAAGCCGCTTGATTTCTTTCAGCGAAAACGTGCGGAGTACGGCCAACAATCATCCCACTTTGTGAACGCTACATCAGTAAACCAGCGAGCACTTTCAGCATCATTTAAAGTGGCGTACCAAATTGCGTAGTGCAAAAACCCCACACTATTGCAGAGGAGTTGATACTGCCTTTTTTCTACCTTTTTCTTCAGACTAAAATGTTAAATATATTGGTACTCCTGTGTTAATGTTCCAGATCAATTTACATTTAATATTGTAGCGAACTCAATATGAGCACCCTACTTGGCTTGCCAAGTGGGTTGACCCTATTGGCGACACAGGTAGAGTGCGGGACTCCAGAGCGGGAGGCGTGAGTTCGAATCTACCGGTGGGACGTTGCCATGTCGAGCAGCACGTTACAATATTATTTATTGATTGAATTATTTTTCTCAGCATCAAATGGTTCAGTTGGTCAAAAATGTTTCTAGTTTAAATAAGGATTGACATATTTTTTAGTTCAGGCACTTTAAGTTTTTTTTTTCTGTTTTAGACTATAACAGGGTTTCTGTGTGGCAAAATAAAGTTAATATTTGTTGAAAGTTGATTTATATTGCTTTTTTCTTTTGTTAATGTTAAAAAGGATACAATTTTAGGTATACTTATACAATTTTTATAGATAATGATCTTATTTATAGTCACTGCGGCGAGTTGGGGGGGCGCGAAATATTTTCTCTTTCCTAGGGGGGGCTTTGCAAAAAATAATTGAGAAGCACTGGTCTGGAGGGAAGAAGCTGAAGGTGGCAGTGCAAAGGGTGGGAGTCATTTAAAATGGAGGTAGCCATCCTCTGTACCTGTCAGGTTTACAGGGATGTAAGGCTCAGCTGTGACTCACCAAACAAGCGACTGGACCATCTAACTACCTGATCCAAGGATTTCCTCTGTTTCAGTTTTGTCTGACCAAACCATGACACTAAAGAAAAGAATAAAACAGATTCAATAAAAGCCCGATAAAACATTGTCATTATGGTTCAGTCAATTTGGAAGCGTGCAAGTTTCCTTAAACAATGCAAATGTTGCTGACCCTTTTTGCACACCCTTTCACAGTTCTCTTCAAAGTTCAAATTACTATCAATAATCGTCCCAAAATATTTGTAGGATTGTACACATTCAGTGGTCTGGCCTTTTAGTACAGTGACTTTGTGCCTGGGAGTTTTCCTCCTAAAGTCAATAATCATATCTTTACTTTTTGTTGTACAGTATTCAGCTGCAGATAGGAATCCTCACACCAGTGAACAAAATCATCAACTACTGGGCCGTCGTGGCCTCTCTCATCATCATGGAGGAGACTGACAACAACTGAATCATCAGCATACTTTATAATGTTATGTTGTCATGTCTGCTCCGACAACTTTGTGTACAGGATGAAGAGTAGTGATGACAACACACACCCCTGAGGCGAGCCAGTAGAAGAGCACTTTTGGTCAGACAATGTACCATTGACCCTTACTCTCTGTGTCCTGTTGGTTAAAAAATCCAGAATCCAACCCACCAGATTATTACTCAAATCAAATTGTTGCAGGAGCCTTTCAACTAAAATATGAGGTTGGATTGTATTAAAGGCGGAAGAAAAGTCCACAAATAAAAGCCTGGCGTGTGTCCCATTAAAATCCAGATGTTTAAAAAGCATGTTAAACAGAGTGACAGTGGCATCCTCCACTCCTCTGTGAGGCCTATAGGCAAACTGCCGAGGATCCAATGCATGCTCAGTTTGCTTTAGGACCTCAAATTTGACCAGTTTTTCAAAAATTTTCATTAAAATTGAGGTCAAAGCAATTGGTCTAAAATCATTTACCGTTTTTAGACAGCTGGATTTTGGAACGGGGACAACCACAGCATCTTTCCAGATCTTAGGCACATGTTGTGTCTGTAAGGACTTATTGAAAATGTAGTGAAACACAGGACTCAGTTCATGTGCACAGGACTTTACCAAGCGCCCACATATATTATCAGGGCCCTGACTTTTGTTCACTTTTACAGCACAGAACACCCTTTTAACATCCTGCACCTCAATATTAAAGTGCTGATTTGAGTTTCTGTTTCAAATCTTGGGTTTCTGTGCTAAAATCAAAGGAATCAAAACGACCATAAAAACAATTAAGAACATTAGCCAGCTCTGTGTCTGAATTAAAACCATCTAAAAACACATGATTACTGCACTCTGTGCTCTGAAGGCCTGCAATAGTTTTCATACTGGCCCAGGCTGAACCAAGCTTGTTTGTTGCCATCTTGCTTTCCAACTCTGATTTATAATTCTGTTTTGCTCTTAAAGTTTCGGCCTTCAGCTCTTTTGTGGCAACCTGTAGCTCAGAAACAACCCCGTGTTTAAAGGCAAGTGCTTTCCTCTGTAAGCAGGATTTAACTGATTTTGTAACCCATGGCTTGTTGTTGGGATATATTTTGACACGTTTACGTGGAACAATCATGTCTCTGCAGAAAGCCATGTGTGAGCATGTCACGTCCACTAAAGAGTCCAAATCTTCTCCGCTGTCTAGCATGAACACCTCCCAGTCTGTACAGTTAAAGCATTTTTGGAGGCACTGCACTGAATCCTCTGTCCAAACGTTTATGTCCCTGGTCTTTGTCTTCTCTCTTTTGAGAGCAGTTGTATATGTGGGCAGCAAATGTACACAGTTGTGATCTGAGGATCCTAAAGGAGGAAGGGGAAGAGATTTATAGGCCCTCTCTATGGATCCATAGCACAGGTCCAATGTCTTTTTTCGCCTGGTTGGGCAGGAGACATACTGATAAAAGTTTTTAAGTGTCTTCTTTCAAGCCCTTTGTCAAAGACTGTCCCAACATTACGCCCGTTTTGACACCTCGTCAGCTGTGTCCAACTCACCCACTCCACCCAGCTCCACTGCCTCTTCAGCCCCTAATTCATCAAAAGCAGTCCCCCCCTCCTCCTCCTCCCCCCCTCCCCTTGTCATCAGTGAGCAGGACGTGCACAGACAGTTCTCCAGACTGAACCCGCGCAAGGCCCCCGGGCCGGACAGTGTGTCTCCCTCCACCCTGAGACACTGTGCGAAAGAGCTGGCTCCTGTCTTCACAGACATTTTTAACACCTCCCTTAAGCAGTGTCACGTGCCGACCTGCCTCAAATCCTCCACCATCATCCCTGTCCCCAAGAAGCCACGGATTACTGGACTTAACGACTACAGACCTGTAGCGCTCACCTCTGTAGTCATGAAGTCCTTTGAGCGCCTGGTCCTGTCTCACCTCAAGTCCATCACCACACCCCTCCTAGACCCGCTGCAGTTTGCCTACCGTGCTAACAGGTCTGTGGACGACGCAGTCAACCTGGCCCTCCACTCCATCCTGCAGCACCTGGACTCCCCGGGAACCTACGCCAGGATCCTGTTTGTGGACTTCAGCTCCGCATTCAACACCATCCGCCCCGATCTGCTCCAGGACAAGCTGTCCCTGCTCAACGTGCCTGACTCCCTCTGCAGGTGGATCACCGACTTCCTGACGGACCGGAGACAGCATGTGCGGCTGGGGAAGTCTGTCTCCGACTCTGTTAGCATCAGCATTGGATCACCCCAGGGCTGTGTACTTTCCCCCCTACTCTTCTCCCTTTATACCAACTCCTGCACCTCCTCCCACCAGTCTGTTAAGCTGATTAAGTTTGCGGACGACACCACCCTCATCGGGCTCATCTCCAACGGCGACGAGTCCGCCTACAGGGAAGAGGTGGCCCAGCTGGTGTCCTGGTGCAGCCACAACAACCTGCAGCTGAATGCTCTGAAGACAGCGGAGATGATTGTGGACTTCAGGAAAGTCACATCCCCCCTGCCCCCCCTCACCATCACAGGCTCTCCCATCACCATTGCAGATTCCTTCCGCTTCTTGGGCACCACCATCACCCGAGACCTCAAATGGGAGCCAACCATCAGCTCCCTCATCAAAAAGGCCCAGCAGAGGATGTTCTTTCTGCGGCAGCTGAGGAAGCTCAAGCTACCCACCAAGATGTTAGTGCAGTTCTACACGGCCATCATCGAGTCCATCCTCACCTCCTCCATAACTGTGTGGTATGCAGGAGCCACTGCCAGGGACAGACTAAGGCTGCAGCGCGTCGTGCGCACTGCTGAGAAGGTGATAGGCTGCGAGCTCCCATCTCTCCAGGACCTGTACATCTCCAGGACCCGAAGGCGTGCTGGCCGGATCATAGCCGATCCTTCACATCCTGGTCACGTGCTGTTTGCCCCCCTCCCCTCAGGTAGAAGGCTTCGGTCCATTCGGACTAAAACCTCCCGGCACATGTACAGCTTTTTCCCCTCTGCCATCAGACTGCTGAACACTAAGTGACTTTTGACTCTCGTGCACTATGTACAGCAGCTCAACCAGACTCATGTCAATCATCACTGTTTTTCTGTTGCATTATTGACTGCACTATGTGGTACTTAACATTATCTGCTACATGCTAATTTTTTAAAACTGCCTTGACTAGTACTACTCATTATTACTAGTATTATTATTATTATTACTTATTATTACTTATTTTTCTACACTTATTGCACGTTTCTAGTCCTTTAGTTTTTTAGTTTATCCCCTTTTCTCATTATGTTTTTAATGTTGCAGCATGGCACCGAGACAAATTCCTAGTTTGTGTATTACATGAACAATGACAATAAATCTGATTCTGATTCTTTAGAGACACATGGTTAAAATCCCCAAGTATGAAGTTTGGAGCCTCTGGAGAAATCAACTGCAACCGCTGTACCACATCAAAGACGGTGCTGGAGGCGGAGGCAGCGTCGGCCCTCGGGTGAATGTACACAGTCGTTATGAAAAGTTGGGGGAACTCGCGGGGCAGATTAAAAGGGCGTAGTGACACAGACAGCAGCTCCACATCCTGTGTACAGATGCGCTCTCTGACCGTGACGGATGTACAGTACTGTTTATTAATATATAAACATACGCTGCCCCCCTGACGTTTTTATTTTGAGAGACGGACACAGCGGTGAAAAGAGAGACGGGAGAAGGAAACGCGGAAAGCGTGGAGGCGTGAAATTGTGCCTGAGAAGAAGTCAGTTTGGTAACATTCCTCTTCCTTCTATGATTTTTGGGAACGTACAATCTCTGAGGAACAAGGTGGACAAAATTCAAGGGAATGTACGCTACCAGAAGGACTCTAAGAACTGCTGTGTCATGGCTTTCACCGAGTCTTGGTTTAATGCGCATGACCGAGACGCAGACCTATGGAATGACGGCTTTGGAGCACCACTGTGCTCGGATCGGCAGGAAGAGGTAACGGGGAAACGTCGGGGGGGGGGGGGGGGGGGGCGGCGTGTGTTTATACATTAATAAGCAGTACTGCACATCTGTCATGGTCAGAGAGCGCATCTGTACACCCGATGTGGAGCTGCTGTCTGTGTCACTACGCCCCTTTTATTTGCCTTGCGAGTTCCCCCAGCTTTTCATCACAACTGTGTACATTCATCCGAGGGCAGACGCTGACTCCGCCTTCAGCACCGTCTTTGATGTGGTCCAGCGGCTGCAATCAATTTCTCCAGAGGCGCCAAACTTCATTCTTGGGGATTTTAACCATGTTTCTTTAAAGAAGACACTTAGGACTTCCGGTCTGGACGCCATGGCGACTGCAGCTTAACACTGAAGCTCTCAGACCCAATCCAAGATAACACCTTGAAAATCAAACTTAACGGATTTTTGGAGGAGTGAAAATCAAAAGACAAAATCATCATGTCTAAAGGAAAACAGAAGAAACTGAAATTTTCCAGGCCAGGACACGTATCGGCCGGAGAATCTGAACTGGAAGATCTCCGTTCAGAAGACGAGGAACTGGTTGTAGCTAACAAAAAGGTTAGCTTAAAATCGCTTTTTGAAGAGCTACGACGATTTCGCCGAGAGGTTACGGCCGAATTTCGGGAATTCAGAGACGAATTAAAAAAGACAAACAGCAGAGTGGACCAGGCCGAGAACCGAATCTTGGAAGCAGAGGAACGAATAAAAGTGCTCGAAGATTCTGTGCTGGACCTACGCAAAAGACAAGCATCTATAGAGGCTAAGCTAACCGACCAAGAAGGAAGACAGAAGAGACAATATAAGAATTCATGGTCTGAAAGAAGGAGCCGAAAATGGTTTTAACTCAATGGCAGAATGCGTGGAATCTTTACTAAGAGAGAAATTGGATATTCCACAAACCACCGACTTGAGGATAGAAAAGGCACATCGTTCATTAGCCGCTAAGCCAGCAGCGGAAGCGCCCCCACGTTTGGTGTTGGTAAGATTTTTCCAGTTTCAAAATAAAACAAGAGGTTGTAAGACTGGCTTGGCAGAAAAAAGGATTTATGCACCAGGAGAGAAAAGTCTTCGTGGAACATGATTACGCCCCGGAGGTCCTTAAAAAGCGCAGGGAATACAATGACGCCAAAAAGGTACTACGTGAGAAGAAACTGCGCTTTCAGACGCCATTTCCTGCAAAGTTAAGGGTCTTCTACGGCGAAGAAACAGGTCTCTATAATTCGGCGGAAGAAGCAACAGCTGACATGGCGAGAAGAGGACTCCCAGTAACGGTATTTAAACCCACAGCAGACCCGAGTGAGAAGATCAAAGCGCAAACATGGACAACACAAAGACCTTCAAAATCCACGGGCCAGCAGCAGGAAACCCAGCACCAGAGCGTCGCGGATAAACTGGCCGTTTTCAGGTTGGAATAGCGACCTTTTTTTTTTGAGTCAATCTGCACATCCAACCCCCCTCCTACAAGGTAACAAACATTAAAGGAGATGCGTATTCAGCATGTGGTAAAACATTTCATGGAACAGTCATAATATTTGAAACAAATAAGTCCTTTTAATAAAAAAAAAAACAAAAACGTTAAAATAGAAATGTGACAATAATCCACATGTTCTCCCCACACTAACAAATACTGTTTTTGCGTGAATGTTTGCTGTGATGGGGGTGGGAGGGTGCACACAATTTCACAGGGTATAGGCATAAAGGGGAAAAAAAAAAATCATTACAAGTTCGGATTGGGTTCTGAAACTCACGTTAAAAGCATGGGACAACTTACAGGGGTAAGAGAGGGCCCTCAACACGTAACAGAGTTTGAGGAATTTCCCTCAGAGCCTACACTCCATCAAGGCTCTTCCAGGGTCTTTAAAAAGACCCCAGCTCAGGAAGTTCTTTTGACAGTTTTTTGTTTTAAAGTTTTATACACTATGTTCTTAATGTTTTTCTTGTTCTTAATATTCTTTCAGTTTCTGAGTAGCACAAAAGAGGGCCACCACACAGTTATACTAAACAAAACAACACAATGGAGAAACAGGGTGTAACCAAAATAATTTCATATAATGTAAAAGGAATCCTGAATCCAGTTAAAAGATCCAAGATTCTAGGCAAAATGAAAAAAGACAAAGCAGGAATAATATTTTTACAAGAAACCCACCTAACAGACGTGGAGCACACTAAACTCAGTAGACAAGGGTTTAAAATGATCTCTTCATCTTCATATAAGTCAGGGAGGAGGAGGGGAGTAGCGACATTGATATCTACCAAAATTACATTTGAAAAAAAATCAGAACACAACATTTGAAAAAAAATCAGAACACAAAGATAAAGAAGGGAGATACAGTTTGGTAACTGGGCGGCTAGAGGGAGAAGATATCACCCTGCTGAATGTGTATGCTCCCCCAGGGGCTAACTGGAAATTTTATAAAAATGTATTTGACCTAATGATAACTAAAGCTCAAGGTTTAGTGATATGTGGTGGGGACTTCAATCTTAGACTGAATCCATACTGGGATGCTTCTGGTAATTCTCCACATCAAAATAACACCCAAAGCAGGAAGACTCGGATGCTACTAAAAGAAGTGGGAATCTGTGATGTGTGGAGGGAACTCAACCCCAGTGTAAAAGACTATACATTTTACTCAACTCCACATTCATCTTACTCAAGGATTGACTATTTTTTTATGTTTAATAGAGACATTGGAAGAGTAGAAACATGTAAAATAGGACTGATGGATCTCTCTGACCACAGTCCGATCTACATGGACTTAAATATCCAAAAATACACAAATAATACATTTTCTTGGAGGTTAAATTCAAATGTCCTGAAAGGACCATTGAAAGATGAATTGGAATCAGATATTCTCAGATATTTGGAAGAAAACGATAATGGAGAAGTATCCCCTTTAATACTGTGGGATGCATGCAAAGCTGTAATAAGAGGAAAGATTATTGCAAAACTGGCAACCCAAAAGAAACTAAGACAAGAAAAACTATCCACATTAGAGTCAGAACTTAAGAACCTAGAAAAAGAACACAAAGGCAACACTCATTCTACTGACTCGCTCAAGATTAAGGAAATTAAAAACCAAATAAATGAGATCTACACAATAGAAATCCAGAAGAAACTTACATTTTTGAAACAAAAACACTATGAAGCAGGCAGTAAATCGGCAAAATTGCTAGCCTATAAATTGAGGAAACAACAAACAGAAAGAGCGATCTACAAAATCAGAGACCCAGTATCAAAGGAAATAAAATTCAGAATTCAGAATATTCTTAAAAGCTTCGAGAATTACTATAAGAACTTATACTCCCACAAAAAACATAAAAACGTATCCGAGGCATTCCTAAACACATTAAACCTTCCCCAACTTACAGAGTCACAAAATAAAACACTACTGTCAGAAATACAACCTAAAGAATTGGAAAAAGCAATTATGAAACTTAAAGCTAACAAATCCCCAGGAGCAGATGGCTATACAGCAGAGTGGTTCAAAACCTTTAAACAGCAACTATCTCCTCTCCTCCTGAAAACATTTAATTATGTCCTCCACACAGGGGAAATCCCCCCCCCCTCCTGGAGACAAGGGGTCATTGCAGTTATACCTAAACCTGAAAAGGATAAACTAGAGTGCTCCAACTACAGACCAATCAGTGTATTAAATCAGGACTATAAGCTTTTTACCATTATCCTTGCCAAAAGGTTAGAAAATATACTGACAGACCTAATTCATTTAGACCAAACAGGTTTTATAAGACAAAGACAGACACAAGACAACATTAGACGCACTTTACACATAATTCATCATATAAAAAAATATAACTTAAATGCAGTCATGTTGGGATTAGATGCTGAAAAAGCATTCGATTCGGTTGACTGGTCTTTTCTATATAGAATCTTATCCAGTTTCAATTTTCATAACAACTTCATTAGAACTATACAGGCATTATATAAAAAAACCAACAGCTAAAATAAGGATTAACGGTAATTTATCATCATCTTTTGAGCTGGAAAGAGGATGTCGTCAGGGCTGCCCCCTGTCTCCACTGCTCTTTGCAATCTTCATAGAACCTCTGAGCCAATGGATAAGACAAAATCAAAAAATTCAAGGTATTACACTTGGTCAGAAGGAACATAAAATAGCACTCTTTTCTGATGACATTTTAATATACCTAGGGCAGCCGGACACTTCTTTACCAGAACTAACCTCAGTTTTTTCAGAGTATGGAGATTTATCGGGGTACAAATTAAACATGCATAAAACCCAAGTTTTAACATTCAACTATGACCCAAATCATTATTCACTAAGCAAACTCAAAACTAACTGGGAGTTGGAATCTATGAAATATCTGGGGGTCAATATCCCGAAACAACTCAACAAAATTATAACACTAAACTATGATCCACTGGTGACAAAAATAAAATCCGACCTAGCAAGATGGACTATGATACCATTCTTGGGTACTGCACAAAGAATTGAAGCAGTCAAAATGAATATACTTCCACGTCTTCTATACCTTTTCCAAACAATACCGGTAGAACCTCCCAAAAAAACATGGCAGGAGCTGGACAGAAGGATCTCAAGATTCATATGGCAGGGCAAGAGACCTAGAATCAGATATAGAACCTTACAGCTAAACAAAGACAAAGGTGGGCTCGCGCTGCCAAATATCAGGGACTACTTTAAAGCCGCACAAATTAAAACTCTAGTAGAGATATGTAACCCAGTCTACACTGCACAATGGAAGTAGATCGAATGCCAAATAACAAGTGACATCCCCCTACAGGCGATAATAGGGAACAATGCCTTACCTAAACTTTTGAATAACACTAACCCGTGGATAGAGACCCCGCTAAAAATTTGGTTTAAGATAGTCAGAGAGAATCAAACTAAAGAACCCTATCGACTTCTGCAATGGATTGCCTATGATCAAGACTTTACTCCTAATAAAACAGACACCAGATTTAAAAAGTGGAAGGAGAAAGGGCTGATAAAATATCACAATTTTTTTTAAAGGGCAAATTTTAAGAAGTTTTGAAGATTTGAAAAAACAAGGTCTAATAAATCAAGACCTTTACAGGTTCTTCCAGCTTAGACACCACATAAACAATATACTTAAAAAGGAGGATTTGGAAAGGGCCCAGTCAGGTGTGCTGAAGGTCTTCTTAATGGCATATAAAGGGATCCCAGGGATCAGATACATTTCTAAAATATACCAAGGTCTTCAAGACTTAAAAGGAGACAACACATCATATATAAAAGAGAGATGGGAAAAAGAGGGGAATTTCACTTTACAACTGGAAATATGGGAAAAGCTAAATAAACAGCAATGGAAAAGTACCTCATCCCTGCAGTGGAGAGAATTTGGATGGAAAAACTTGGTAAGCTTTTTCAGAACACCTGCACAAAACAAATTTACCCATAAGGGATTGAACTGTTGGCGCTTGTGTGGTGAAAAGACTGCAAATCATTTTCATGTGTTTGGGTCATGCCCAGTTATCCACCAATATTGGACCAATGTACAGACAATATTGGGGAAAATATTCAAAATAACAGTCCCCCTTTTTTTTTTGTAACTTTGTACTTGGGTTTACTACCGGACTCACTGGAAAGACGAGGAGAAAAATACTTATTCAATGTTTTAATATTGGCAAGTAAAAAAGCTCTAACTAAAAAATGGATGTTGAAGGACTGTCCTACACCTGAAGATTGGATTAACGTGATCCAAGACATTTACTTGATGGAAAAGTTGACATTCGCACTGAGACAGGACATGGATGGGTTCATGAACTTTTGGCAACCCTGGATCGCATATGTGTCTTCCATTAGATCTAATCTTTGACAAATACCATTTCAATAATGGTTCCGCTCTTTGTTCCAACGCTACTCAGATGCTCTTTTACCTTTATTTACTTATTTTTTCTTTTTGTTTGTTTTTTGCTGGTTTGTTTGTTTGTTTGTTTTTATTCTCTTTAATTTCACTTTTTCTTTCACTTTAAAAAAAAAAGGGGGTGTTGTAATAATTATTCTTCCAATGTTGTCAGATATCAGAAAATAAGGGAACATGTGATCAAAATGTAAACAATGCATTGCTGTAACGACCTGTATACCCTTTACAAAAACTTAAATAAAGAAGACACTTAAAAACTTTTATCAGTATGTCTCCTGCCCAACCAGGCGAAAAAAGACATTGGACCCGTGCTATGGATCCAAAAAAGAGGGCCTATAAATCACTCCCCTTTCCCTCTGTAGGATCCTCAGATCACAACTGTGTACATTTGCTGCCCACATATAAAACTGCTCCCAGAAGAGGCAAGGTGGAGACGAGAGACACTGATGTGTGGACAGAGGATTCAGTGCACAGCCTCCAGGAATGCTTTAACTGTACAGACTGGGAGATGTTCACACTGGCCTGCGGGGATGATTTGGACTCTTTGGTGGACGTCACAGGCTCATACATGCCTTTCTGTAAAAATAAGATTGTTCCACGTAAACGTGTCAAAATATATCCCAACAACAAGCCATGGGTTACTAAATCAGTTAAATCCTGCTTACAGAGGAAAGCACTTGCCTTTAAACAGGGGTCTGTTTCTGAGCTACAGGTTGCCACAAAAAAGCTGAAGTCCGAAACTTTAAGAGCAAAACAGAATTATAAATCAGAATTGGAAAGCAAGATGGCAACAAAGAAACTTGGTTCAGCCTGGGCCAGTATGAAAACTATTGCAGGCCTTCAGAGCACAGAGCGCAGTAATCGTGTGTTTTTAGATGGTTTTAATTCAGACACAGAGCTGGCTAATGCTCTTAATTGTTTTTATGGTCGTTTTGACTCCTTTGATTTTAGCACAGAAACCCAAGATTTGAAACAGAAACTCAAAGCCAATCAGCACTTTAATATTGAGGTGCAGGATGTTAAAAGGGCGTTCTGCGCTGTAAAAGTGAACAAAAGTTAGGGCCCTGATAATATATGTGGGCGCTTGGTAAAGTCCTGTGCACATGAACTGAGTCCTATATTTCATTACATTTTCAATAAGTCCTTACAGACACAACATGTGCCTAAGATCTGGAAAGAAGCCGTGGTTGTTCCCGTTCCAAAATCCAGCTGTCCTAAAATGGTGAACAACTTTAGACCAGTTGCTTTGACTTCAATTTTAATGAAAATTTTTGAAAAACTGATCAGATGTGAGGTCCTAAAGCAGACTGAGCATGCATTGGATCCTCTGCAGTTTGCCTATAGGCCTCACAGAGGAGTGGAGGATGCCACTGTCACTCTGTTTAACATGCTTTTTAAACATCTGGATTTTAATGGGACACACGCCAGGCTTTCATTTGTGGGCTTTTCCTCCGCCCTCACTGAGGAGCTCATTTAGCAGCAGACTACATCATCCCAGGTGCACAACCGAGAGGTTTCGTAGGTCCTTCCTACCAACGGCTGTCAGACTGTACAACCTAAGCAGGGCTGCTCGCAGAGATAGCAAAAAGACGTAACAAACTAATAGTTTTTTTGAATGCAAAAGATGCAATAGACTTACACAATGGTCCTCTCCGGCATACAACTAGGAACATACCGGTCGCTATGGAGGGTGAGAATATGTATGGGCACATAATCATACCATGTAGGATAACTAAATAGACGGTTGTGCTGTTTCATCCCACCTAGCAACAATGCTCTGCACTGTGTGTGTTTATATATTTTCATATTTATTCCATCTAGCTACAATGCTCAGCACTGGGTGTGTTTATATTTATATATCTATATATTTATTCCATCTAGCTACAATGCTCCGCACTGTGTTTTTATATATCTACATATTATTCCATCTAGCTACATTGCTCCGCACTGTGTGTGTTTATATACTTGCATATTTATTCCACCTAGCTGCAATGCTCCGTACTGTGGGTGTTTATATATTTACATATTTATTCCATCTAGCTACAATGCTCTGCACTGTGTTCATATATTCATATATTTATTCCATCCAGCTACAATGCTCTGCACTGTGTGTCTGTGTGTGTGTGTGTATATATAGTATATTTTATAGTAATATGTACATATGTATATTAGCTGCTCTTGCTTGCTTGTTTTTTTTTTTCTTGCCTTCTGATTGTTGCTCTGAGTGTTGCTATCCCTGTGCTGTTGCAATCCTGGAATTTCCCCGTTGTGGGACTAATAAAGGCTTATCTTATCTTATTCTTAATACAATCCAACCTTATATCTTAGTTGAAAGGCTCCTGCAACAATTTGATTTGAGCAATAATCTGGTGGGTTGGATTCTGGATTTCTTAACCAACAGGACGCAGAGAGTAAGGGTCAATGGTACATTGTCTGACCTAAAGTGCTCTTCTACTGGCTCTCCTCAGGGGTGTGTGTTGTCACCACTACTCTTCATCCTGTACACAAACATGTGTCGGAGCAGACATGACAACAGACACATAAAGTATGCTGATGACTCAGTTATTGTCAGTCTCCTCCAGGATGGTGAGAGAGGCCACGGCCCAGTAGTTGATGATTTTGTTCACTGGTGTGAGGATTCCTACCTGCAGCTGAAAAACGACAAAAACTAAAGACATGATTATTGACTTTAGGAGGAAAACTCCCAGGCACAAAGTCACCGTACTAAAAGGGCAATCAGATTGTGAGGGCATCTCCTGTGCACAGCCCTCTTCAGATCACCCCACAGATGTTTGATCAGATTCAGGTCTGGACTCTGGCTAGGCCATTCCAAAACCTTAGTCTTCTTCTGGTGAAGCCATTCTTTTGTTGATTTGGATGTGTGCTTTGGGTCATTGTTGTGCTGAAAGATGAAGTTCATCTTCAGCTTTCTAGCAGAAGCCTGAAGGTTTTGTGCCAGCAGTGACTGGTATTTGGAACTGATCATAATTCCCTCCACCTTGACTAAGGCCTCGGTTCCAGCTGAAGAAAAGTAGCCCCAAAGCATGATGCTGCCACCACCATGCTTCACTGTAGGAATGGTGTTCTTTTGGTAATGAGCAATGTTGTGTTTCCGCCAAATATAACTTTTGGAATTATAGCCAAAAAATTCAACCTTGGTTTCATCAGAACAGAACACATTTTCTCACATATGTTTGGGAGATTTCAAATGTGTCTTTGCAAAGTGTAGGTGGGCTTGAATGTTTTTCTTAGTTAGATGAGGCTTCTGTCTTGCCACCCTACCCTGTTGCCCAGACATATGAAGAAGACGGGAGATTGTTGTCACATGTACTAAACAGCCAGTACTTGCCAGAATTTCCTACAGCTCCTTCAATGTTGCTGTCGGCCTCTTGGCAGCCTCCCTGACCAGTTTTCTTCTTGTCTTTTCATCAATTTTGGAGGGATGGCCTGTTCTTGGTAAAGTCACTGTTGTGCCATCCATATTTTCTCCACTTCATGATGACTGTCTTCATTGTGTTCCATGGTATATTTAATGCCTTGAGATCCCTCTGATGCTTTGGAAGTTCTCTACGGACCATGGCTTGTGCTTTAAGATGCGAGTACAAAAATATCAGGAAAAGCCTACTAGAACAGCTGAACTTTGTTTGGGGTTAATCAGGGGCACGTTAAATGGTGGCAGGTGTGTGCTGACTCCAATTTATCATGAGTTTGAATGTGATTGGTTAATTCTGAACACAGCCACATCCCTAGTTATAACAGGGTGTGCATATTTGTGCAAACCAGGTTATTGTAAGTTTTTTATTTTTCCCCTTAAAAGATTTCAGTTTGTTTTTCAATTGAGTTGTACAGGTTATAGGTTACATTTAATGGTGGAAAAAGTTTTGAAATGATTTGTCTTGATCTCATTTTTTCACATCACAAAATCCCAGCATTTGACCAGAGGTGTGTAGACTTTCTATATCCACTGTAATAATAAATATCAAAAATACAACTTTAGGGGTTAGTTCCTTGATTTTCAGAGCTACAGCATTTTTTTTTTTACCTCATGCATAAAGTGGCACTTTGAATTTCATCTGAATGTTTACTTAAATACTCAGCTCCAAAGTTTTGCATAAACTTGCACTTAAAACTTCAGAATGCATGTTTCATGGTCCTGACCAGTGAAATGCTGCTAATGTTGCAAAATTTAAAATAAAAAAAAAGCAGCAGTGTTGCACAACTGAGTCAGAGTTGTAATATATTCTTTGACTTTTAGATTTGTGGTTTTATATGTGTGCAAAATGCAGCCAGTCATTTCCAAAGTATTTTCTGTACTTTTGTGTTTTAAATAAGAGAGACGGTATCGGGTTTGGATCGGTATTGGTTGATACTCAAAGTCACAGTATTGGTATCAGCATCGGACTTGAAAAAAGTGGTATCGGCTCATCCCTAGTATTTATACAGTATCTACGTACATGTATATATCCAGTAAATTTATGTATTTTTCCATGTAATCTTGTGACTGCATTATTTTAATTGCTTTTTATCCTACATCGTTCGTTTCCACTTCAAAATGCATCATAAATGTTAAATATATCTTATTATACCTAACTCAGTACTGCTCACCTGTTGAAATATATATATTTTATGGCTTATATAACCCTATTACTACAATATGGCACCTGTTAATCAATTTTTGGCAACTGATCACTTTTTGCCATGGCAACGGCATTGGTTTGTCTGTCTCTTAGCAACATCACTCCAAAATTTATCAATGTATTTTGATGAAATTTTCAGGAAAGGTGTGTAATGACATGGGGAACAGATGATTACATTTTTATGGTGATCCGGACCACCACTTGGATCCAGGAATTTTGAGGAAAAATTGGTGTCAACTTGGTTAAATTTTACTTTTGCTGGTACACCAGAATTTCTGTAGCTAAGTTACCTCATACTATTTATTTGTTATTTCAATAAATCTTATAGAAGGAAACTTGAATTAGTATTTTTCATCAATATCAAAGGCAGAAATGTTGCATTTAGAAAACTGCTGCATTTCTAACAATGTGAGCCCCGGCTTTTGTGGTGTTACCAAAGTACTTGACTTTCGTTTTGTAAACTTTACATATTACATGTGTCATGTCTAGCGCTTTCTTTCCCAGAATGTTGTAGAAACAAAAATACACCCACACACTTGCCTTCATTGAAGATGGGACTGGCTGAATTTCTTGCTGCTCCATTTTTTCTTTATTCTGACTACTCTGCATGGTTCTCCTGCGTCGATGGCATTACTTTTTTGTAAATTTGCAGTTTTCTGAAGAAAATTTTGCACCTTTTTTTGCAATAATATTGTACATTTTTTTTCTAGTAAATTTGCAACTGTAAATTTGCAGTTTTTCTCGTAAATTTGTTATTTTTCTTTTCTTATAAATCTGACTTTTTCATGAATTTGCAGCGTTTTTCAAGTAAATTTGCAAATTTCTGCAAAAAAAAAAAGCAAAGTTTTGTATCTTTTATCAGGTGAATTTATGAAATTGTTCGTGTCAATCTGCAATTTTTTCCAGTAAATTTGCAAAGCATTTCTAGTAAATTTGTGATTTTCTTTTCTTGTAAATTACTTCTTTCATAAGTTTGCAACTTTTAACAATTAACTTGGAATTTTTTTCTAAAAATATGCAACTTCTGCATTTGACTGTTTTTGTAAAATTGCAACTTTTTTCTCTGTAAAGTTTCAACATTGTTCACGTAAATTTGAAAAATTTTGCCTAGTAAATCTTAAACTTTTTTCTAAATTTGCAGTTTTCTTAAGGCAAAATTTTGCATCTTCATCTATCCATCCATCTTCTTCTGCTTACGGGGGGGTGGCTGGAGCCTATCCCAGCATCTTTGGGCGAGAGGCAGGGTACACCCTGGACAGATCGCCAGTCCATCGCAGGGTCAACACAGACAGACAGACAACCATTCACTCTCACAGTCATACCTAAGGACAATTTAGAATCCCCAGTTTGATGGCAATTAACCTAATAAAAGTTGAAAATTTTTAAGACAGTTCCAAATGTAGAAGAAAAATGTTGCAAATTTCTGGGGAAAAAGTCACAAATTTACAAGGAAAGCATTACAAATTGTTGAGAAAAAGTTGCAAGATTACAGTAAAAAAGTGGCAAATTTGCAAGAAAAAAGCTACAATTTTACAAGAACCCCCCCCCCCCCCCCCCAACACACACACACACACACACGTTTCCCCAGTTTGATGCCAATTAACCTAACCTCCTCGGTGGCGGAGTGGTTAGCACTGCAGCAGCACAGCAACACTCACCCTTGGCCAGGGGAACTTGTGTTCGATCCCAGCCCCCGACCAACAGTGATCAATGTGGAGTTTGCATGTTCTCCCCGTGTCTGCGTGGGTTTACTTCGGGATTTCTCCGGTTTCCTCCCACACGCCAAAAACATGCAATTTTGCATCTTTTTTCAGGTAAATTTGTATTTTTTTCTAGTAAATTTGCATCTTTTTTCTGTAAATTTGCAAAACATTTACAGTAAATTTATGATGTTCTCTTCTTACAAACTTTTTTGGTGAAGTATGGTTAGGTTACTTTATTAGTACCCTTAGGTAGACTTGTTTTGCAGCCAGTAAGATCATGACACCTATTAACACAGAAGAAAATACAGGCACAACATGAAAAAGACCTACCACATATGTCAAAAACAAGTGATGAAAACAATGAAACAGTAAAACAGGCAGATGATAAAATGATAATGTACTCAAAGTTCCTCTAAAACAAAGATAAAAGATAAAATCACAGTTGAATAACTTTGGAACTGGGCCAGGATAAGATCCATTAAACAGACAGATAAAATGTACAAATAAATGAATAAATATGTGCAAAATGTGACTACAGCTTGTTCAGTGCTGTTACAGCAGCTGGAACAAAGCTGCATCCGTGCAGTTTTGTTTTGCATCTTGGGGCTAAAAACCTTCATCCAGAGGGAAGAAGCTGTAAGTTACTGTGTAGGGGGTGAAAGACATCAATTAAAATGGAGGTGTCAGAATCTGCCCTTTGGGCAGATGGAAATTTAAAAGGAAGACTCAACGTAGGAAGGGATTAGGTGCAATATAATTTATTAACAAAAACCAGGACAAAATAAAGCAGCACGTGGGCTGAAAACAAAACTAAGCTTGGCAGGCAAAAACTCAAAGCAAGGCGAGGCAAGAACAAAACTTATATGGCAAACTCTGGAACAAGGACGAGGAATACTGACATGGAGACTAGGCAGGATAATTGACCATGACCTTTCAACGAAACAAAGACAGACTCGCATATATAGGAGAGGGAATGTGAAGAGGGAGGACACAGTCCATGGACAGATAATTTTTTCACACATAAGGAGTTATGCAGAACTCCTTATAAGACCTCCTTATACAAAGATATAGAGTGATGATAATCAAGTCAGTGGCGGTAATGCACCTGTAAGCTGGTTGCCAACCCCCAATCAAATCTGAAAGAAGAAGTACAATTATCAAGACACAGGTACAGCTGAGAACAATCAAGGGCTGAACAGTGCACACATGAGGGAGAGTGGCTATAGGTACAGAAACATGAGGGACTGGGGACAGTAGGTAGACAAAAATACCACAGGACCACAATGAAGACACTAGAGACAGACGGGGTGATACAGGAGGCAATAACTCTAATAAACTAGAAAAGCACTCATAGAGCGCATACCTCCGCCAAGGCTCCTTCTGTTTGTCATGGATCACCTCCAAAATGTAATGGATAGATGGTGTGTAGGCCTATAGCCACTTGTGGTGAAAATGGCATCAAAGTCTGTCCATCAGTTTTGGAGTATTGTTGCTAACACACTGTGACAAGATAAGAGCCTTGGCTGAGGTATGCATTCTCAGATCATCACCAAAATATAATGAGTTCCTCTGTAGCCCAAGAACCACCTCTGGTGAAAATTTCATCCAAATCCATCCAGTAGTTTTTGTGTAATCCTGCTGCACAAATACAAAGAAAGCCCTTGGCGGAGGTATGCACTCTCAGATCATCACCAAAATGTAATCATCTGTTCCCCGTGCCATTACACACCTTTCCTGAAAATTTCATCAAAATCCATTCATAACTTTTTGAGTATTGTTGCTAACACACTGTGAGAAGATAAGAGCCTTGGCTGAGGTATGCATTCTCAGATCATCACCAAAATCTTATCATCTGTTCCCCGTGCCGTTACACACCTTTCCTGAAAATTTCATCAAAATCCGTTCATAACTTTTTGAGTTATGTTGGTAACAGACAGACAGACAAACCCCGGTCAAAACATTACCTCCTTGGCGAAGGTAATCATCATAATAATACACATAGGGCAAAAGAGGTGATACAGGGGATGATGAACATGATTGAAGACATAAATGACAAACCATAAGACCAATAATAATAATCATAGATAATTAAAGGGAAAACCAAGGAACTCAAAAAGAATATATAAAGCGTGGGCACGGTCTGACATAATCCCCTTTTAAGGCGTGGATTCCAGACACCCCTAAAGAAAAGTAAACAAAGGAACACTAAAACAGGCGGGAGGATGGGGACATGGCACGGTGGGGAAAAAAAACAAAATACAGGAATGTCCGTCCGTCCCACTTTTGTGAAATCAACTCGTCCTACAGTTTTGGTCTGATTGTTTTGAAACTTGGGACCATGGATTGATATGCACTGAGGATGTGCATATTGCAATTTGGTTCTAATCGGATGATTTTTGCGTGAATTGTAGCCCCTAACTTATGACCTCCTATTTCACCTCACTTCACAGACAGTCAATCAATCAATCAGTCTTTATTTCGGATAGAATAAAAGTACAGATTAAAAGAAACAGAATAATATAACAAAGGGGGAAAGAAAATCCAACAAGGTCAAATTAGACAATAACTCCTCTGATTATACAGTTCAACATAAGTTATCCGAAATGGGTGATGGCTGAAGCCACAGCTTATATTGCCCACCCATATTCCATCCAAGAATTCAAAAGAAAAACAAACAAGAGCGATTACAATTCAGAACAAAGCTAAAACAAAATGTGACCAAAAAAAAAAAAAAAAACAACTAAGCAACAACACAACGCAGACTGGATATGACAATCCTTATGTGATTTTACATGTCATCTTGTATATATGTTTGGAGTATTTCTTCCTTTAGTTTTTGTTTAAATTGTCCAAGCGTTGTGCATGATTTTAATTCAGGTCCAAAATCATTCATAATCTGACTCCTTGCACTGAAACACAGTGTTGCTTGGTGGTAGTTCTCACTGAAGGTTTTTGAAATATACATGTTCCTCTGAAATGATATTGTTTCTCCCTTATTTGGAACAGCTTTTGGATATTTGCAGGCAGTGATAGATTCTTCACTTTAAACATTATTACTGCAGTTTTAAAGTCAACCAGATCTTTCAACTTGAGAGCTTTTTATTTAAGAAAAAGTGGGTTTGTTGGTTCCCTGTAAGCAGCTTTGTTTATTATTCTAATAGCGCTCTTCTGAAGCATAAAGACTGGATATATGTTTGTTTTATATGTATTTCCCCATACTTCAGTACAATATGTCATGTATGGGAGTATTAATGAATGATACAAGGTATATAGTGTGGGTTGATTCAACAAATATTTCACTCTGTGTAGTTGCAATTGATTTGGATATGTTACCTTTAATATAATTAATATGTGACTTCCAACACAGTTTATTATCAATTATTACACCAAGAAATTTAGTTTCGGATACCCTTTCAATCTCTACACCATTTACACTGAGTTTAGATACTAAGTTGTTGTGATGGTTGTTAAAAACTATAAATTTTGTCTTACTTAAATTGAGCGTTAATTTGTTTGAATCAAACCACACTTTAAGCTTTCCTAATTCCTTTCTGAGTGTATCCAAAAGTTGTTCCAAATTGCTTCCACTGCATAATAAATTAGTGTCATCGGCAAACAATATTAAATCCATTTTTTTCTGAAATTTTACATATATCATTTATATACATATTGAATAACAATGGCCCCAAAACTGAACCCTGTGGGACTCCACAAGTAACCTTCAGTAACTGTGAGTTTTTGTTACCAACACATACATACTGATATCTATTCTTTAAGTAACTGCATAACCAGGACAGTGCTCCCCCCCCCCCCCAATACCACAATTTTGTAGTTTCTTTAACAATAAATTATGATCCACTGTATCAAATGCTTTTTTAAGATCCAGGAATACCCCAACTGAATACGCTTTATTTTCAACGGCAGTTGATATTTTTTCTATAAATTCCATTAGAGCAAATGCAGTTGTCCTCTTGTGTCTGAACCCATATTGCTGCTCACACAATAAATTATTCTTCAGTATGAAAAGTATCTTGAAAATTTGCGGCAATAGTGAAATTGGTCTATAGTTTGAAAGTTCCCCTCTGTCACCCGTCTTGTATATCGGAATTACTTTAGCTATTTTCATTGCATTGGGAAATATACCTGTTTGGAGAGACAGGTTACAGATATACGTCAGTGGTTTCACTAAGCATTCAATAATAGTTTTGACTAAGAGCATGTCAATACCATCACAGTCCGTAGATGTTTTACTTTTAAACGATTTAACAATTTCAATGACCTCTCTCTCGTCTGTGTTCTTTATGAAAATGGAGTCTTTTATAGCAGTGTTTTTGCTTATTGTTTCACCTGTGGGTGCCGTAATGTGTATTTCTTGAGCCAAATTAGGACCAATGTTAACAAAATAGTTATTAAATTCATCTGCAGGTGAAGCTGCATTCACACACTGAGTCGTTTTATTATTTTTTGAAAAATTGGTTGGGTAGCTTGTATTTCTGTTTTTATTTCCAAGAATATTGTTAAGTATTGTCCATGTATTTTTAATATTTTCTCTGTTTTTCTCCAGTTCTTTACTGTAATAGTCTCTTTTACTACATCTTATTATATATGTTAACTTATTTTTGTATGATTTATACCGCTGCTCTGCTTCTTTTGTCCTTTTCTTTAGAAAAGCTTTATATAATAATTTTTTCTTTTTACACGCCTTTTGTAATCCTTTGGTTAACCATGGCTTATGGGCAAATTTACTAATGGACAATTTTTTTCATAAAGAGTGGTTACAATGTTTATAAATGTGTCATAGGCTTCATTTATATCTGATACATAGACTTTTGTCCAGTCTTGCTTCAGCAAGTCTTCTTTAAAAGAACTGATTGCATTTTGTGATTTGTATCTGAACGATTTTAAAAATTTTTCTGTATTGGCCCCCGTGTGGCCATGGATAAGTGCAAAGGTTGGCAAATGGTCACTTATATCATTTATTAATAATCCACTTTCTATTTTCTTATCAATAATATTAACAAACAGGTTGTCAATAAGAGTAGCAGTGTGAACTGTGATTCTACTGGGATGTGTTATTGTGGGATATAGACTCATACTGTACATAGAATTCATGAACTCTGTAATTACATTTTGTTGATATGGATTTAGTAAATCAATATTGAAATCTCCACAAATTACTACCATTTTCTTACTAGTAATATTATTGTACAGCTCGACTAATTTATCTCTGAATTTCTCAATGCAAGTTCCCGGCGTTCTATATATACAACTTATAATTAGATTTTTTGTTTTATCTTGGTCAGTCTCAACAGTAACGCATTCCAAAATCCCTGGTAGTGCAAAGGACATTCCATTTACAAGCTTACACCTATACAGGTCATCAATATACAGTGCAACACCACCACCCTTTTTTTGAGATCTGTTAATATGAAACATCTGATAACCCTCTATTGCCCTCAGGGGAGCCTGCTCTTCATTAAGCCAAGTTTCAGAGACTGCGATAGCTGTAAATTTTCTGTCTAGCTGTTTTAAATAGTCCTGAATCTGTGGAAAGTTTTTGTTAAGACTTCTGCTGTTGAAGTGTATTATTGATAGTTTACCATCTAGTTGCACTTGACTTTTGAATTGCTTTTCGGTGTAATATTCACAATGATTATGAATATTATTGAAAAAAAAGTGGTTATCAGGATCAATATCATTTTCCATCTCTTGTAGTTTATGTTCAGCATAATGGCATATTTTCAGAGTTTGAATTTCCTCACTCTGTGTCAAATGACTTCCTCCAAATGGGGATAATTGATGTCTACTCAAGTCAGTCATAAGTTTTTTTGTTTGTTTTGTTTATTTTTTTTAAAGTACATTGACATGGTATGTCAAAAGAACTATTCTTGCCGTGTGTGTGGATATGGATTTTTATAGTCTCTTAATTTTCTTAATCAGTGTTCATCTGTATTTATTTAAGTCAGTAACATCCCTGATTAATATACTCTTTGCTTCCTCAGGTGTTCCATTTAGTTTGATCCAAACTCTACAATTTCTTGTCCATGTTGCCTGTATCTTATTTTGTCTTTTCAGCATCCGTGCTTGCCGTGCTATTTCAGCATTAGTTTTTGTTAGATGTTCATTTAGGTAAACTTCTGTTCCCCGTAGTTTTCTGGCCTGCCTCAGTATGTCATTCTTTACCCTTCTGTTCACAAAGCGCATCACAATTGATTTCTTTGTTTTATTATCTTTTCTGGGTAAAGCATGACAGGCTAAAAATTGCATTTGCTTCGACCTTTATATTTCTACTATTAAGGAACTGAAGCACCTGGTTTTCCAGGGAGACTGATTCACTTGTGGGAGCATCCTCTCCTCTCAATCCTGCTGTAGCATGAGCATATGATTGGTATTTAATGTCTAGTCCACTTATAATTAAATCATCCATACGAGAATATTGTTCAAGATCCTCGACGCGTCGCTCCAAGTCTGTAATTTTTTTGTCTTTTTCCTTAATTGTTAATTTTAATTCTCGGACTTCTTCCATTAGCTCTATTATTTTAGCCTGCTGACTAACCACTTTGGTCAGTTCTTCTGACAAGAAGTTCAGAGATTTTTTGATCTCTTTCCTCCTTCTTTGGTGGCATTTTTACTGACCTGTGGATAGTAAAACAGTCTCTGCTGGTGTCGCCGGTATCCGATCCGACCAACCTCAAATCCAGCTGGGCCTCAGCTAGCCCCCTCCGCTGCTAGTCCTGCTGCTTACCGCTGCCGTAACCAAGCTCCTGTCCAGCTGGGGTCCCGGAAGCTCCTCCACCGAGTCCCGCCGCCCACCGCTGCTGTAGCCGAGCTCTGATCCTGCTTCTGTCCAGCTGAGGTCCTGGTAGATCCTCCGCTGAGCCCCGCCACCTACCGCCATCTGCCTCAGTAGTTCCTCCGCCGAGCCCCGCCGCTGCAACTGGGCTCCGACTCCGGCTGTGGCCCCGGTGGTCCTCCACTGGTCCCCGTCTCCCACCACCGCTGCAGTTGAACTCCGATCCGGCTCCCGTCCAACTGCTGCCTCGGCTTGTTCCTCCAGCAAGCCCCAATCACCGGGGACAGAGTCGCTTCTCCGTGTCGGTGCTAGGTGCTACGACTTGCTATGGCGTTAGCTAGTCGTAGCATTAGCATTAGCTAGTCAGAAAGCAGAAACGGAACCAGAACCTTCTCCGGGTCAGTTTAGTTGTCGTCCTACAAACATTCCTCACATCTGTTGATGACGGAGAAAAGTCTTCTTTGGACAGCTTTTACACAAATCCTCGGTTCGGGCCTTAAAGTTTCCCTGGTCCGGCCGCCATCTTGCTGAATGCAAACAGTAGCTGTCTTGTGAAATCAACTCCTACAGTTTGGTTTTGATTGTTTTGAAACTCGGTACCATGGTTTGATATACTCTGATGATGTGCATATTGCAATTTGACTCTCACCAAGTGACCCTGAGGTCAGAGGTCAGATTTTCCCCTAAATCTTCTAAACACAATAACTACTGAAAGAAATGATGTAGACTTTTCAAATACAGTAGTTGTATCTAATACACATCTTGGACGACTTACACCCTCACCTAACTATATGTAATTACTACTATACTACTATAACTATAATGTACTATAACTACTATAACTAAAACGTAATCAAATTGAATGGTCAAAAGATACAAGTCTAGAATGAGTTAACATTAAGTTGTCAGCCAATATGACCTTGTCTTTTATTTGGGGTTGGACCTTCCTGTGGTAATGTATCGTCACTTCCTGTGTTGCTGTCTGTCTGTAGTTTGCTCTCCTCGTTCTCCCAAGGAGTTTGCCTTTAATTGTATTTTAATCAACTTTTTTCCATCTACTGTTAGCTCTCCCTTCTGTTTATCAAGCCTCCTGCACCTGTGTGCCCACTCAGTGTCATCTAATCACCCTCTTTAGCCTTCTGTTCACCTTTCATCGGTGTTTTTGTTAGCTTCGGGTTAGCCACTAGCTGTGGCTACTAGCTGTCCTTCCCCTTCTCTGGTGTGCTCTCTCTGTCATATGTTTAGCTACACCTCTGCCTCTTTTAGAGATAATGGTAAATGTAATAAATGTTGTCTTTTTGGGGCGCTCGAGATGAGGTTGTCTGATTTGGAATCCCGGATCCGCTGCATTGAAACACTGTTTGCACCAGTTAATCTTGACGAACGTCCCCTAGCTGCAGCGGTGCTCCCTAGCATAGTGCGACCTGCTAGCGGCCCTCCGGTCCTCAGCAGCGAGGAGACTGGGTGGGTGATGGTGAGAAGGAAGCCTAGCCGCAAGGCCCCGGTTAACCACCAACCTGTTCATGTTTCTAATCGTTTTTCCCCGCTCAGTGACACACCCGCTGAGGAAAAAAGTGATCATTGGCGACTCTGTAGTCAGAAACGTGAACCTAGAGACTTCAGCGGCCATAGTCAAATGCATTCCTGGGGCCAGAGCAGGCGACCTCGAGTCAAATTTGAAAATGCTGGCTAAAAGTAACTGTAAATACTCCACAATTGTTATCCACGCCGGCATTAATGACATCCGACTCTGGCAGTCAGAAGTCTCAAAACTTAACGTGGAATTGGTGTGTGACTTTGCAAAAACAATGTCTGCCTCTGTAGTATTCTTTGGGCCCCTCCCCAAAATGACCAGTGATGACATGTTTAGCTGCTTGTCATCCTTGAATCGCTCGCTGTCTGTGTGGTGTCCTGCAAACAATGTGGGCTACATTGACAATTGGAGCTCATTTTGGGGAAAACCTGGTCTTATGAGACGAGACGGCGTCCATCCCACTTTGGATGGTGCGTCTCATTTATCAAATAATCTGGCATCATTTTTATCCAAATTTCCAAAACCTTGACAACTCAGAGTTGGGACCAGGAAGCAGAGTCGCAGTCTTACACGCCTCTCTGCAGCTCCTCTTCATCCGCCACCCCTCAACTTAGCCCCTGTCTTCCCCATCAGAGAATCATTGCTCCCTCCAAAGTAAATAAAAATATAATGTATAAGCATCCCAAAGTGATTAAACAAAAAGTTGGTAAAAAAAAAAAATAAATAAACATGAAGCCTCTAAATTGAATGAGTTGGCCTCTGTTCCGCCTCATAATTTAAAAATTAAATGCGGTTTTTAAATATTAGGTCTCTAACTCCCAAGTCTCTGTTAGTCCATGATCTGTTAATTGATCATCAGATTGATTTAATATCCCTTACAGAGATTTGGTTAGGGCAAAAGGATTATGTTGGTTTGAATGAATCAACTCCCTCTGGTTATTTAAACTGTCAAAATCCCAGAAGTTCTGGTCGTGGAGGAGGAGTAGCAACAATTTACCATTCCGAATTACTAGTTAATGTAAAGCAAAAAACACGTTATAATTCCTTTGAGGGCCTGGTCCTCAGTATTGGGCATTTTAGCAATTTTAGGCTAAACCCAATTTTATTTGCCGTAGTTTATAGTCCCCCATCAACCTACTCAGAGTTTTTATCTAAATTTGTCGAATTCTTAGCTGATTTAGTGCTGAAATCAGATAGAATAATTATAGCAGTGTGGGGATGTGTGGAAAGGATGAGGCTGAGTTATTTCTCAAGTTCCATTTATTTCTCAACACACTCTCCAACATTCAAAATCAGTAAAGAGACCGAACCCCCCAACATCTGCTAGTCTTATACCCCTGACATCAAAGCACAAAATCCCATTGTCTTTAAATCCCAAACACAATGCATCCCCCCCTGCAGTTCCCATCTCCTTCACCCAAACCTGGGTGATAAGATAAGATAAGATAAGATAAGCCTTTATTAGTCCCACAACGGGGAAATTCCAGGATTGCAACAGCACAGGGATAGCAACACTCAGAGCAACAATCAGAAGGCAAGAAAAAAAACAAGCAAGCAAGAGCAGCTAATAAACATATGTACGTATTACTATAAAATATATATATATACACACACACACAGACACACAGTGCAGAGCATTGTAGCTGGATGGAATAAATATATGAATATATGAACACACAGTGCAGAGCATTGTAGCTAGATGGAATAAATATGTAAATATATAAACACCCACAGTACGGAGCATTGCAGCTAGGTGGAATAAATATGCAAGTATATAAACACACACAGTGCGGAGCAATGTAGCTAGATGGAATAATATGTAGATATATAAATATATAAACACACCCAGTGCTGAGCATTGTAGCTAGATGGAATAAATATGCAAATATATAAACACACACAGTGCAGAGCATTGTTGCTAGATGGAATGAAACAGCATAACCGTCTACTTAGTTATCCTACATGGTATGATTATGTGCCCATACATATTCTCACCCTCCATAGCGACCGGTATGTTCCTAGTTGTATGCCGGAGGGGACCATTGTGTAAGTCTATTGCATCTTTTGCATTCAAAAAACTATTAGTTTGTTACGTCTTTTTGCTATCTCTGCGAGCAGCCCTGCTTAGGTTGTACAGTCTGACAGCCGTTGGTAGGAAGGACCTACGAAACCTCTCGGTTGTGCACCTGGGATGATGTAGTCTGCTGCTAAATGAGCTCCTCAGTGATCAGGAAATCCTTCATGTCCATCTCTTTGCATATCAAAAGGCCAACTCTCCCATCCTCCTCATCTCCCTAGGAGGTCCAGACCTTTTGTTCCTCTTCAGACGTGAAGCCAAAAATAAGCACACAGTCATATGCATGTGGGCCTGTGAAACTACATATGTGCACCACAGTAGGGGACTTTAATATACATGTAGATGTAGATAGCGATTGCCTTAATTTGGCATTTAATTTTAGACTCGATTGGGTTTTCTCAGAAAGTAGGAAATTCTACTCATTATCTCCACCATTCGTTGGACCTTGTTCTGACATATGGCATAGAAATAGAAAAGCTGGTAGTGTTAACCTTTGATTTTACTATTTCTGACTATTTGGCTCCTAAGGAAAAATATTACAACAGTAGATGCCTCTCAGGTGATGTTGTTACCAAATTAATGCAGATTGTTTCCTCTATGCCATGTGTCAACACAACGGAAATAAGCTATAAATAGCTTACTCCTTCTGTAATTGATTGCATGGTAAATAGTGTTACAGCTTCTCTGCATCAGACTCTAGACATGGTAGCCCTTTTAAAAAAGAAAAAGTCCATCAGAGATTTCTAACTCCTTGGTTCAACACGGAAACTCATAGCTTAAAACAGAAGACTTGTCAGTCAGAAAGAAAATGGCGCTCCACTAATTTAGATGAAATCTATTTAGCTTGGAGGACTCATATTTTTTTTTCCACAATATTTTTTATTGAACCTTTTTTTTTTTTTTTACAAACATAGCACAAACAATCAGACACCAACACTAAAGTAATTTAAAAATTAAAAATAACACTAACAACAACAAAAAAAAATGTACTAAAAACAACAACAACCATTAACAAAAGCAAGTCAACAACAATGCTCCTCTGTTTAGTCTAGGTAATCTATTACATAAGAATACATAATATACATTCACCAGTTTGGAATTTGCAAGGTCCACACATATCATTCACCTTCTTCTTCAGAAGTTATGTTTAATTTCTTTACATAATCAATGAAAGGTCTCCATATATTCTCAAACACATTTTCCTTTAATTTCAGTATATATGTTATTCTTTCTAGTGGAAGGTTTGTTAACATCTGTCTTAACCACTGAGTCACATCTGGTCTATGAGTCTTTTTCCACAGTAGTGCAATACATTTTTTGGCATTAAGCAAACTGAGGTCTATGAATGCTCTTTCACTCTTATTAAAGTTATGTTTTTCTGGATACAGACCCAACAAAAACAGTTTAGGGTTCAGTGTGAATTGTTTTGAAATTATTTTTTCAATTGTTACCCTCACCTCTTCCCAAAACATTCTGATTTTTCTACATTCCCATAAACAGTGAAATAGGGTTCCTTTACTTTCCATACATTTTGTGCATGTATCTGGTATGTTTTTGTTATATCTATTTAATTCCACTGGTGTAACATACATCCGCATTAACCATTTAAAATGTATCAGTTTAAGACGTACATTTATTGATTTGTTTTGAGCTCCTGCACAAGCCATTTCCCATTGTTGCTTTGAAATTTCAATTTGCAGGTCTTCTTTCCAATAATTCATTCTTTTCCGTGAGTTTTCACTTGAGAGTAGTGTCAATGAGTTATAAAACTCTGAAATAATACCCTTTCTCTTACTATCTTTCGTCAAAAATTTTTCCAAGGATGAATAAGTAGGTCGGGTGAGAGCATTATTTTGATTTGATCGAATAAAATTTCTAAGCTGAAGATATTTAAAAAAAAAAAATGTGTTCTATTAAGATTGAATTTAATCCTCAGTTCTTCAAAAGACATGAAGATGAAACCTGGCTGGGTCTTTCAGCATGACAATGATCCCAAACACACCGCCCGGGCAACGAAGGAGTGGCTTCGTAAGAAGCATTTCAAGGTCCTGGAGTGGCCTAGCCAGTCTCCAGATATCAACCCCATAGAAAATCTTTGGAGGGAGTTGAAAGTCCGTGTTGCCCAGCGACAGCCCCAAAACATCACTGCTCTAGAGGAGATCTGCATGGAGGAATGGGCCAAAATACCAGCAACAGTGTGTGAAAACCTTGTGAAGACTTACAGAAAACGTTTGACCTCTTGTCATTGCCAACAAAGGGTATATAACAAAGTATTGAGATGAACTTTTGTTATTGATCAAATACTTAGTTTCCACCATAATTTGCAAATAAATTCTTTAAATATCAGACAATGTGATTTTCTGGATTATTTTTTTCTCATTTTGTCTCTCATAGTTGAGGTATACCTATGATGAAAATTGGAGACCTCTCTCATCTTTTAAGTGGGAGAACCTGCACAATTGGTGGCTGACTAAATACTTTTTTACCCCACTGTATCTAATTCATTTAATCCATGTGATCATAATTCTAGTCCTATTAACCCCTCACAACCAGCTTTTAATATATTAGAAATAAATGAAAATGAAGCTCGAGTAGGTTCATTTTGTCTGCTTTTTAAATTATTAGCCTTCTTTTTTATTAAAGACAGGGATCAAAAGGAGATGTTTTTACGTTTACATGTTTCAACTGTCCACTGCAGTCTTCTTCTGAAGTGCCAGCTGATTGGTGCCAATCAGCTGGCACTTCTGATTATCCTCACCAGCTGCATCACGGTGTGGTATAGAAGCTGCACGGTCTCCTGCCAGAAGACACTACAACGCACAGTGAAAGCCAGCCAGCAAGCTCATCAGTGCCCCTCTGCGCCCCCCCCCCTTCCCCCTGCACATCTACTTCACCCACCTCACCCACAGAGCCATCAACATTGCAGGTGACATCTCCCACCCTTCACATTCCCTCTTCAGCCCCCTGCCCTCAAACAAGGAAAGAAGCAGACTCATTCAGTATGGCACAGTTTAAAGCCAAGAGTAAGACATTGATAAACGTAGTAAGAGAAATTCTCTCTGCCGACGACAGTGCTCTAGTTGCACACAGTGCGGAAGATATGCAATCTTTAGTGGAGAAATTTGCAAGAGCAGCTAGCCAATTCAGCCTCAGAATCAACATCAAGGAGACAGAGTGCTTTTATCACCCACCAAAGTTCCAGTTATCAACATGACTACCAGAAGAGATCAGCATTGGTACAGAGTCACTAGTCAAGTGCAAGACTTTCAAGTATCTAGGGAGTACTGTTTCAGAGAATGCTAGGCTGGAGGATGAACTCTCTCTCAGAATGGGAAGAGTGAGTGCTGTATTTGGAAACTTGAGGGAGAGACTGTGGAACAATCGACATGTGTCTATCCGTGTGAAATGCAAAGTGTACAGAGCAACAGTGCTGGCTACTCTATTGTACGGTGCTGAAACTTGGACTGTCTACAGCGCAGGTAAAGAAACTCCACACGTACATGATGAGACACCTTCAAGCCATAATGAACATCTCATGGAAAGACAAGATAACCAACATACAGTAGAAGTGTTGAAACGAGCCGGTCTACCATCAATGGAGGACATGACACAGATGAACCTGAGATGGCTCGGACATGTTGAGAGGATTGACCACAAGCGTCTCCTTCAGCAGTTACTCTACTCACAGTTATGCGAGGGCAAACACAATCAGGGTAGACCAAGGCTCAGATTTAAAGACAGTGTAAAAAGAAACTTGAAGAAGTTGGATATAGACAGGAGTTCCTGGCAGCGGAAGATGAAGGTCAGAGCTGCGTGGAGGAATCTGATCAGACCTACACTACCGTTCAAAAGTTTGGCGTCACCCAGACAATTTTTGTGTTTTCCATGAAAAGTCACACTTTTATTTACCACCATGAGTTGTAAAATGAATAGAAAATATAGTCAAGACATTGACAAGGTTAGAAATAATGATTTGTATTTGAAATAATAATTTTTTCCTTCAGACTTTGCTTTCGTCAAAGAATCCTCCATTTGCAGTAATTACAGCATTGCAGACCTAACATGATTGCACAAGGGTTTTCTAAGCATCCATTAGCCTTCTGACGCAATGAGCAAACACATTGTACCATTAGAACACTGGAGTGATAGTTGCTGGAAATGGGCCTCTATACACCTATGTAGATATTACACCAAAAACCAGACATTTGCAGCTATAATAGTCATTTACCACATTAGCAATGTATAGAGTGTATTTCTGATTAGTTTTAAAGTTATCTTCATTGAAAAAAAGTGCTTTTCTTTCAAAAATAAGGAAATTTCTAAGTGACCCCAAACTTTTGAATGGTAGTGTAAATGAAACAGTCATTGTCATCCACAACAGACTGCTATGATAATGATGATGATGACAATTGTTAAAAGATTGATCCTTGCGTTTAGGGATTGGTGCATCGTCGGTAATGTCAAGTATCGCAATCCATCACTGAATCAATATTTTGACCTACCCCTATTAATTAGCTACAATTATTTGCTAACTTATTTGTCTTTATTACCTCTGTTTTTTCTCCCGAAAAAGCAGGTTGTCCAGATAATTAAATATTTGCGTACATCTTTATTTCAATGATCTCCTTCCTCATTTTTATCATAAATTCTTATTGTTGTTTCCAGGATGACACGCTGGAGAAACTGCAGGACTTTTTTCAGGAGAAGCTGTTGGAAATTTTGGGCCCTGTTCTTCACTCTTCACTCCTGAAGTCACCAAACCCACAGCTGCTCACTGCCACCACTGCCATGACTGTCCAGCACACCGAAACCTCGGCGACCACGGCACTGATGGCAGCGGCCGAAGCAGCTGCAGTGGACATGCCAGATGTCAAACTGAAGGACATGAGGAAGAGGCTGAAAAACTTCCTGAATGTGAACGGATGCCCCAAAGCTAAAAGGATGAAGACAGATTCGGAAGGCGAGGAGAGTTTACAGGCTCCGCCCACATCAGAGTTGCATGATAAACCTGCAGATGGGAAGAAGAAGAAGAAGAAGAAGAAGAAGAAGGGACATCTGTGATGCTGAATATGGACAGTCTTATTGATAGTGTTGTGGAGGGGAAAGGACGCACGTCTCTGAGCTGCTCAAACGTTCTACTTCCTGGTTCTGCTGCTGCGGTTCTTCTTCTCTGGTTCTTCTTGACCCGGAGATAGCACCAGAAACACAAACATTCACACTCATTATCGCTGCTTAAATGTGAACAGAAAGACACCAAAAAGGGCCTTTGTTTTCAATTTTCAATCTCATCCAGCTTACACTAATAAATAAATTAGTGACTTTTTTTTTTCAATTTTTCCCCTCATAATTTTCTCATAAATCAACAACTTTTTCATGTAAATTTCTCCTCTTAATCTAGTGACTTCATCATGCAAATTTTCAACTTTTTTTTTTCAAATTAACAATTTTTTTTAAATGTAAATTTGCTACTTTTTTCTCATAAATTAGCATTTTTTTCCATGCAAATTTGCACTTTTTCCATCATAAATTAGCAACTTTTTTGTCTTACTGTTGTAACTTTTTTCATGGAAATTTGCAACTTTTTCCTCAAATGTGACCCGTGCTGGCAGAATTGAGTCGGAATGCACACCACGTCATTATGAGTTACAGACACAAGAAGTCATAAATCATAACCCTTTGTTTGCTAGCGGCAAGTCTCGGGAAAACCCCCGTGAGTGCCTGGTATCATTGTAAAGCTTAGAAATCGTACTTTCTAAAAATACATACACTACCGTTCAAAAGTTTGGGGTCACCCAGACAGTTATTTTGTGTTTTCCATGAAAAGTCACACTTATTTACCACCATGAGTTGTAAAATGAATAGAAAATATAGTCGAGACATTGACAAGGTTAGAAATAATGATTTGTATTTGAAATAATTTTTTCCTTCAAACTTTGCTTTCGTCAAAGAATCCTCCATTTGCAGCAATTACAGCATTGCAGACCTAACATGATTGCATAAGGGTTTTCTAATCATCCATTAGCCTTCTGATGCAATGAGCAAACACACTGTACCATTAGAACACTGGAGTGATAGTTGCTGGAAATGGGCCTCTATACACCTATGTAGATATTGCACCAAAAACCAGACATTTGCAGCTAGAATAGTCATTTACCACATTAGCAATGTATAGAGTGTATTTCTGATTAGTTTAAAGTTATCTTCATTTGAAAAAAAGTGCTTTTCTTTCAAAAATAAGGAAATTTCTAAGTGACCCCAAACTTTTGAACGGTAGTGTATGTTTTGGCAGAAAACGTAACTCCCGACTGATTGAACGCAAGTTTTAAACCTAGCCAAAATATAAACAAATCGGCTTTTTCTGGGTCCGTTTTTGCACACTTCCTACAAATTAAATATCATTTTGACGGTCAGAATATGGAAAAAAACGTGACCTCAGTTTTGATAATTTCCTCAAAGTGACTCATTTTGCCAGCACAGGTCACAAATTAGAATTTTTTTCATGTAAATTTGCATTTTATTTTCTCGTAAATTAACTTTTTCATGCAAATTTTCAGCTTTTCCTCAAAAAATAACTTTTTTCTCATGTAAATTTGTAACTTTTTTGTCTTAAGTAATTTTTCATCCAAATTTGAAACTTTTTTCTCAAGTTGGCAATTTTTTGAACGTAAATTTGCATTTTTTTTTTTTTTTATAAATTAGCACTTTTTCATGCAAATTTGCACTTTTCCATAAATTAGCAACTTTTTTGTCTTAATCTAGTAACTTTTCATGGAAATTTGCAACTTTTTTCTCAAATTAGCAATTTTTTAAAAATGTTTGTCTCAAAAATTAGCATTTTAGTTGTGTAAATTTGTAAATTTTCCTCTTAAATTGACTTTTTTCATGCATAGTTTCAATGTGTCGTCAAAGTAGCAACTCGTTAATGTAAATTTTCTGTTTTTCTGTCTTAATCTAGTGACTTTTTTCATCCAGATTTGACTTTTTTTCATTCAAATTTGCAACTTGATAGAGTGATGATATAGACTGAAGTGCGTAGCAGTAATGCACCTGTAAGCTGGTTGCCAACCGCCAATCAAATCTAAAAGAAGACAAAGAAGAAATTTGCAACTTTTTTCTCATAAATTGGCAACTTCGTAAATGTGAATTTGCTCCTTTTTTTTTATCATAATTGAATTTTTTCCCCATGATTGAATAACTTTCTTATTCTAGTGACTTTTTTCATCAGAATTATTTTTTTTATCCAAACTTGCAACTTTTCTCAGTGAAATTTCTAACTTTTTTCTCACAGTTTAATAATTTTTTTTATTGTAGTTACTTTTTCATCCAAATTTGCAACTTTTTTCTTATAATTTAGTAACTTTTGTCTAAATCTAGACATTTTCATATCAGTTTGCGACTTCTCATAATTTGGAACTTTTTCATGAGTTGCAGCTTTTCTCTTGTAAACTGTTGGCTTTTTTCATGTAATATGTTAAATTTTTGCTGTTAATGAAAAACCTCATAAATTACTGATTTTGTTTCTTTTGTTACATTTCATTTGTCTTTCTGTAAAATTGCAACCATTTTCCACATTTGCAAAGTTTTTGTTATAAGTGAATGACTTTTTTCATTCTGTGGCTTTTTCCCCATAATTAGAAATTTATAAATTTCACGAGGTTACAACTTTTTTCTCTTACAGTAGTGACTTTTTTCATGTAAATTAGCTAATGTTTTGCATAAATTGAAAACATTTTCTTTGTAAGTTAGCTGCAGTTTTTGCTCATAAATGAGTGACTTTTTCACGTAAATTAGTAACTTCACACAAATTTACATTTTTCTCTCTTAAATTAGCTTTTTCCATGTAAATTTTGTCAGTCATTTTATGTTTTTTTTTTTTTTTTTTAAGGTGCTTTTTATTTTTTCCTCTTTGCTTCGACCCATTGTATCTGCAACGGTTTGAAATATTGGGTATTTTACGTTAAGTTTAAATTGTAATATGGGACCAACCGTAGCTGAGACGACCCCTACACCAGCTTATGGGGACTGTGAAGCATAAAATGAAGGGGGGAAAAATCTGTTAAAATGCAGTTTAAAAGAGAAAGTGAAATGGAGCACGCAATAGATTTATTTTGTATTTCTCTGTGAATTTTTTTTTTCAATGTTTCAAATTTCTCATTTACTCCATGAGTGCCTTTACCTTTGTGGATAGTTTTCTGTATTTATAAAACATTTTGTAAATGCACACAATGGAAAAAAAAAAGTTCTTCTGTTTTGTTCCATTAATGTGAAATAAAATTAGTGTTACAGTTGTTGTTACTGCTGAAATTCAAACTCCTACTCGGGTAACCCAGTAGCTTGGGGAAATGAAGGCTAAATTTTTGTTGTTGTGTTTTTTTAAAATACTAGCATTAAAAAAGCTGCAAATTTAATCTAAGTTGCACACAAATTTACAAAAGTCATTTTGTGTCAATGCCTCTGAGAAAAAATTTATGAAAGTTGAAAATTTATACGTGACTAATTTTCAAGCTTTTTTTTGCATGGTGCATTTCTCGTGAAATAGAGGGGATTTTTTTCTCTTGTAAAATTGTGACTTCTCTTCACAGATTTGCTTAAAACTTTTTTCCTCTGCAAATTAGATCATTTTTCCTCAGGGAATTTAACTTTATTTCATCTGAATATTTAAAACATTTTTATTATTTTCTGTATTTAGAAAGTTGTTCGGACGCACTTCATGGGGCTCTGATTTAAAAAAAAAAATACATGGAAAAAAGTCACAAATTTATGGGCAACAATAAATTCACTAGAAAAGTCATAAACTTATCAAATAAGTTATGATTTTGCTCCACATAATATTTCAGCCTTGAAGTGAAATTTTCTTCTGACAGTTAACATTGTGGGGGGGGGGGGGATCATATTTGCATCATTTTCCAGGTAAATTTTAAACTTTGTCTTGTAAACAAAGTACTTTTTAAATAATTTGGGTTTTTGCCAAATTTGTGGGATTTTTTTTCATGATCGACTTTTTTCATCTTCTGGATTTCTTGTCTAATTTGTGTAACAAAACCTACGAGGTAGCGACATAAAATGTTGACTAATTCAGTTTTCAATCATTAAAAAACTGTTGAAAATTTATGAGAAAAGGTTAAAAATTAGCAAGAAAATTATTGCAAATTTTTGAGAAAAAAAACTTGCAGATTTAAAGGAAAAATTGGCAAATTTTCAAGGAAAAAATTGATAATTTATGAGAAGTCAAGTTTTTGTGGAAAAAGTCAAATTATGAAAAAGTTGCATATTTGAGGAAAAAAATGCTAATTTTTGAGAAAAAAGCTGAAAATTTGAGTTGAAAATTTGCAGGAGAAAATGTAAATAAATAAGTTATGATTTTGTGTCTTGAAATTAAATTTTCTTGAGATATTTGTCCAATAAATTTATGAAGTTATTCTCAAAAATGTTTTGTTCAAATTTACCTTTTTCCCCTGTAAATTTTTAACTTGTAGACATACTACTTTTCTAATCATTTGTGGGCAGATGTGTAGGATTTTTTTTTTCCACAAATGTGACTGAAATATGCAACTTTTTTCATCTTAAGATTTAAAAAATAAAAACATTAAAACCCCACCAAGGCCAATGCAGGGGTAGCTCTGTGCTTCAGTCATGCAGTACGGAGATAAAACGGCTTCCATGACAGCCTGATAGCCAGCCACACTCACTCAGAGCGTTCAGACTGTGCATTCTTCAGCATTCAGGAGAGCCTTGACCTTCCACCACTGTGCTTGGGCACTCACATTCTTGGGAATGCAGCTCAGCAAAGCTTCTAGAAGCTTCAAACCACCTCGAGGATGAAATACCCTAGAATAGATGTTTTCAGTGTGGGGGATGCAAGCGTTCTCAGCTCTGCCTGAGCGACTCTCACCACTGCACAGGGTGCCAGTTCATGTCACCAGGCAGATCTGCTGTGTCCGACTGCGGAATGTCCTGAGCTCACATCCTCCTCTCTTCCTTCCCCCCGGCAAATTTATGAGGAAAAAAAGTCAATTTTTTTTTTTTTTTTGGGGGGGGGGGGAGTTGCAGATTTAAAGGATTAAATTGTGATTTTTTTTTTCTCAAAAATTTACACCTTTGAGGAAATAAAGTACATTTACAGGGAAAAAATGCAAATTTACAAGAAAACCACAAATTTTTGAGGAAAAAAGTTGAAGTTTAAAAGAAAAATTTACAATAGAAAACTGCAAATTTGAAATGCAGATTGAAAAGAAAAATTTGCAGATCTACAAGAAAAAATTGCAAATTTATGAGAAAAGACAATGTTGAGAAAAAACATGCCAATTTATGAGGAAAGTCACATGTTTATGACGTTTATGAAAAAAATCCACATATGAGGAAAAAGTTGCAAATTCATAAGGAAAAAAGTCTCATGACAAAAAGCTGCAAATGTGCAAGAAAAATGTTGCAGATTTGTGAGAGTAGCTATGAGAAAAGGTTGAAAATTAGATATATATTTTTTTGCATTTCTTAAAAATTTCTGAGAAATCTGTCAATGCCCCAACCCTGTAAGTTTGTGACTTTCTCTTGTTTTTAGTTGTTTGTTCTTCCTCAAAGTGTGATCCAGCAGAGGAAAGGTGCTTGTCCAGAGGAATAAAAAGGTTTGAAGGCCAGCTGTGTGCTGTGAGACGCTGCTTTGACGGTTCTCACAGATGATAGAGCTCAAATCAACAGCATGCTGTTCACATGGATATGAAGTTCAGTCTATTTTTTCATGTTTTTGCAGTGAGCGCAAACAGAGGACCATCTCCCCCAGAGAAAATGAAGTCAAACCAGCCCAGTGTTCTCTGCATTTTTACCTGATGACTCCAGATCAGATCAGTCAGACTGCTGCTCACTTTAGCTGCTGATCACTGCCAACCATCCATGGAAATCAGTGGAAAATCACTCTTTATGGCTGTGTAGTTGTGCATGCACATGTTGGACATAGGCATATATGACTTGGCTAGTTGTATGTACATATATGTGGGACACAGGCATATTTGATTTAACCTCACGATGAAGGCGAGCCGGACCGCCTGTGGTGGACAGAAGACTTCCTGACCTCTGAGGCTCAAACATAGGTGTGAACAGAAGGCTTCCTGACCTCTGAGGCTCGAGAGGAGAGAGGGGGGGAGTTATGTAAATAAAAGGTTGATGTAGGGGAATAAAGGGAGATTCTTTGATGTGAGATGCTTTGATGTGTGAATGTTTATTTGATGTGAGATGCTTTGATGTGAGAATGTTTAAAGGTGAGGACTGGGGTGTGTGTTTCCCCCTGTTGGTTCTCTGCTCAGGAATGAGTGCAGACTGTGGGAATGTTGCTTGAAATAAACTTGAATTAAATACAACTCGGTTTCGTTGTTCAAGGCTCCCCACATTGGTGACTAACGACGTTGAGAATGACCGGAGAAGGTCTCAGGGTCCCGGACTCACGAAGTCCAGAGCTGGCGAACGCTGTGGCCGTCAAGCTGCCGGATTTCTGGCAGGATAACCCACGGTCGTGGTTCCTACAAGCGGAGTCGCAGTTCGCCCTCGCAGGAGTAACGGTGGATGACACTAAGTCCCACCATGTCATCGCTAAACTGGATAACACCACAGCTCGGTGTGTGCAGAGTTTGGTGGAGCAGCCACCCGTGACCGGCAGGTACGACAAGCTGAAATCCACCCTCATTAAGTTTTTCACCCCCTCGGCCAAAGTGAGGGCGAGGAGGATCCTGTCTTTGCTAGACCAGGGAGGACACAGGCCGAGCGCCCTGATGGAGGAGATGATACAGCTGAGAGGGTTGGACAAGGATGATTTCCTTTTCCAGTTCATCTTCCTCTCCACCCTCCCGACGCATGCGAGAAGCACGCTGGCTGGCAAGAAATGTCACACCCTGGAGGAGTTCCGGGAGCTGGCCCAGGAAGCAGATGGGATTCTGGACGCCTGCGGCGGGCAAGCAACCACAGCGGCAACCCACGACAGCGGGGAGCCAGAGGCGGCAGACCCAGGCCGGCCGACGACGGCGGCAGCACGGCTGCGACGAGGTGGAGCCATTGGGCCGGTGGCAGAGGCGCGGCCCCGACACAGTGGAGGAGAGGATCTCTGCTTTTACCATCGGAGGTTCGCTGAGAGGGCACGCAGGTGTGTGCCACCCTGCAACTTCAGGAGTTCGGGAAACGGCAAGACCGAGGGTCGCTAGCAGCTTCGACTCTCGGTGAAGGCAACAAGCTGCTCTACATCGCGGATGCGCGCTCCGGACGAGAGTTCCTCATAGACACCGGAGCCCAAGTGAGCTTCATCACCCCAACATACGCAGACCGGGTGGCTGGACCCCACGGTAGTGGAGCTACGGCGGCAAATGGCTCGAGCATCAACACCTACGGGAGAAGGACCTTGCCTTTATGCTTACATGGCCGCACATATGAATGGACTTTTGTAATAGCGGCGGTGAGTTTCAACATGTTGGGCGCAGATTTTTTGTGTTCACACAATCTGTTAGTTGATCTTGCTAATAGACGGCTGGTAAATGCACTCTCTTTTTACTCTCTCCCCTGTTCAGCTCGAGTGTCCCCGCCACCAGTACAGACCCACGTCGCTACAGCAGGTGGTAAGTTTCACACACTCCTCACCCAATTTCCAGCGCTCACTGTGCCCACTTTTTCAGCGGCAGTCGCGAAGCACGGAGTGAAACATTTTATACCTACATCTGGTCCTCCCGTGTTTGCAAAAGCTCGGCGCTTGGATGCAGTTAAGCTCGCCATTGCGCGCGAGGAGTTCGCCAGCCTAGAGAGGCTGGGCATCGTTCGTAGGTCAAAAAGCCCGTGGGCTTCGCCGCTGCACATGGTACCGAAAGCCGATGGCTCCTGGAGACCGTGCGGTGATTACCGCAGGCTAAACAATGCTACGGCGCACGATCGTTATCCCATCCCGCACATTCAGGATTTTTCGGTGCACCTGGCGGGGGCGCGCGTTTTTTCAAAGATTGATCTGGTTCGCGGCTATCATCAAGTCCCAGTCCAGCCGGAGGACATTCCTAAAACAGCGGTAATAACCCCGTTCGGACTTTTCGAGTTTTTACGCATGCCGTTTGGTCTCAAAGGGGCGGCGCAAACGTTTCAGCGGATGATGGATGCCGTGTTACGCGATCTCCCTTTCGTGTTTGTGTACCTCAACGACATTTTGGTCGCGAGTACTTCAGAGGACGAACACGAAAAGCACCTCACAGCAGTTTTTAGGAGGCTGGGAGAGCACGGCTTAATAGTTAACCCAACCAAGTGCCAGTTCGGCGTCGAGCGGATCGATTTTTTGGGTCATCGCGTATCCCCAGAGGGAGCGGTTCCGTTACCAGATAAAGTACGCGCGGTAGCGGATTTTCCCCGGCCACAAATGGTCAAATCACTACAGGAATTCTTGGGGATGGTGAATTTTTACAACCGATTCCTGCCCCACGCAGCTCAAATCATGCAACCATTATATGCCGCGCTCAAAAAGCAAAAACCGACCCAGGCGGTTGAATGGTCCCCGGAGCGGGAGCGCGCGTTCACAGAGGTTAAAAAAGCCTTGGCTGACGCTGCGCTCCTGGCCCACCCAGACCCGGCAGCACGTATCGCGCTGACGACAGACGCTTCAGATTTAGCCATAGGGGCCGTTATTGAGCAACAGGTCGCCGGAGTTTGGCAGCCGTTGGCTTTCTTTAGCAAATCCTTAAGCGCGGCTGAGCGAAAATACAGCACGTTCGACAGAGAACTGTTGGCGCTGCATTTGGCTGTTCGTCATTTCCAGTTCTGGCTGGAAGGACGGTGCTTCACCGCTTATGTAGACCACAAGCCGCTCACATACGCCATGGCTAAAATTTCAGAACCGTGGTCCGGCAGGCAGCAGAGGCAGCTGGCTGCGATCTCGGAATTTACCACTGACATTAGGCACGTTGCGGGCAAATTCAATGTTGTAGCAGACTGTCTCTTGCGCGCGTTCACGACTCCACCACGCGCAGAGGCAGAACGGGCCACCGTGACCGCGCCGCAGGAGAGCGGCACGGTGGCGCGCGCAGCCCCGGTGCACGTGGGTATAGATTATGCAGCCATGGCAGCGGACCAGGGGGCGGACGCAGACGTGTGCGTGCTCCAGTCTGGACCAACAGGGTTAAGGCTGGAGAGCAAGTGTTTACAAACCGGTATGCCCCCCCCGATCTGCGACGGGGCGCCCGCGTCCGGTGGTTCCGGCCACGTGGCGCCACCATGTTTTTGACTCGGTCCACTCGCTGGCGCACCCAGGGGTGCGCGCGTCGGTGAAAATGGTGGCAGAAAAGTTTGTTTGGCCGGGCCTGCGCAATGCCGATTTCGTTTTTGTCAGGCGCGAAGCCCTAAAAGCAGCGCTCAAGCCTCCTTACGAAGGGCCATTTCGAGTGCTGGAGGCAGGTGATAAGCAATTTGTGCTAGATTTGGGAGACAAAAAAGAGACAGTCAGTATTGACAGACTAAAACCTGCTTTTGTCATGAAGGACGGATCTGTGCCAGTCGCAGTGGCGCCTCGACGAGGCAGGCCCCCGCAAGGGCCACATAATCACTCTCTTCCTCAGTCAACAGAGCCGAAGCAGGACGGCGCCGCAGGCAAGGCGGGGCCAACTCACAGCAGATTCGGCAGACGGTTGAAGCCCAAGCGGCGCACAGACTGAATGTTGGTATTGATTATACAGTAGTCAGTAATGTGTTATTGAATTTTAGGGAATAGTCCTTTCTTCATCGTTTGGGGGGGGTTATATGGCTGTGTAGTCAAACATAGGTGTGAACAGAAGGCTTCCTGACCTCTGAGGCTCGAGAGGAGAGAGGAGGGGAGTTATGTAAATAAAAGGTTGATGTAGGGGAATAAATTGATGTAGGGGAATAAAGGGAGATTCTTTGATGTGAGATGCTTTGATGTGAGAATGTTTATTTGATGCGAGATGCTTTGATGCGAGAATGTTTAAAGGTGAGGACTGGGGTGTGTGTCCCCCTCTTGGTTCACTGCTCAGGAATGAGAGCAGACTGAGGGAATGTTGCTTGAAATAAACTTGAATTAAATGCAACTCAGTTTCGTTATTCAAGGCTCCCCACACTCTTCTTTAACTCACGCACATTTACCAGAGAAACCACTGTCATCAGCAAGAAAAAAAACCCACATTCATCACAAAGTCAATCAAAACTTTAAGTCACAAAACTTAATGTAGAATTGGTGTGTGACTTTGCCAAAACAATGTCTGCCTCTGTAGTATTCTCTGGGCCCCTCCCCAATCTGAGCAGTGATGACATGTTTAGCCGCTTGTCATCCTTCAACTGCTGGCTGTCTGTGTAGTGTCCTGCAAACGATGTGGGCTACATAGACAATTGGAGCTCATTTTGGGGAAACACTGGTCTTGTTAGGCGAAACGGCGTCCATCCCACTTTGGATGGTGCGTCTCTTTTATCTAACAATCTGGCATCATTTTTATCCAAAGACTTTACTACTCAGGGTTGGGACCAGGAAGCAGAGTCGCAGTCTTACACACCTCTCTGCAGCTTCTTTCCACCCGCCACCCCTCAGTTTAGCCTCCGTCTCCCCCATCAGAGAATCACTGTGCTGCCTCTAAAGTAAAAAATATAATGTATAAGCACTTCACATGGACAGTGGTTAGCACTGTCAGCACAGCAGGAAGGTCACAGGATCCATCCAACCCTTGACCATCAGTGACCCTTCTGTGTGGAGTTTTCATGTTCTCTCCGTGTCTGTGTGGGTTTACTCTGGGTACTCAGGTTTCCTCCCACAGGCCAAAGACATGCAGGTTAGGTTAATTGGCATCAACTGAGGATTCTAAATTGTCCTTAGGTATGAATGTGAGAGTGAATGGTTGTCTGTCTCGCTGTGTTAGCCTGTGATGGACTAGTGATCTGTCCAGGGTGTACCCTACCTCTCACCCAAAGATGCTGGGCTAGGCTCCGGCTCCCCACAACCCAAAATGATTAAGTGGTAGAAGATGGATGGATCCCAAAGTCCCTTTAGGGGTCTCCACAGCGGATCATCTGCCTCCATCTCATTGTATCCCTTCATCTTCCTCTGTAACCCCAACCCTCTCCATGTCCTCCTTCACTAAATCCATGAATCTTATCTGTGGTCTTCCTCTTTTCCTCCTGCCTGGCAGCTCCATCTTCAACATCCTTTGTCCAATGTCTCCACTGTCCCTCCTCTGCACACGTCCAAACCATCTCAGCCCTGCCTCTCTTACTTTGTCTCCAAACTGCTCAACCTGAGCTGTCCCTCTGATATACTCATTTCTAATCCTGTCACTCCCTGTGAAAATCTTAGCATCTTCAACTATGCCACCTCCAGTGCCATTTCCTGCCCTTTTGTCAGCGCCACATCTCCAAACCATATATCATAGCAGGTCTCACTACCATCTTGTAAATCTTCCCTTTCACTCTTGTTGCTACCTTTCTGTCACAAATCACCCCTGACACTCGTCTCCACCCACTCCACCCTGCCTGCAATCTCTTTTTCACCTCTCTTGTACATTTTCCATTGGTTTGTGTTATGTCCGAATGCCATGAGACTGGAGCCACTCTCAACTGAACACTGAACTTGTGGGGGCATGGTGTTGGAGTTCTTTACCCAGGAAACAATGGACCGAAAGAGGTGACACCGGGGGGTATCAGATGGGACAGTAAGGACTATGCACCCCCCGGGGAGAGGAGTAAATGCTGGGCTGCTGGGAGAATGGTGTGAGAGCGGCACCGGCGTCATGTTAATGTGCCACACAGGCTTTCGTCTAGACATAATGTGTTATGGTCGGAAGTTCCGGGTCTCGATGCATGGGACTAAAGATATAAAAGAGAGATTCACAGAGACCCATGATGAGCTTTTGCTCTAAATCATGTTGGAGAAGGAATAAAGTTCTGTGTCGCCCAGCTCGTTGCTTCACCTGCCTCCTTTCTCCATATTGGTGGCCCGAAGATGTGCCATGGAAAGCGAGCCGAGCACCTCCCCAGAGACTGCCTGGAGGGAGAGCACCATTCTCAGTCGAGCTCCCAGACTTCTGGCTTCACAACCCGACCGCGTGGTTCTTGCACATAGAAGCCCAGTTTGCACTCCGTGGGATATCAACAGACAATACTAGATATTACTATGTGGTCGCTGCACTGGATGCGCGCGCCATGCAACAGGTGACGAGCCTGCTCCAGGAGCCGCCGGCCCAAGGAAAATATGAAGCGCTCAAGAGGATGCTTCTCCAGCGCTATACCCTTTCTGACAGTGAGAGGGCAGAGAGGCTCCTAACACGTTCAGAGTTAGGGGGCAAGTCAGCAGTGGAGCTCATGGAGAGCATGTTGGCACTGAGGGGGAAGGACGACGAATCTTTCCTGTTCGCCCACTTGTTCCTCAGGAACCTACCAACTACAGTGAGGGCGATCCTGGCCAACTCGCCACAGCTGGTTGCTTAGGACTACTGTGCCCTAGCGCAGGAAGTGGACCGCATCATCTTGGTGACCAGAGCTCCCAGCGTGCAGACAGTGGCACCAGCATCCCTAAGGGGCTCCAACGAGGTTGAGGAGCCGTTCGGACGGACACCAGAAGACAAAGGAACGGGGCGATCTGTTTTTATTATCTCCATTTCGGCTCGAATGCCCAACACTACCTGTCATCATGCCAATTCAAGAAGCCGGGAAGACGGCATGTTTGGAATATGTGGCAGCTGCAACCGATGGTGACAGGAACAGACTGCTTTATGTCACGGACACACGTTCGGGGAGATGGTTTTTGGTGGACTCCGGCTCCTAGAAGAGTCTGATCCTGCCGGTCAATGCAGGCAGGACGCAGCGGTCCCGAGCTCACTGCTGGCAACGGATCCACCATTAGGACATTTGGCGAACGGACACTGATGATATGTTTACACGGACGCAACTTTCAGTGGGACTCTGTAATGGTTGCATGTTCTGGCCCCATTTTAGGTGCAGATTTTTTATGTGCTTTTGGGTTGTTAGTTGATGTTGCTAATAGGAGATTAGTGGACGCTGTCTCTTTTACCCCACTGCCCTGCACAGCTCAGGGAGCTCGGTCGACAACACTGGCTAACGTTATAGCTCCAGGGGGTAAGTACCAACATTTTCTCTCACAGTTCTCAGCACTCACGGTCCCAACTTTTTCAGCTACGGTAATGAAACATGGGATCGAGCACGTTATAATGACAAAAGATCCGCCGGTGTTCCCGCGTCCTCAGTGTTTGGACGCAGCTAAACTGGCCAGCACGCAAGAGGAGTTTGCCAACTTAGAGCAGTTGGGCATTGTCAGGTGCTCCAACAGCCCGTGGGCATCCCCACTACACATGGTGCCTAAAACTGATGGGTCGTGGTGACCGTGCGGCAATTTCTGGTGCTTGAACAATGCCACGGAACACGATGACTATCCTGTTCCACACATCCAGGATTTTTCCGTCCACCTGGCCGGGGCGCGTGTTTTTTCCAAAGTGGTTCTGGTCTGCGGTTACCACCGGGTCCCGGTGCATGCGGAACCTGTTCCAAAAACAGCGGTAATAACTCTTTTTGACCTTTTTGAGTTTTTACTCATGCTGTTGGGATTAAAAGGCGTGGCGCAGACCTTCCAGAGGATGATGGATCCAGTGCTTCGCGACTTGCCTTTTCATGTTTGTCTTCTTAGACGAAATTCTGGTAGCCAACGTGTTGGGGGAGGACCACATCGCCCATCTCAAGACAGTCTTCCAGAGGTTGGAAGTGCACGGGCTGATAGTTAACCCGGCGAAGTGCCAGTTCGGTGTGCCAGTGATTGACTTTTTGGGCCACTGCATTTTGCCAGAGGGCGCGATCCCGTTACCAGACAAGGTGCACGCGGTGTTGGATTTTCCGCGTGCGCAGACCGTGAGGGCACTACAGGAGTTTTTGTGAATGGTTAATTTTTACAACAGTTTCCTTCCCCAAGCAGCCCAGCTGATGCAGCCGTTGTATGCCGCGCTTAAAAGAAGCCTGTAGAAAACATCAACTGGACTCCCGAGCGAGACCAGGCTTTTACAAATGCCAAAACAGCGCTGGCAGATGCTGCGTTGCTAGCCCACCCAGATCCGTCTACATGGATAGTGCTCACCACGGATGCATCTGATGTTGCCATAGGAGCAGTGGTGGAGCAGTGTGTCTCAGGTTTGTGGCAGCCGCTCACATTTTTCAGCAGAACTTTGCACAACAATGAACGCAAATACAGCACATTCGATAGAGAATTGCTGGCTGTCCATCTGGCGACATGCCATTTCCAGTTCTGGCTGGAGGGACGCAAGCTCACCGCGTTCGTAGACCATAAGCCGCTGATGTACACCATGTCCAAGGTTTCTGAACTGTGGTTGGTCCGGCAGCAACGGCAGTTGGCCGCAATTTCAGAGTTTACAACTGACATTCAACATGTTGCCGATGAACTCAACGTTGTGGCTGATTGCCTGTCATGCGCATTAATTGCCCCAGTCTACGTGGGAATAGATTTCCCCGCCATGGCCACAGAGCAAGCCAGGGACGCAAACATTTTCGCGCAACGGGGTTAAGGCTGGAGAGCAGGGTGGTGCAAGAAAGGTGCCCTCCCTTGCTCTGCAACATCTCCACCAGCCGCCCGTGCCCGGTGGTTCCGAGCTCTTGGAGCCATCACGTTTTTGAGTCGGTCCACTCCCTTTTGCACACGGGAGTGCGTGCTTCAGTGAAGCTAGTGGGAGCGAAATTCATTTGGCCACGCTTGTGCAAGGACATGAAAGAGTGGGCTGCAGCTTGCATCATGTGCCAGCGGGCCAAAGTGCACAAGCACACCAGAGCTCCTCTCGAGCCATTCCAAATCCCGGCTAGTAGGTTTGACCACGTCCACGTGGATTTGGTGGGACCCCTCCCGCCGTCGCAAGGTTTCACGCACCTTTTGACAATCGTGGACTGCACCACACGCTGGCCTGAAGTGGTCCCGCTGGCTTCTACCATGTCCGCAGAAGTGGCTCGCACTTTTTTGTCGGCTTGGGTTGCACGTTTCGGATCTTCACTGGACATCACGTCCGACAGGGGTCTACAATTCGTTTCAGAACTCTGGTCCACTATGGCCCAGAGCCTGGGGGTCAAAATTCACCACACTACCGTGTACAACCCCCAGGCTAACGGGTTATACAAGAATTTTCACAGGTCACTTAAAGCAGCGCTCAGAGCTTCGCTCACAGACACAAATTGGGTCGACTGCCTGCTTTGGGTTCTTTTAGGGTTGTGCTCCACACCTAAGGAGGATTTGGCAGCCTCCCCAGCAGAACTTGTTTTTTTCTCAGCCACTGTGGATTCTCAGAGAGTTTTTACCAGAAAACCCCACACCCAAGGCTTAGCCACCCGTGCAGTTTTTACACAGTACGGAGGCTGTGAGTGTACCGGGCCCGGCCGACCATTGTTTTCCCCGCACATTCGTCCCAAAAAGCTTGCAGAATGCCAGTTTTGTTTTTGTCAGGCATGATGCGCACCAGACAACGCTGCGCCCACCGTACAACTTCCCTAGTTTCAAGGTGTTGGAACCAGGGATGAAGCATTTTGTGCTAGACTTGGGGGGGACGTAGGGAAACTATCTGCATCGACAGGCTGAAGCCCACTTTTGTGTTGGTAGATGAGCAGGTGGCGTTGGTCCAAGCTCCCCGGCACGGATGCCCACCATTGGTGGCTCCGCAAGTTTGTGGTCCCCCAGCAGGGACCTACACTCGCAAAACTGATGTGTTTTCTCCCCCTCCCTTTTTCCTTTCTCAGACTGACGTGCCCTCCTGTACACCCCACCAGCAGGGCAATTTGACTGGATCGGCGGCCCCCCGCTACAGCTACTGTGGGCACCAGCTCAAGCCCAAAGGACAGGCGTGTTAGTGCCCTTTCTGGGTGTTTGGGGGAAGGGGCTGTGTGGGGGCATGACGCTGGACTTCTCCACCCAGGGAACAATGGACTGAAAGAGGAGGTGTCACCGGGGGGGTAATCAGACGGGACAGTAAGGACTATGCACCCTCCGGGAAGAGGAGTAAATGCTGGGCTGCTGGGAAAATGGTGTGAGAGTGGCACCGGTGTTATGTCATGTTAATGTGCCACACAGGCTTTCTTCTAGACATAATGTATTATGGTCGGAAGTTCAGGGTCTCGATGCATGGGAATAAAGATATAAAAAAGGGACGCACAGAGACTCGGGATGAGCTTTTGCTGTAAATTATGTTGGAGAAGGAATAAAGTTCTGTGTCGTCCAGTTCATTGCCTCGCCTGCCTCCTTTCTCCACAAACTGGCTTTATTATTGAGAACAACACAATATACACTCCAGCCTTAGCCCGCCTGACGTCATTACCCCAACCCCCTCGGCCAAGCTATGGCAAGCCCTGAGAGTTAAATCTCACACATAACATTCCTTCCCCCCACAAAGTCAAAGAACCCCCCCCCCCCAAAAAAAAAACAGAAAAAAACCCCAACATAGTGTTGTCTCTGTCTTTTTTTTTTAAACTAAGTAGGCCAAACTCAGCCAATCAAACAGGCGTCTGGGTAGACTACCAGAACACCCCACTGTGTTGGAGCGGGTTATTCTGCCGCTTAGTCCCAACACGCATTAGCTAGTACTGTCTTCAACACATAGTCTTCCAGGTACCTGGGCCTCTGACGAATTCTAGGCAGGCGTCTCATAGGCAGGGACTCTGCACCAGGCACCGTCGGCTGCACCTGTGAGTTCTCACCACCTCAGTCCAACAAGTCCCACCTCACCCCAGGTTGTCCCGCCATAGCTCTTGTCCTCTGTTCCGGTGGCGATTTCCTGAGTCTACTGGAGTGTCACCGTGACCCATCCGCAAGCTCGAACGTGTCCTGGCCCCGTCGCCTTGTAATCCGCAGGTACCCTGTCCAGAACGGCTGTAGCTTGTACATGCGGTTAAGGTGTTTGATTCAAAGTTATCTGACACCTTCAGTCCGTGGGCTCTCGCCCTGTGCTTCCTGTCAAATTGTCACTTCATCTTACGCTGTTGCGCAGCAACCTGGTCCCGTGGATAGTCCATACTCCTTGGAGGAGTAGTCGTGGGTGGTCTCAGTCGATCCAAAGGCAGATGTAGTTTTGCCCCAGCATGAGAGCCACCAGGGAGCATCCTGTCGTAGCATGGGCTGTTGCCCTGTAGAGGAGGAGTGTGCCCTGGAGAGTGTCGGAAATATGATGCCATCTGCCAAGTGGGCTCTCAGTCCATTTTTCAGGGTCTTGTTAAAACATTCAATGCCCCCATTGGCCTGGGGATGGTAGAACATGGTTTTAATGTGTTCCACGCCCCTAGCGCTCAAGAACTCTTCAAACACCCCAGAGGTGAACTGTGGGCCATTGTCAGTCGTGATTGCATTTGGGACCCCCCATATGGCGAACAGTGACAAGAGGAAACCCATAACCACATCCATCGTGACTGAATTAGTGGGTAACACCTCCAGCCACTTTGAGAACAGGTCGTAGACCACAAGCAGGAACTGGCTGTTCAGGGTGCTGTATGTAGTTCTCTGCAGATGTCCAACTGAATGTGTTTCCAGGGGCCCTCTGGGTACGACAATGGCCGCAGGGGTGGAGGGGGTGGTCTGCCGGTCTTCCCGCTCTCCAAGCACAAAACACAGTTTTTCACCATAGCTTCAATGTCTTTATCAATACCAGGCCACTAAACTGAATCCCTGCAGCGCTGTTTTACCCTGACCACGTCCAGGTGGCCCTTGTGGAGCATCACTAAGACACATGATCTCAGAGACACCAGGATTAGCATGCAGTGTCCTCTTGCCACACACACTTCATTCCAACAGCTCAGTTCGTCTTTTAACCGGTGGAAGGGTGCCAGCCCACCCTACAACTTTGTGGGCCAACCCTCCCTAATTACCGAGCACAGTTGTGACAGCATGGGGTCTCATTCTGACTCCGCCTGAAGTTCTTGGAGGGATACTATATCCTGGAGGGCCCTGTGCAGTGCATTGACCAGATCCGCCTCCGTGGGATCGTCGTCATCATCATCGTCCAATTGTTCCGTGTTGGCCTCAACTGGGTGGTAAAATTGTAGGCCATCAGCCGCTCCGTCCACTTGTGGATCCGCAAAGGTCTGTGTCCTGAACCCGACGTCTCCAGTCATGTCAGTGCTCGGTGGTCCGTCAGCAGAATGTAATGGCGCCCATAGAGGTAGATATGCCACCGCTCACACGCCCAGACGCAGGCGAGCGCCTCCCTCTCACCCATGGCGTATTTTTGTTCAGTTGCTGAGAGAGATGCCACCGGGCGCTCCATACCATCTTGTACCTGTGACATAACCGCCCCCCACCGCCGAGCCAGACACATCACAGGTCACAGTGGTTGGCCGCTTTGGATCAAAATGGGCCAACACTGGAGGGGAGGGGAGTTGAAACTTCAGCTTAGCAACCGCCGCTGAGCAGGCTGGGGTCTGTTGCCATGGCGCACCCTGTTTCAACAGAGCCCGGAGGGGTCCAGTTGTTTCTGAGTAGCGGGGAATAAAACGTCCATAAAAGTTCACCATACCCAGAAATGAGGAAATCTGTGCAGTTGTCGATGGTTCTGGGACGGATAGGACCGCCTCCACGTTCGAATGCAGGGGCCTCAGCCCCCCCACCATCAACCGGAGCCCCGCAAACTCGATGGAGTCCGCCGCAAAGATGCACTTTTCCCCATTTAGGGTGACTCTGTGTTCCTGTAGTACCGTCAGCACCCGTCCCAACCGATCATCGTGTTCCTCCCGTGATGTGCCATGTACCACGATGTCATCCAGGTATGCCACCACACCCTTGGGGCCAGCCGGAATCGTGGACATTATTTTCTGAAAACAGCTGGGTGCTGAGCTCAGACCAAAAGCCATGCAGGTGTACCTGAACACACCCATGTGGGTCACAAACTCTGTCAGGTTCCTGCTGGCTGGGTGGAGGGGCACCTGCAGGAAACCCTTGCTTCAGATCCAGCTTCGTGAATACCTTTGAACCGCTGAATGTTGCGGTGAGTTCCTCCATCGTGGGGAGCGGGTGCTTGTCTGGGATGATCACTTTATTCGCCATCCTAAGATCGATACACGGTCGGATGCCACCCAGTTTTTTTCTTGGCCACCACAATATTTAATATTCAGGGTGAAGCATCCACTCTCTATAATGTCTGCTTCCAGCGGTTTGTTCAGCTCTGTTGTGACATCATCCTGTAGGGCGAGGGGAAGCTGCCATAGTGGTTGAATTTTCGGCGTCACACTTGTATCTATGAGCAGGCGGTGGTGGAATGTGTTGACACATCCCAGGCCTCTGAACAGTGCTGGCCAACGGACATGCCATTCAGGGTACACTGTCAGTACCGTCAAGCCCTCTGGGTCCTTGATGGAGAATCCCAGTTCACCCAGTAGATCTATCCCTAGCAAGTCCACCCCCGGGGCGAAATTTGGAAAGTGATTGCGGGAGTCATCTTCAACCCACATTTCACTGAAAAATCAATCATGTCATTTCCATTTTGGTGTGGCCGTATCCAAGCATTTTCACTGCTCCAGCATTGATGGTTTTATGTGGGAAAAGTCTCTTCAAAGTAGCCATACGCAGTATGGACCTACCGGCCCCTGAGTCCACCATAAGCGGCACGTCGACTCCATCGAGTTTTAGCACATACCATTTCAACGGTCCCTTCTTTGCACGTGCCTCACACACCCGTCTCGTGTTTCTGGACTCCACCGCCGGTGACTCAGCAGTGATAGTGTAGGCCCTGTCCCACGCCACAGTCTGCCGCCTCCTGGAAATCCGCCCCGGAGAATTAGCTACTCTGCTAACAGCTGTGCTTGGCAGGAAAGCTTGGGTGCCTACACTTCCTTTAGCCAACACTGGCAGACTCAGCTGAACTGTGGACTCAATCTGCCTGACCAGCTCGAACACCTTTTTCAACGAGAGAGTATCTTTAGCTTGCTCTTCATCCACACATTGTTAGTACCGTGGGCTAGCTTATCCAGGACCAGCTCCTCCTCGATAGGCCCGAAGGCGCATTCTCTTGCTAGGCTACGGAGCTCCATAATAAAGGACCGAATGGACTCACCCGCTTGCTGTTGGCAATCAAAAAACTCATATCGCCACACCGTGACAGTGGAATGGTTTCCGAAAACACAGTCTATTAATTCCAAACCGTCTTTCAGTGAGCTGTTGCCACACAGCCCAAAAGATATCCACTGGCCTTCCTCACCGAGGTAGTGGACCATTAGGCTCCTCCGTCTCTCTTCATCGACGCCACTCAGGCCGGCCACAGCCACATACAGTACATGTTGAACGTCTCCCTCCAGTGGACCCATGGTATAGCTGGTGTGGCCGGAGATTGTAAAAATGGAGGTGGTTGTCTGATACACTCTCCCATGGTTTATCCTCGTCGCCAAATGTTATGTCTGAATACCATGAGACTGGAGCCACTCTCAACTGAACACTGAACTGATTTTATTATCGGGGACAACACAATATACACTCCAGCCGTAGCCCGTCTGACGTCATTACCCCAACCCCCTCGGCCAGACTACGGCAAGCCCCGAGAGTCAAATCTCACACATAACACTTTGGATGGATGACCCCAGGTATTTAAACTCATCTACTTTCACTACCGCTACTCCTTCCATCTTCACCATTGGACCTGCCTCCCTCTCATTCACACTCACTAGTGCATTGCCCATAGAACGCAAATATTTTTGTCTGAAACAGGTATCCCAATCAGGCTTTCCAGGCCCAAATGTAGGCTGTGTTTGAAAGTGGAATACAACAATCATGGAATCAGAACCAATATGGGTTTAGAGCCAAGAGTACAACATCGTTGGCGATAATGGATGCAACAGAGGAAATAATAAATGCATTAGATCAAGGAAAATATGCAATTGGTGTGTTTATAGATTTTAGAAAAGCATTTGATACAATAAATCATTCAATACTTCTTAATAAATTGCAAATGTATGGTATTAGGGGAATTGCTCTGAAATGGGTTACAAGTTATCTATCTGAGAGACAACAATTTGTGAAAATGGGAGAATATCTGTCTGGGTGTATGGGAATTGCCTGTGGGGTCCCCCAAGGGTCAGTATTGGGCCCCAAATTATTTAACATATATATAAATGATATATTCCAAGTTTCTAAATTATTAAAAATAATATTATTTGCTGATGATACTAATTTATTTTATTCTGGAAATAATTATAATCAACTAATCCATACTATAAATAATGAATTAAATAAGCTAAAAAAAAATGGATGGATTGTAATAAACTATCACTAAATATACACTCACCGGCCACTTTATTAGGTACACCTGTCCAACTGCTCGTTAACACTTAATTTCTAATCAGCCAATCACATGGCGGCAACTCAGTGCATTTAGGCATGTAGACATGGTCAAGGCAATCTCCTGCAGTTCAAACCGAGCATCAGTATGGGGAAGAAAGGTGATTTGAGTGACTTTGAACGTGGCATGGTTGTTGGTGCCAGAAGGGCTGGTCTGAGTATTTCAGAAACTGCTGATCTACTGGGATTTTCACGCACAACCATCTCTAGGGTTTACAGAGAATGGTCCGGAAAAGAAAAAATATCCAGTGAGCGGCAGTTCTGTGGGCGGAAATGCCTTGTTGATGCCAGAGGTCAGAGGAGAATGGCCAGACTGGTTCGAGCTGATAGAAAGGCAACAGTGACTCAAATAACCACCCGTTACAACCAAGGTAGGCAGAAGAGCATCTCTGAACGCACAGTACGTCGAACTTTGAGGCAGATGGGCTACAGCAGCAGAAGACCACGCCGGGTGCCACTCCTTTCAGCTAAGAACAGGAAACTGAGGCTACAATTTCCACAAGCTCATCGAAATTGGACAATAGAAGATTGGAAAAACGTTGCCTGGTCTGATGAGTCTCGATTTCTGCTGCGACATTCGGATGGTAGGGTCAGAATTTGGCGTCAACAACATGAAAGCATGGATCCATCCTGCCTTGTATCAATGGTTCAGGCTGGTGGTGGTGGTGTAATGGTGTGGGGAATATTTTCTTGGCACTCTTTGGGCCCCTTGGTACCAATTGAGCATCGTTGCAACGCTACAGCCTACCTGAGTATTGTTGTTGACCATGTCCATCCCTTTATGACCACAATGTACCCAACTTCTGATGGCTACTTTCAGCAGGATAATGCGCCATGTCATAAAGCTGGAATCATCTCAGACTGGTTTCTTGAACATGACAATGAGTTCACTGTACTCAAATGGCCTCCACAGTCACCAGATCTCAATCCAATAGAGCATCTTTGGGATGTGGTGGAACGGGAGATTCGCATCATGGATGTGCAGCCGACAAATCTGCGCCAACTGTGTGATGCCATCATGTCAATATCGACCAAACTCTCTGAGGAATGCTTCCAGCACCTTGTTGAATCTATGCCACGAAGAATTGAGGCAGTTCTGAAGGCAAAAGGGGGTCCAACCCGTTACTAGCATGGTGTACCTAATAAAGTGGCCGGTGAGTGTAGATAAAACTAAGGTAATGATATTTGGTAATTGTAAAAATAAAGAAGATATACACATTCATATAGATAATGTAGTTATTGAAAAAGTTAAGGAGATCAAGTTTTTGGGTGTAGTACTGGATGATAAAATTAGTTGGAAACCACATGTCAGATACATACAAAATAAAGTTGCAAAAAATATTGCAATTATAAATAAAATTAAGCAGGTTATGGCTGTGTTGTGAGACATGTATATGTTGGACACTGCATATGTGATTTAACCACGATGAAGGAGAGCCAGCCCCCTGCGGTGCGGAGCCACAGAGCCTGGACCCCCTGCGGAGGACAGGGGACAGAAGACTTCCTGACCACTGAGGCTCGGGAAGAGAGAAGGGGGAGTTATGTAAATAAAAGGCTAATGAATGTGAATAAAGAGATTTTGAGAGAGATGTGTGATTTCCCCCGCGAGGGAAATGGTTTGATGTCAGAATGTTTAAAGGAGAGAACTTTGGTGTGTTCACCCTCTTTGTTTGCTGCTCAAGAATAAGAGCAGACAGTGGAATGATTTCTTGAATAAACTGGAATGAAAGACAATTCGGTTTCGTTATTCAAGTCTCCCCACACAGGTCCTAGATTATAAATCACTTCATATTTTGTATTGTTCATTAGTACTTCCATACTTGACTTATTGTATAGAAGTTTGGGGTAACAGTTATAAAAGTAAACTTAATTCATTGTTAATATTACAAAAAAGGGCAGTCCGTGTTCTACACAAAGTCGGGTACCTCGAACATACTAATTTATTGTTTTTACATTCGAAGTTATTGAAATTATGGGATCTGGTTCATTATTACACAGCACAATTAATGTTTAAAGTTAGTAAAAACCTCTTGCCACACAATATACAGAATCTATTCAGGGAGAGAGAAGGGAAATATAATTTACGGGGGAATACAAAATTTAAAATTCACTTAGTAAGATCTACACGGAAGAGTTTTTGTGTGTCTGTGTGGGGGGTAAAATTGTGGAATGGGTTGGGGGAGAAACACAGGCAATGTCCCAACAAACATATATTTAAATCAACATATAAAGAAATGATTTTTGAGCAGTATGAGAATGAAGGGCAGTGATGTTACATTGTGTCTTCAGTGAGGGAAGGTTGTTGTGTGTTATGGTGATTGTGAAGGTGATGGTGTTGTTTGTGTTTGCATTGAACATGCCAGAATTGTATGTTTATTGTTGTTGTAATATTGTTGGATATGGACTGTCGTTGTGTCATTTTTGTTGTATAAATTGACTATGGGTGTATTATGGTGAATGTGGTTGTGGGATAATGATGATTATGAGTCATACTGTAATTTGTTTGGTGTGGAGAAGGGGTGGGACTGTATAAGCGTTGGCTTCTTCCCACTCCTTTTGAACATTTTATTTTTGGTTTGTTTTTTTGTTGTGTTTTGAACTCTCTTTTTTCTTTAACAATGTTCAAATAAAAATCAATCAAAAAAAAAAAGTGGAATACAAAGAGGTGCAGCCTATATGTAGGCAATCACATGCTAGAGTCTGACAAATATAAAAGGGAGTAAATGGCACTAAGATTTATTTGATCGTGTGAATATTAATTACAGAATACCTAAATATTGAAAATGAATGGGACATCCAATATTTGCGACTGTTTCAGATCCCTTATTTATTTGTTTGTCAAATCACTTATTTGTGTAATCTTTTATCACTTACTCAAGATAATAGTGTATCTTGCACTTTGGGGAATTGGAGTTGTTCAGTCATCATTATAATTATTTTAGTTTATATCACTGTTCAGTGATGGAGTTCAGTGTATTACTGAATTTCTTTTGTATCGTCAATAAACTCATGCAATACTGTAACAAATATTTGAGACCCATTGGCTGCTGCTTTACCTGTGTGCCTCCGAAGGACTGTGATCCACCAGTTCAGTGGCTGGTCCCCCCTGCGCACCTGGTGTTCTTCATGCCGAATTATCCATTTGACCTACGCAATCATAACAACTTTCTGGTATAATTCTTTAAGCATTAAACCTTAAGTCTATTTTTTGTCGCTATTTGCACTATGGGTAGCATTACTGTACATGGACTGCTGTTGTTGTTTTTCCAGTCTTATTCCTTTTCTTTATTTATATTGCACACACCACTGAAGAAAGAGAAAAGCCTTTTCAATTCTCCTGCATGTCCTGTACGTATATCAGCTGTTCTGATAGATATGCCGTAAGAACACTGATGGATCCAATCAGCTGACTGCTTGAACCACAGAGCTCAACTGTTTTCCATGATAAATCAGCCTCGGGGCAAAAGCACACTCCATGCATGATCTTTTTTTCACTTTATTGAAAATAATTTATTTATTTTTTTTGTAACTTAGATTTTTATTCATTTTTCATCATATATAATGCATTCAGATCACATTCTACATTTACAAAACAAAGGGGTTAGGGTAGGGAAAAATAAATAAATAAATAAAAGTGGGGGGGGCAAATGTTGGAGCATCAAGTTTTTAGTTTCCATCTCTTAATTCTTCTGGTTTTTTCAGTGTCTTTGGTTATTCTTTCAATTTCTGCCTCGTTGTTGCACTTTGTAGTGTGTCCATTTCCGCCATTTTTTCTCCCATATTCCTTCTTGCATTCTTCGTCGATATGTTAGTTTTTCCATCATACGTATGTCCTCAACAATGTCAGTCCATTGTTCTTGGTCAGGAAGAACTTCTGATCGCCATTTTTTTGTGATAGTTTTTTTACATGCAATCAACAAGATTTTAACTAGATATCTGTCCTCAGCCTGTATAACATTGTCTTTTTTAAGATCACATAAGTACATCAGGTTACAGTTCATTGGTATATTATATCCTAATATCCTCTGTATTGTCACATGTATAGATTTCCAAAATGATGATATTTTGTAGCATTTCCAAAACATATGTGAGTGGTCTGCATTTTGAGCCCCACATCCCCTCCAGCATAAAGATTGGGTATTTGTATATTTTCCTTGAATCTGTGGTGTAATGAAAAAGCGAATCAGGTTTTTCCATCCAAATTCCCTCCATGTCCTTGAATTTGTTGATGTGTGTTGTGTTTTCCATGTTTCCTGCCAGCTTTCTTCTGTTATGTTTAAATTGAGCTCTTTCTCCCATTTCTCCTTTATATAGTTACTTGTATGATTGTTTATCATAAGTTTCTGATATAGTTTTGAAATAATTCTTATTTTATTTCCTGCATATGAGCTTAAAATAAGTTGTATAATCTCGTTCACATCTGTTTGGAGGTTATGCCTAATCTTCTTCATATAGTAATCTCTCATCTGCAGATATCTGAAAAATTCCGATCTTTCTAATTTAAATTTTCTCCTGATATTTACAAAGCTCCCGAGATCTTTTTTTCCGATATTGCCCCATGCTGTGATTCCCTTGTTCACCAGATTTTTGTATTCCCTATCTTGTTTTGCCGGTTCAAACTGACTGTCAAATGCTACCCATTTCAATAGTTTTATGTCTTCCCTTATATTATATTTTTGTACTATTTTATACCACAGTTCTAAAGTAAATTTAGTGATTGGGTCTATTTGTTTGATTTGCTTATATGCATCTTTATCTCCTATTATGCTTTGTACTGGGAGTCCCTCAATTTCCTTTTCCATTTCTTTCCATTTTGCCTCATATCCCTCGTCGCACCAACATATGATATATCTTATTTGTGCTGAGTAGTAATATTCCTTTAGACTCGGTAGGCCCATGCCTCCTTTCTCTTTTGGTAATTGGAGGGTTTTATATTTCACTCTTGGTTTTTTACCTCCCCAAACAAATCTCGATATCATCCTGTCCCACTTTGAGAATTGGGCATCTGGAATCTCTGTTGGTATGGCCTGGAAGAGGTAAAGTAATCTAAGTTGTATGCTGATTTTGACTGTCTCAATTTTTGAATTCAGATCCATATTTAAGATTGACCATCTATCAATATCTTTTTTTATTTCTTGTTCCAACCTATCATAGTTTGCTTTATATATTTTGCTTAGGTCTTTAGGTATGTTCACTCCAAGGTATTTTATTTCTTTTTGGTTCCAGTTTAGTTTGATCTTATCAGTTATCTGGTTTAGAGGGTTATAGTGGAATGTCAGTATTTGTGTTTTTGTTATGTTTATCTTGTATCCTGATAATTTTCCAAAATTTTCTATCAAGTTCATCATTTCCATTATTGATTTATCTGGTTGTTCTAGGTAAACTATAATATCGTCTGCAAATAGCCCAATCTTGTGTTCCGCCCCCTTTATTGTTACACCTTTTAATTTCTTATTTTGTCGTATCGCTTGAGCCAATGGTTCTATGAACAGAGCAAACAAGGTGGGCGATAAGCAGCATCCCTGCCTAGTTGATCTTTGTATATTTACTTTGTCTGTTAAGCTACCGTTTATCTTGATTCTTGCCACAGGTTCTTGATATAGCGTCCTTATGCATTGTACTGATTTTTCATTAAATCCAAAGCGCTCCAGCACACTATATAGGAATTTCCAGTTAACCCTGTCAAATGCTTTTTCTGCGTCTAAACTCATTATTACTGCGCTTTTCTTTTCTTTATGTATTTGGTTAATTATATGTATTGTTCTCCTGATATTGTCATGTGTTTGGCGTCCCTCTATGAATCCAGTTTGATCATCTTCTATTAATTCCGTCAAGAATGTCTTTATTCGTTTACATATAATTGTTGTGTATATTTTATAATCTACATTTAATAAAGAGATTGGTCTATAGTTTCCGCATTGTTCTTTATCTTTCCCTGGTTTTAAAATAACTGAAATGATTGCTTCGTTCCATGATGGAGGTATTTTGCTGTTGTTCAACGTCCAATTAAATGACTTTAGGAGTTGTGGCGTGAGTTCTTCTATAAACAGTTTATAAAACTCAGAAGGGTATCCATCACTACCTGGTGATTTACCGTTTTTAAGTGACTTAATCACATCTCTGATCTCTTGTGTTGTTATTTCTGCTGTTAGTTTTTCATTTTGTTGATTTCCTATTGATGGCAAGTCCAATGTGTCTAGAAATTTTTTGATATCTTTAGTATTTGTTTCTTCAGGTTGCGAGTATAGTTCTTGGTAGAAATTATGGAAAATTTCTTCGATGTTTTCTGGGTTAACTGTGGTTTTATTTGTGGTGGGGTCTTTAATCTTGTATACATTATTCATTGTTTGTTGTTTTCTTAACCGTTTTGCCAGCAGTTTTGTGGCTTTTGGCCCCGTTTCATAATATTTTTGCTTTAGATATCTATTTTTCCTTTCAATTTCATCCATTTGTGTTTCTTTTATCTTTGTTTTTTCTTCTTTAATTTCTTGATATATTTTTGGATCATTTGTGCTTTGATGTTTACGTTCTAATTCCCTCAGTCTCTCACATCTTTGTTCATACGCTTCCAGTTTAGTCTTATTTGCTTTTCCTGTTTCAACAATTAATTTACCCCTTAACACGGCTTTTAGTGCGTCCCATAGTATTGTTGGGTCCACTTCTTCATTGTCATTCTCTTGGATATATTTGTTTATGTTTATTTTTATTCTTTCTTTCATTTTCTCATCATTTAACAGTCCTACGTTAAGTTTCCATGTTGTTTGTCGTTTTCTATTGTTTAAATATATTTCCATGTATATAGGATTATGATCTGATATTTCTGCCCCTCCAATCCAACAATTTCTCACCCTGTGTCTGTCACCTTCATTCATAAGGAAGTAATCTATTCTAGAGTGTACTTTATGGACTGCTGAATAATGTGTATAGTCTTTTTCGAGTGGGTGTAGGTCCCTCCATATGTCTACCATACCCATTTCTGCCAGTGAGGTTCTTATGAACTGTGTTACATGTTTTTTTGTCTTCTTAACACTTGTTGTGTCAACTTCATGATCCATGACAGCATTTAAGTCTCCTCCACAAATTAGGACTCCTTCACTGTGTGTTGCTATGAGATCAAACAGATGTTGAAAAAAACCCTTGTCACTTTCTGGTGGGGCATAGATGTTCACTAATGTAATCTGCATACCATCTATTCTTCCCTTTATTATTACATACCTGCCTTCTTTATCCTGGATTTCCTGTTCACTTTCAAATTGTATTTTGTTTGAGATTAGTATCATAACCCCCCTTTTAGCTCCTCCCTTAAATGAACTGTAGTAGGAGTTCTTATAGCCAAATCTCTTTAGTTTCACATGTTCTGTCTTGCTCAAATGTGTCTCTTGGATAAATATAATTTCAGCTTTTTCCTTCTTGAATTTTCTTATTATTCTTTCCCTTTTAACAGGTGAGTTCAGACCATTCACGTTTAGTGTCATTATCTTAAGATTTTTACCCATATTCATGTTTTTCCATTTTTTTAACTTGTGCTCGTAGCCCCTTTAACAACAAAAATAACACATATTTATATAAAAACACATTAAAAAATCTCGACCTCCGTACTTTGGGCCTTTCTTCTGCCCACTGGTCCCTGTTGGTGGGTGGGGGGTTTGTCTTCACAGAGTGAAGGGCCCTCCCTAGACTTCTAATTACTATCAAAGTAATAGTCATAAGTCTAGAAATGTCCAACAAATATCACTTAAACCTCTCCTAGCCGTCTGTTTCTCTTTTACCTTGTCTTCTTGGCCTTCATTTCTTCTGTGCCTTTCTTAATCTTTGTTATGATCTAGGCTTTCAGTTGAAAGCCTTGTAGCTTGTCCTGGGCCCGCTGCTCTACGTCTCTCCCCCTTCTTCCGCCGTACGCTCGTCTCCACTCCGTCTGTCGTGGTGCGTTCAGGGCCGCCGCTGCTCCAGCCGTCTCCTTCGGCACGCTCACCTCAAGGCCCCGCTCCATCATATCCCGCGCTGCCTCTTCGGCCGTGTTGTAGGTTCTTGTGCCTTCCTCCCAATGAATCCTCATTTTCGTTAGCGGCGTTTGGAATCTAATTTTTTTCTCTTTCAGCGTTTTTTTAATGTTGGCATATTTCTTCCGCTGCTGCACGATTTCTGTCGGGTAGTCATGGTCAAAAAATACCTGTTTGTCGCCGATTCGTATCTTTTTTTTCCATGCTTGCGTCAGGATTCTTTCCTTTATGTCATATTTCACAAAGTTTACCACAACTGACCTGAGTGTAGCGTTTGTTTTCGGGTTCTGTGCCAGTGTTCTGTGCGCCCGTTGAATCTGCAGATCCGTTTCTCCGGGTATTTCCAGTTCTTTTTTTAAGAACTGATCCATGAATTTTGTCATCGAGTTGCCTTCAATGCCCTCCGGAATTCCAAAGATGCGCATATTGCTTCGTCTGGATCTGCTCTCCAAGTCGTTTATTTTCTCCTGCATCCTCTGCGTTTGCGTCGTCAGGGTCTGTAGTTGTTCGTTTGCCTCGCTTTTCCAATCTTCTAGTTCCGAAATTCGGGTCTGTGCTTCTGTCATACACGCCCGCTGGGAGCGCAGCTCCTCCATGTTTTCCGTTAATTTACGTTCCATTTCTCTTCGGAGGTCCATGATTTCCTCCTTAATTTCTTTTTTCAGTTCCTCCTTAAGAGCCGCTAAATCCTGTTGTAGCTGTCGCTTGAATTCTCTTAACTCTTCACCCAAACTGGCGATGCCAGTGTTCATGTTGTCGAGTCTGGTGTCCTCCATTTTCTCTGCTGTGGACATCTCGTTTTTTTGGGCTTTGCGTACAGCGGTTTTTCCTGCGTTGTTGGAGAGGAATTCTTCAATTTTACCCTGTTTTTGTCCTTGTGCCCGGTTCCTTCGTGTTTTCATCCCTTAGTTTATTGATCCGTTTATGTCGAGTTGGCCATTTACCGATGATTTTTAATCCGGCTAGGGAGAGCTCTTTGTTTAAGTGTTATGTCTCTCCGCCATCTTCCCGGAAGTCTCAATAATTTTTTTTTTAAAATTGCCATCAGTTAGCGTGCCTTTGAGCCAGGTCTAGCCGCTGCTTCTCCCGGATGTTCTGTGTTGATTTGTCAGACCTGGTCCCCGCTGATGCTCTGCCCAGTCTGCTCGGACACCTCATTCTCCACATATGGGGAATTATCCATTAGATCTACGCAATCACAGCAACTTCATAGTATGAAGGGGGAACACAGGCTGGAGAAAATCCACCCAAAAGTGGGCAGGTCTGACAACCAAGCCTCCAGTAAGCCTTGATCCTCACCTGAACACCTCCATGCTTTCCCCATCTTCTAGAACGTTTCCTCCATGATAGGTGGGCAACAGGTGAATGACACAGGTAAACCGGAACAGATAGCAAAAATGGAGGAAGGATTGAAAATTTACCACCCAAATCATGGGTTCTTATGATGATCTGATATCATAAAGTGCTTGGCAATCATACACAAGCAGAGCACACACATCTTTACAACAGACACAAAACAACACAACCATAAACAGTAATCCAAGACAGACTGACAGCTGGCTGCAAACACAGGTGCCATCTTGACAGAGGTCTTATTCAACTCTCCATAATAAGGCTGTCATTTCTGCTGTTACACAAAGGCTGTCATTTCTGCTGACCTTGATTCACATCAGTTTGCATACAGAGCAAACAACCACACTCGAATATATATATCCACACTTGGATAACAGTGACACCTATGTGAGGGTGCTGTTTGTGGAAATCAGTTCTGCTTTTAATACAGTTCTACCCCATAAACTGGTTCAGAAGTTGGTCAACTTGGGCCTGAATAGTTCACTGTGCACCTGGATACTGGACTTCCTCAACAACAGACCCCAGAACATCAGAATAGGAGACCCCATCTCCTCTACACTTATGCTGAACACCAGCACACTGCAGGGTTGTGTCCTCATCCCCCTTCTTTTCTCCCTCTTCACGCATGACTGTTCCCCAATCCGCACCAACAATATCATCGTCAAATTTGCTGACAACACCATCATCATAGGACTAATAATGAGTCAGCCTATAGGGAGGAAGTCTGGCATTTGCAGTGATGGTGTGATGACACTAACCTGGACTTGAACAGATCCAAGACAAAGGAGATGTGTGATAGAAATGTTTAGATAAGTTAGGATATTAAATATTTTTCCACAGTGTGCTTGCTCAAAATGTCAGTTAAAAGGTTTCACAGCTTACAGCGTACTGTAATGGAAATTCACTGATTATGCATTTATCTGTTGAGATCATATGTTTTATAAGTGTGTGTTACAACATATGACTATAACTTTATCCATATATGAACTGTTTTATTATAAGCTGCTCGATGATTTTATGATGCTTTGTGTCCCAAGATAAAACTTATATGTCACAGTAACCAGCTTAGGTATCCATACTCTCACTCCCTTCTCCTGTGACTTTGGCCCCCACTTGTGAGCTATTCCTCAGTAGCACAGAGTGCTTTGTACTTTTTCCTTTTTTCTGTAGCCTGGAAGATATAAATGTGTGTGGGTTTTTCTCTCTCCCCTCAGGAGAGAGCAGAGCTGTTTTTCTGACCTTAGAGCTGTTTCCTGACTTTACCTCTTTTATTGTTGCAACAATAAAAGGAAGATTCACCTCACAGATCCGATTGATTATTTTACTCCAGGACCTTTCTAAGTGTTTAGATAAAATTTGGCTACAGTACTGGTGTCAGAAGTGGGATAATTGATCACCGATTTCCAGCAGCTGACGTGGATTGATCACCCGAATGAAGTTCGGCTTTTTCCGCCTTTATAGGCAACGTGAGAGTGTCACTTGATGGAATCGTGACACATTATACAGGGAACCGTCTCAGAAGCCTCCAAATCTCAGTAAGTGAATTTTGCTGTGTTTCTAGAAGTTTATCGATAAAATATCGGTTGTGTAGTTCACCTCGATAGACCGATTTTAGATTGATTCCTGTGTAATTTTTGGATCTGACGGGTTTATCCCGTGGCGGGATCAATTTCTTTATCCGACGGATTTATCCCGTGGCAGGATTAAATTGCACAGTCAGACGCGTGGGAACGCCTGGGGTGAACACGGTCTAGTAAAGGACGTGCTGGGATGCACTTGAGACATTTTGTGGTCTCTGAGCAGTCAAATCGGCTAAAATGGGTCTTGCAAGTCCAAGTCCAAACAGGGTTTGTCCGGCATGACGGGACCGGGGGTGAAATACATGACTGATAACTATGGTCCTGAGAGTGTGGAGTTTTTTTTGGAAAAAATGAATCTGCGAGGCTGAGCTTCCTTCTGGGAGGGGGTCACTTTCTGTAGAAATTATTACTACTCTGAGGGATAAAATAAATGTTGGAATTCAGGAGTTACAAACAAGGGAAAAGTAGAGTAAGAAGGACAAAAGTTGACGCAGTTACAATTGGAAAGGGCGCAGTCGAGATGTGGCTCACTGAAGCGAGAGAGAGAGAGAAACAGGAGCAGAATAGAAGGGAGAATGAACGGAAGAGAAAATACACAAATTACACAAAAACAGTTTTTAAGATAAGAAAAGATGAGTTTGTTACAACTCGCCGCTCATTAGCGGCACCAGCTGAGTGCACACCTGCACCTCGTCAGCGGCGGAGCATATAAGCCGCTCTGCCCTGGGCTTCGGCCTGAAGCCGTCTGTTCCCTTCGGCTACTTGCTTCAGAGGAACCCCCTCGCCAAACAGCAAGATCTCTCACGTAAGCTACCCTCTACTTGTGTTCCAGTCTTTCCCCTGTGCACAGGTGGACCTTTCCCGGCGGCGGACCCCGCCCCCGCATCACCACCTCGCGGCTGCTGTCAGGTGCATCGTCAGGTCTCTGTCTTCCAGACTCTCCCTTGTGCATGCCTGCCACCTGCCCTGCCAAGTAAGCCAACTAACCTTTCATCTCCTGTTGTACTGGTTTGGTGCCCGTCACCTTCTCCCTGTGTTCTCTCCCCAGGGTTATCTGGCTGTACGGTTTCCTGCCTCCGTGCCTGACGCTGACGTCCACCACCAGTACATCCACATTCCACAGACACGCATCCATTCATCCTTGTTGTTGAATAAAGCTACTGAATTCACTCTGAGCCTGCGTGTGTGTCTCCTGAGCCGTGCGTTATGTCAGTACGGCTTCAGCAGAGCGGCTCGGCGGACAGCGGGCTCGCACGCCGATTTTCCACCCTCGATGCTCGGGTGGATTTAATAGCTCATCAGCAGCAAGTGATACTAAACCAACTGACCTCGATAACTGCCCGGTTAGACCGTCTGGACCCCCCACAGCCGTTCCCCTTGGCTCGTCAGGGAGGTGCAGCTCCTGCTGCTTCAGCGGCCGTCCAGTCAGCCCCGGGAACCCCAGCCCGACTCACACCCATTCCTACCCCCGCCCGCTTTAGCGGTAAGCTCGGTGGAGCGCGGGGATTCATCATGCAGTGTGAGTCGGTGTTTCTGCGCGTCCCCGGGGACTTTCCCTCAGACCATAGCCGAATTGGCTATATAGGAAATCTCCTGGAGGGTCGGGCACTCACCTGGGCTTATGCCGTAATGGCATAAGCCCAGGTGAGTGCCCGGCTAAGAAAATAGCCCAGCTAAGAAAATTAAATAAAAAGCGCTTCAAATCCTTGGCCGCCACTGAATTCTATAGGATACCAAAACAGGAACAACAAAATTTTCAAGATTCAATTCAAGAAGTAAATTGGGATGAATTACTCATTGGCAAAAATTTAGATGAGGATTGTTCTAAATTTGCCAACAAAATACAACAAATTATTATACAATTTACACGGATAATTAAACTAAAAGCTAGAAAGAATTGCCTTCCTTGGTTAAACAAATTTATTCTGAAATTGATGAAAGAACGAGATCACTTTTTGAAGTTGTCAGTTAAATCAGGACAAAACAGGCACCAATTTATTTCATTGAGAAATAGGGTAGTGAAAGAAATAAGAAAATCTAAAGCTGACTTTTTCATTACTGTTTTGAATAGTGCAAGGGGAAATTCTAAAATAACCTGGACATATATTAAAAAACTATTGGGTGATTCCCAGAGAAACAAAGCAAAACTAATGCAAATTCAATTGAATGGAAACATCTTGACAGAACCTCAAGTGATGGCTGATGCTTTTAACAACTACTTCATTGAATCTGTGTCAGAAATCTCTGATAAGTTTATAGTAAAACAAAGGAAGGAATACCCTGTATTGTCTGCATCGCAGTCTTTTACTATTACAAATATTACTGAGACCAAAGTTATCGATTTAATTCAGTCACTCAAACCATCTAAAGCAAAGGATGTTTTTGGAATGGACACGAACATGCTCAAAGATTTAGGTTCAGCTCTCGCCACTCCTATTGCCTCAATCATTAATCTTTCAATTTCATCTGGCCATTTTCCAAAGGCCTGGAAATCTGCTATTGTTACCCCTGTTTTTAAATCCGGTGACTCAACTCTTCTGCATAACTACCGACCAATAAGCATTCTTCCGGCCATTTCCAAAATTGCAGAAAAATGGGTGGCAGAACAGATTGTCCATTATTTAAACAGTAGTTCCCCCTCTCTCCATGCCATGCAGTTTGGTTTCAGATCCAAGCATTCCACTGAAATGGCTACATGCCTCTTCATTGAGAAAATAAAATCTTTTCTTGATAAGGGTGGAGTTGTAGGGGTGGTGTTTTTGGACCTCAGGAAAGCATTCGATACAGTAAATCACTCTGTTCTTCTTACCAAGCTCTTTAAATTTAACTTTTCTCACAATGCTGTGAGCTGGATTGAATCACATCTGCATGATCGAACACAATGTGTATCAGTTAACAACTGCAGATCTGATTCTCTTAGGCTAACTTCTGGAGTCCCTCAGGGATCAATATTAGGCCCCCTTTTATTTAGTCTTTATATTAATGATTTGCCCACTGTTTGTTCTGAAGCTGAATGCTTAATGTATGCAGACGACACAGTTTTTTTTGTTCATGGTCGCTCCAAAAACACTGTTGCTGCTAAACTTAGTAAAACAATGTCCTGTGTCACAACTTGGTTGCAGGAGTGCTGTCTACAGTTAAATGTTTCTAAAACTGTAGGCATGTATTTCACTAAAATAAATAGTGTCACCTGACCCTGACATACATGTTAATGGAGGAAAAATACAAATTGTTAGCCAATATAAATATCTTGGGTTAATAATAGATTCACAGCTTTCCTTTAAAGCCCATATTGCTAAATTGTGTAAAAAAATCAAGTTAAATCTTGCAAATTTTCGTGCAATTCGAAATGAAATGTCAACTGAAGCTGCAAAAATATACTTGCATTCAATGATTCTGAGTCACTTCAACTATTGCCTAACTAGCTGGTCCCAGGCGGGTTTGAGTGCAAAAAAACCATTGGAAGTTTTGTACAAACAAGCAGTTAAAGTTATGGATAAAAAACCTAGGCATTATCATCATTGTGCAATTTTAAAAAAATACAGTCTTTTAAATTGGGATAGTCTTCATACATTTGCAAATTTAAATTTGACTTATAAAGTACTGCATGATTTGGCTCCAGATCCTCTGGCAGAGTTCATCAGCCAAAGAAACAGCTCTGATCGCGTCACTCGAGGCTCTGTCAGAGGTGACTGTTTCATTCCTCTGCGCAGGAGCACTTTCAGTAAGTCGGCCTGGTCAGTGAGGAGCGGTAGTGAGTGGAACTCAGTACCTGAGGAGGTTAAACTGCTCACAACATTCAAGGCCTTCACAAAAAAATTGAAAATGTGGCTTATAAACACCTACAGCTGCCAACACTAAAAGATAAGTCTGCTGTGATGTTTGATGTTGTGTTTAAATGTACGGTTTGTTATGTATATATTATTTGTTACATTAGTGCCCTCTTAAATTTAAATTTAAGAGAACACCCAGATGCTCTTCTCCTCATCTCAGGCGATTTCAACCACGTTTCACTGTCTCCCATTCTGCCCACTTTCACCCAGTATGTCACATGCCACACTAGAGACAATAAAACACTGGATTTGTTCTACGCAAACACTAAGGAGGCGTACACCTCATCACAACTCCCCCCACTTGGGAGATCGGATCACAACTTGGTTCATCTCCGACCGGTGTACAAACCCCTAGTGCACAGACAACCTCCGGCCATGCACACTGTGGAGTTATGGTCTGAGGAGACAATGGACACTCTAAAGGACTGTTTTGAAGCCACTGCCTGGAAGCAGCTCTGCGATCCACATGGTGAGGACATCGATGGCCTCATTCACACCTTCACGGGCTACCTCAGCTTCTGTGTGGACAAATCCGTTCCCACCAAGACCATACGGCGTCACTCAAACAACAAACCCTGGATCAACCCTGAGATAAAAACACTTCTGAGAGAGAAGAAGAGGATCTTCAGGTCGGGGAACAGGGAGATGCTGAAGTCCGTACAGAGGGAGCTGAGGAGAAAGATCAGAGAAGGCAAGGACAGCTTCAGGAAGAAGATGGAGGACAAGCTGCAACAGAGCGACATCAGCGGGGTCTGGAGAAACCTCAAAACCATCTCGGGGCTCCAGAATACCTCCCCCCAGGCCACGGGGGGCAGGGAGTGGGCGAACAACCTGAATCTGTTTTTCAATAGATTTGACCAACCACCCTCCCCCCTGTCTGCACAACAACCACTGCTGCCTCTAAGAAATCAAGTCCTGCTACCCACTCCCCACTCCACCGACACCCCCCCCCACTCCCAACACACAGCCCCCCATCCTGACCCTGACCAAGACCCAGGTGAGGACGGAGCTGAGGAAGATCAAGGCGAGGAAGGCGTCGGGACCGGACGGCATCAGCGCAAAGCTCCTCAAGTCCTGTGCAGACCAGCTGTGTGGGATTGTGACATATATCTTCAACATGAGCCTGAAACTGGGGAGGGTACCACAGCTGTGGAAAACATCTTGTGTGGTACCTGTACCAAAAACTTCCCACCCCAAAGACCTGAACAGCTTCAGACCGGTGGCCTTGACGTCCCACTTGATGAAGACCCTGGAGAGACTGCTCCTTGCTCATCTCCGCCCCCTGGTGGAACCAGCGATGGATCCACTCCAGTTCGCCTACCAGCATGGCATTGGGGTGGAGGATGCGGTGATCTTCCTCCTTCACCGTTCTCTGTCCCACCTGGAGAAGCCCGGGAATATGGTGAGGATCATGTTCTTTGACTTCTCCAGTGCTTTCAACACCATCCAACCGATGATCCTGAAGGACAAGCTGCTGCGCGCAGGGGTGGACCAGCACCTGTCATCATGGATCCTGGACTACCTCACGAACCGGCCTCAGTTTGTGAGAACCCGGGACTGTGTTTCCGACACGATCATCAGTAGCACGGGGGCCCCCCAGGGAACGGTGCTGGCTCCCTTCCTGTTCACTCTTTATACTGCGGACTTCTCACACAACACAACACATTGCCATCTACAGAAGTTCTCTGATGACTCTGCGATCGTTGGTCTCATCTCCAGCGGAGATGAAGCTGAGTACAGAGGGCTTATCCAGGACTTTGTGGACTGGTGCCATCGGAACTGCCTCCAGATCAACGCGAGGAAAACTAAGGAGCTGGTGGTGGACTGCCGCAGGCATGGGCAACCCCTCACAGCACCAGTAAATATACAGGGAACAGACATCGAGATGGTGACATCCTACAAGTACCTGGGTATTCATCTGAACAATAAACTAGACTGGTCACACAATACTGACGCACTCTACAAGAAGGGACAGCGCAGGCTGTTCCTGCTGAGGAGACTCAGGTCTTTTGGTGTACAAGGGGCGCTGCTGAAGTCATTCTATGACACGGTGGTGGCATCAGCCATCACTTTTGGAGTGGTCTGCTGGGGCAGTGGCATTACTGCAGCCGATAGGAAGAGACTGAACAAACTGATTAAGAAAGCTAGCTCTGTCCTGGGGCAACGCCTTGATCCGATGGAGGAGATAGGAGAGAGAAGGACGGTGGCTAAACTGTCATCTCTGCTGGAGTCCGAGTTCCACCCTATGCAGGACATACTGGATGCACTGAGGAGCTCATTTAGCAGCAGACTACATCATCCCAGGTGCACAACCGAGAGGTTTCGTAGGTCCTTCCTACCAACGGCTGTCAGACTGTACAACCTAAGCAGGGCTGCTCGCAGAGATAGCAAAAAGACGTAACAAACTAATAGTTTTTTTTGAATGCAAAAGATGCAATAGACTTACACAATGGTCCTCTCCGGCATACAACTAGGAACATACCGGTCGCTATGGAGGGTGAGAATATGTATGGGCACATAATCATACCATGTAGGATAACTAAATAGACGGTTATGCTGTTTCATCCCACCTAGCAACAATGCTCCGCACTGTGTGTGTTTATATACTTGCATATTTATTCCACCTAGCTGCAATGCTCCGTACTGTGGGTGTTTATATATTTACATATTTATTCCATCTAGCTACAATGCTCTGCACTGTGTGTTCATATATTCATATATTTATTCCATCCAGCTACAATGCTCTGCACTGTGTGTCTCTGTGTGTGTGTGTGTGTATATATATATATTTTATAGTAATATGTACATATGTATATTAGCTGCTCTTGCTTGCTTGTTTTTTTTTCTTGCCTTCTGATTGTTGCTCTGAGTGTTGCTATCCCTGTGCTGTTGCAATCCTGGAATTTCCCCGTTGTGGGACTAATAAAGGCTTATCTTATCTTATCTTATCTTATCTTAAATGTCTAACCATGTTTTTTTCTTGTAGATGCATTTTACTGCTTTTTTACATCTTGGCCAGGGGACTACAGATGAAAACTAGCCTTTTGGCTAATTCTGGCTTTTTTAACCATGTGTAATCATGTGTTTTATGAAATTGCATTGTCCCTTTTCAAATAAACTAAACTAAAAAAATGGCGAGGCCCAGTTATGCCTCCCTCACCTATGGCCAGTTTGTCAAAAATTTTCTGGAAGTCTTTGATCACTCCCGTGTGGAAAGTGTCCTGACCAATCGTCTCCTCAGCCTTCAGCAGGGGAGCCGATTGGCCGTGGACTACGCCATAGACTTCCGGGTTACAGCGGAGGAGGTTGGCTGGGGGGAACGAGCCCTCTGCAGCATCTTCCTCCGCAGTTTAAACTCTGGTCTGAGGGATGAATTGGCTGGACGGGATATCCCTGAAACACTGGCGGAGCTAATCTCGCTAACAATTAGCTTGGACAACCGGTTGCACGAGCGCGCCTCGGAGCGGAAGCAGCCTTCTCGCTCCCGAGGGGCCTCGTCACGCCGGCTTCAAGCTCGCCCCCTGGCGTTACCGCCACCGGAGGTTCCCGAGGAGTCGGAGCCAATGGTGACGGGCCGGGCAAAGCTCCCTCTAGCGGAGAGACAACGCCGACGTGCGCTGGGTCTCTACATGTATTGCGGGGACGACCAGCACACGGTGGAGCAATGCCCGGAGAAGCCAAATGGGGAGGTCCGCGAGTCACTGTAGGGGGCCTTGCGGACGCTAACCGGACAACTCCCCTCACTCATTTGTCGCTGCCCATCCGTTTTTGCCACAACACCACAGGGCATCTCACTCACGCACTGGTGGACTCAGGCGCGGAAGGAAGCTTTATTTCACAAAGCCTGGCAACCCGATTGGGCATCCGTTGCCAGCCCCTTAGAACTCCTCTCACCCTCATTAATCTCTCCCGTGCATCTCTGGGGAAAGTGACCCACCGGACAAACCCTGTCTCTGTCATCGTCTCTGGGAATCACCAGGAGGAGATCTCCTTCTACATCTTGCCTTCTGCGGTGTCCCCAGTGATCCTGGGTTATCTGTGGCTCCGTCTCCATAACCCCGTCCTGGATTGGAAGACCGGGAAGGTAACAGCCTGGAGCACCTTCTGTATGAGCACCTGCCTCCAATCCGCTGCCTGCTCGCCATCCTCTCCTCCCGTGGTCAAGGATGCCGCGCCTCAGGACCTCTCCTTGGTGCCCGTGGAGTTTCACGACCTGGGCGCAGTCTTCAGTAAGTCCAAGGCAATGTCCCTTCCTCCACACAGGCCTTACGACTGCGCCATAAACCTCCGCCAGGGGCGCCGCTCCCTTCGGGACGCCTCTACAGCCTGTCAGCGCCGGAGAAGGAGGCCATGAACTCATACCTCAAGGAATCTCTCAGTGCAGGTATTATTTGCCCATCGTCATCGCCAATAGGTGCAGGGTTCTTCTTCGTGGGCAAGAAGGATGGCTCGCTTCGTCCGTGCATCGACTTCCGAGCCCTAAACGACATCACGGAGAAGGACCGTTACACCCTGCCCCTGATGGACACTGCCTTCCACTCCCTCCAGGGGGCAACCTGGTTTACCAAGCTGGATCTCTGCAGCGCGTACCACCTCGTCCGGATCCGGGAGGGAGACGAATGGAAATCAGAATCAGAATCAGAATCAGAATCAGGTTTATTGCCATTGTTCATGTGATACACAAACTAGGAATTTGTCTCGGTGCCATGCTGCAACATTAAAAACATAATGAGAAAAAGGGATAAACTAAAAAACTAAAGGACTAGAAACGTGCAATAAGTGTAGAAAAATAAGTAATAATAAGTAATAATAATAATAATACTAGTAATAATGAGTAGTACTAGTCAAGGCAGTTTAAAAAATTAGCATGTAGCAGATAATGTGAAGTACCACATAGTGCAGTCAATAATGCAACAGAAAAACAGTGATGAATGACATGAGTCTGGTTGAACTGCTGTACATAGTGCACGAGAGTCAAAAGTCACTTAGTGTTCAGCAGTCTGATGGCAGAGGGGAAAAAGCTGTTCATGTGCCTGGAGGTTTTAGTCCGAATGGACCGAAGCCTTCTACCTGAGGGGAGGGGGGCAAACAGCACGTGACCAGGATGTGAAGGATCGATATGATCCGGCCAGCACGCCTCCGGGTCCTGGAGATGTACAGGTCCTGGAGAGATGGGAGCTTGCAGCCTATCACCTTCTCAGCAGTGCGCACGACGCGCTGCAGCCTTAGTCTGTCCCTGGCAGTGCCTCCTGCGTACCACACAGTTATGGAGGAGGTGAGGATGGGCTCGATGATGGCCGTGTAGAACTGCACTAACATCTTGGTGGGTAGCTTGAGCTTCCTCAGCTGCCGCAGAAAGAACATCCTCTGCTGGGCCTTTTTGATGAGGGAGCTGATGGTTGGCTCCCATTTGAGGTCTCGGGTGATGGTGGTGCCCAAGAAGCGGAAGGAATCTGCAAAGGTGATGGGAGAGCCTGTGATGGTGAGGGGGGGCAGGGGGGATGTGACTTTCCTGAAGTCCACAATCATCTCCGCTGTCTTCAGAGCATTAAGCTGCAGGTTGTTGTGGCTGCACCAGGACACCAGCTGGGCCACCTCTTCCCTGTAGGCGGACTCGTCACCGTTGGAGATGAGCCCGATGAGGGTGGTGTCGTCCGCAAACTTAATCAGCTTAACAGACTGGTGGGAGGAGGTGCAGGAGTTGGTATAAAGGGAGAAGAGTAGGGGGGAAAGTACACAGCCCTGGGGTGATCCAATGCTGATGCTAACAGAGTCTGAGACAGACTTCCCCAGCCGCACATGCTGTCTCCGGTCCGTCAGGAAGTCGGTGATCCACCTGCAGAGGGAGTCAGGCACGTTGAGCAGGGACAGCTTATCCTGGAGCAGATCGGGGCGGATGGTGTTGAATGCGGAGCTGAAGTCCACAAACAGAATCCTGGCGTAGGTTCCCGGGGAGTCCAGGTGCTGCAGGATAGAGTGGAGGGCCAGGTTGACTGCGTCGTCCACAGACCTGTTAGCACGGTAGGCAAACTGCAGCGGGTCTAGGAGGGGTGTGGTGATGGACTTGAGGTGAGACAGGACCAGGCGCTCAAAGGACTTCATGACTACAGAGGTGAGCGCTACAGGTCTGTAGTCGTTAAGTCCTGTAATCCGTGGCTTCTTGGGGACAGGGATGATGGTGGAGGATTTGAGGCAGGTCGGCACGTGACATTGCTTAAGGGAGGTGTTAAAAATGTCTGTGAAGACAGGAGCCAGCTCTTTCGCACAGTGTCTCAGGGTGGAGGGAGACACACCGTCCGGCCCGGGGGCCTTGCACGGGTTCAGTCTGGAGAACTGTCTGTGCACGTCCTGCTCACTGATGACAAGGGGCGGGGGGGAGGAGGAGGAGGAGGAGGGGGGGACCGCTCTTGATGAATTAGGGGCTGAGGAGGCAGAGGAGCTGGGTGGAGTGGGTGAGTTGGACACAGCTGACGAGGTGTCAAAACGGGCATAGTGTTGGGACAGTCTTTGACAAAGGGCTTTGTCATCCTGACCTTTAGAAGCCTGAGGCCGATAGTTGGTGATTTGCCTCAGTCCTCTCCACACAGAAGCCGAGTCATTAGCAGTGAACTGCTGCTGGAGTCTCTCAGAATATACAGATTTAGCTCTCCTCAGCTCTCTGTTAAACCGATATTTGACCTCCCTGTAGCAGTCCCTGTCTCCACTTTTCAACGCTGCTTCCTTCTCCTTCCTGATCCGTCTGAGCTTAGCTGTGAACCAAGGCTTGTCATTAGAATATCTTATCCTGGTGCGCGATGGGAGAATGTGCTCTTCACAGAAGTTGATATATGAGTTCACAGTGTATGTGTACTCATTAAGATCATGTGTGGCTCTTTTAAACATGCCCCAGTCAGTTATTTCCATGCATGTGTTCAGTTTCTCTCCAGCTTCACTGGTCAATTTCTTTGTGGTGGTCACCACAGGTTTAGTGAGTTTCAGTCTCTGTCTGTATGTGGGGATGAGGTGAACCATCACGTGATCAGATAGTCCCAGCGCTGCGCGGGGAACAGCGCGATATGCGTCCTTTACTGAAGTATAACAGTGATCTAGCGTGTTATTTCCTCTGGTTGGACATTTAATACACTGTTTGTAGCGGGGGAGCTCGTGACTCAGATTGCTCTGGTTAAAATCGCCCACCACGATAACCAGGGAGTCTGGAAAGTTCCGCTCCGTAACTTTCCGTAAAACAGCCTTCCGTACCCCGAACGGCCACTTTGAATACCTGGTCATGCCGTTCGGGTTAACCAACGCTCCAGCCGTCTTTCAGCGCTTGATAAATGACGTTCTCCGGGATTTCATTGGCCTGTTTGTGTTCGTCTACCTGGATGACATTCTCATCTTCTCCAAGTCCAGGGATGAGCACCAGGTGCATGTGAGACGGGTCCTGCAGAGGTTACTGGAAAATCGATTATACGTGAAGGCGGAGAAGTGCGAATTCTATGCCAAGAAGACGTCATTTCTCGGGTTTGTCATCTCCCATGACCAGGTGCTTCCAGACCCAGCCAAGATTAAAGCGGTGGTAGACTGGCCGACTCCCACGTCTAGAAAGCAGGTGCAACAATTCGTCGGCTTTGCCAACTTCTACCGCCGCTTTGTGCCCAACTTTGGAGCCATCGTCGGCCCTCTGACCCGTCTCACCTCCCCTAAAACATGGTTCCAGTGGACTGAAGAGGCCGCGGCGGCCTTCCAGGCGCTGAAGGCGGAATTTTCATCCTCCCGGGTCCTCAGCCAGGTCGATCCCTCTTTGCAGTGCATCATGGAGGTCGACGCCTCGGATACGGGGGTGGGGGCGGTGCTGTCCCAGCGGTCACCGGCTGATGGGGTCAAACGGCCTTGTGCCTTCTTCTCCCGGTGCTTGTCCCCGGCGGAGCGCAACTACGACGTGGGGGACAGGGAGCTTCTTGCCATCAAGCTCGCGCTCCAAGAGTGGCGTCACTGGCTGGAGAGGGCCACCCTGCCCTTCGTGGTGTTAACGGACCACAAAAATCTGGAGCATTTAAGAACTGCCAAGTGCCTGAACGCCCGCCAGGCCCGTTGGTCCCTGTTTTTTGCTAGGTTCCGTTTCACCATCACATTCAGACCGGGCTCCAAAAATGGACTCCCTGATGCCCTCTCCAGGCAATTCGCCCCTGAAGATTCGGGGGACGCTGTTCATACCATCCTGCCCAGGTCGTGCATCGTGGGAGCCATTACTTGGGAGATCGAGGATAAGGTCCGGAAGGCGCAGGAATCAGAACCGGATCCGGGCGGCGGACCGGAGGGGAGGCTCTACGTTCCGTCCTCCGTTCGGGGGGAGGTCATCCATTGGCTCCACACATCCAAGCTAGCCTGCCATCCTGGGACCTCCCGCATGATTGACCTGCTTCAACGCTCCTTTTGGTGGCCGGGGTTGCGCAAGGACGCTGCCCGCTATGCCCGGGCCTGCCCCGTCTGTGCCACCAGTAAGTCTGGCAACTCTCCCACTGCGGGTTTGCTCCAGCCCCTGCCCGTCCCTGGTAGGCCCTGGTCGCACATCGCATTAGACTTCGTCACTGGTCTCCCCGTCTCTAACAACTTCGACACTGTCCTGACCATCGTCCACCGGTTCTCCAAGGCTGCCCATTTCGTGCCATTATGGGGGCTACCCTCTGCCTTGGAGATGGCAGATCTCCTCATCCAACACGTGGTCAGGCTGCATGGGATACCAGCTGATGTGGTCTCCGACCGGGGTCCCCAGTTCGCCTCTGACGTCTGGCGGAGTTTCTGCAGGACACTAGGAGCCCAGGTAAGCCTCTCCTCCGGCCATCACCCCCAATCAAACGGGCAGTGTGAACGGACCAACCAGGAGCTGGAGGCTGCTCTCCGCTGCGTCACTGCCTCGAAGCCTGCGTCATGGAGCAAACACCTCGCTTGGGTAGAATATGCTCATAACACCGCTCGCTCTTCAGCCACAGGGATGTCCCCTTTCAAGGTGTCCCTGGGTTACGACCCCCCTTTGTTCCCCTCGCTGGAGGACGAGTCGGCAGTCCCCACGGTCCGGGCTCACCTCAGGCGGTGTCGCTCAATCTGGACAGCCGCGCGCAATGCGCTTTTACGCACGGCGGAGCACAATAAGGCCACGGCGGATCGGCAAAGAAGACCTGCTCCTGCCTACCAGGTGGGCCAACCGGTCTGGATATCCTCACAGGATGTGAACCTGAAGGGTGAGAGGAGGAAGTTGGCTAAACGCTTCATGGGCCCATTCCCCGTCACCAAGATAATCAACCCGGTGGCAGTGCGTGTTGCTACTCCCCCCTCCCTCCGCATCCATCCCACCTTCCACATCTCTAAGGTGAAACTGGTGGTGTCTGATCCCATCTGCCCTCCTCCTGCTGCGCCGCCCGTGCCTCGGATGATTGATGGCCATCCGGCTTGGACTGTCTCAACCATCTTGGACTCCCGACGCCGGGGTCGCGGGCTACAGTATTTGGTGGACTGGGAGGGCTATGGTCCAGAATGGAGGCAATGGGTCCGTTCCTCGTTCGTGTTGGATCGCTCTCTCATCACCGAGTTTCACCGGAAGTACCCCAATAAACCATCGCCAGGAGGCGCTGCTAGAGGGGGGAGTACTGTTACAACTCGCCGCTCATTAGCGGCGCCAGCTGAGCGCACACCTGCACCTTGTCAGCAGCGGAGCATATAAGCTGCTCTGCCCTGGGCTTCGGCCTGAAGCCGTCTGTTCCCTTCGGCTACTTGCTTCAGAGGAACCCCCTCGCCAAGCAGCAAGATCTCTCACGTAAGCTACCCTCTACTTGTGTTCCAGTCTTTCCCCTGTGCACAGGTGGACCTTTCCCGGCGGCGGACCCCGCCCCCGCATCACCACCTCGCGGCTGCTGTCAGGTGCATCGTCAGGTCTCTGTCTTCCAGACTCTCCTTTGTGCGTGCCTGCCACCTGCCCTGCCAAGTAAGCCAACTAACCTTTCATCTCCTGTTGTACTGGTTTGGTGCCCGTCACCTTCTCCCTGTGTTCTCTCCCCAGGGTTGTCTGGCTGTACGGTTTCCTGCCTCCGTGCCTGATGCTGATGTCCGCCACCAGTACATCCACATTCCACAGACACGCATCCATTCATCCTTGTTGTTGAATAAAGCTATTGAATTCACTTTGAGCCTGCGTGTGTGTCTCCTGAGCCGTGCGTTATGTCAGAGTCTTTATTAGTCCCACAATGGGGAAATTCCATGATTGCAACAGCACAGGATTGGAACACTCAGAGTAATAATTTAGAAGATAAGAAAATAAGACCAGTGAATATACATATGTACACATAAATATATAAATATATATACACAGTGAGGAGCATTGTGGCTAGATGGAATAAACAGCTTAACTCAGAATCAGAATCAGAATCAGATTTATTGCCATTGTTCATGTAATACACAAACTAGGAATATGTCTCGGTGCCATGCTGCAACATTAAAAACATAATGAGAAAAAGGGATAAACTAAAAAACTAAAGGACTAGAAACGTGCAATAAGTGTAGAAAAATAAGTAATAATAAGTAATAATAATAATAATACTAGTAATAATGAGTAGTACTAGTCAAGGCAGTTTAAAAAATTAGCATGTAGCAGATAATGTGAAGTACCACATAGTGCAGTCAATAATGCAACAGAAAAACAGTGATGAATGACATGAGTCTGGTTGAGCTGCTGTACATAGTGCACAAGAGTCAAAAGTCACTTAGTGTTCAGCAGTCTGATGGCAGAGGGGAAAAAGCTGTTCATGTGCCTGGAGGTTTTAGTCCGAATGGACCGAAGCCTTCTACCTGAGGGGAGGGGGGCAAACAGCACGTGACCAGGATGTGAAGGATCGATATGATCCGGCCAGCACGCCTCCGGGTCCTGGAGATGTACAGGTCCTGGAGAGATGGGAGCTTGCAGCCTATCACCTTCTCAGCAGTGCGCACGACGCGCTGCAGCCTTAGTCTGTCCCTGGCAGTGCCTCCTGCGTACCACACAGTTATGGAGGAGGTGAGGATGGGCTCGATGATGGCCGTGTAGAACTGCACTAACATCTTGGTGGGTAGCTTGAGCTTCCTCAGCTGCCGCAGAAAGAACATCCTCTGCTGGGCCTTTTTGATGAGGGAGCTGATGGTTGGCTCCCATTTGAGGTCTCGGGTGATGGTGGTGCCCAAGAAGCGGAAGGAATCTGCAAAGGTGATGGGAGAGCCTGTGATGGTGAGGGGGGGCAGGGGGGATGTGACTTTCCTGAAGTCCACAATCATCTCCGCTGTCTTCAGAGCATTAAGCTGCAGGTTGTTGTGGCTGCACCAGGACACCAGCTGGGCCACCTCTTCCCTGTAGGCGGACTCGTCACCGTTGGAGATGAGCCCGATGAGGGTGGTGTCGTCCGCAAACTTAATCAGCTTAACAGACTGGTGGGAGGAGGTGCAGGAGTTGGTATAAAGGGAGAAGAGTAGGGGGGAAAGTACACAGCCCTGGGGTGATCCAATGCTGATGCTAACAGAGTCTGAGACAGACTTCCCCAGCCGCACATGCTGTCTCCGGTCCGTCAGGAAGTCGGTGATCCACCTGCAGAGGGAGTCAGGCACGTTGAGCAGGGACAGCTTGTCCTGGAGCAGATCGGGGCGGATGGTGTTGAATGCGGAGCTGAAGTCCACAAACAGAATCCTGGCGTAGGTTCCCGGGGAGTCCAGGTGCTGCAGGATAGAGTGGAGGGCCAGGTTGACTGCGTCGTCCACAGACCTGTTAGCACGGTAGGCAAACTGCAGCGGGTCTAGGAGGGGTGTGGTGATGGACTTGAGGTGAGACAGGACCAGGCGCTCAAAGGACTTCATGACTACAGAGGTGAGCGCTACAGGTCTGTAGTCGTTAAGTCCAGTAATCCGTGGCTTCTTGGGGACAGGGATGATGGTGGAGGATTTGAGGCAGGTCGGCACGTGACATTGCTTAAGGGAGGTGTTAAAAATGTCTGTGAAGACAGGAGCCAGCTCTTTCGCACAGTGTCTCAGGGTGGAGGGAGACACACCGTCCGGCCCGGGGGCCTTGCACGGGTTCAGTCTGGAGAACTGTCTGTGCACGTCCTGCTCACTGATGACAAGGGGAGGGGGGGAGGAGGAGGAGGAGGAGGGGGGGACCGCTCTTGATGAATTAGGGGCTGAGGAGGCAGAGGAGCTGGGTGGAGTGGGTGAGTTGGACACAGCTGACGAGGTGTCAAAACGGGCATAGTGTTGGGACAGTCTTTGACAAAGGGCTTTGTCATCCTGACCTTTAGAAGCCTGAGGCCGATAGTTGGTGATTTGCCTCAGTCCTCTCCACACAGAAGCCGAGTCATTAGCAGTGAACTGCTGCTGGAGTCTCTCAGAATATACAGATTTAGCTCTCCTCAGCTCTCTGTTAAACCGATATTTGACCTCCCTGTAGCAGTCCCTGTCTCCACTTTTCAACGCTGCTTCCTTCTCCTTCCTGATCCGTCTGAGCTTAGCTGTGAACCAAGGCTTGTCATTAGAATATCTTATCCTGGTGCGCGATGGGAGAATGTGCTCTTCACAGAAGTTGATATATGAGTTCACAGTGTATGTGTACTCATTAAGATCATGTGTGGCTCTTTTAAACATGCCCCAGTCAGTTATTTCCATGCATGTGTTCAGTTTCTCTCCAGCTTCACTGGTCAATTTCTTTGTGGTGGTCACCACAGGTTTAGTGAGTTTCAGTCTCTGTCTGTATGTGGGGATGAGGTGAACCATCACGTGATCAGATAGTCCCAGCGCTGCGCGGGGAACAGCGCGATATGCGTCCTTTACTGAAGTATAACAGTGATCTAGCGTGTTATTTCCTCTGGTTGGACATTTAATACACTGTTTGTAGCGGGGGAGCTCGTGACTCAGATTGCTCTGGTTAAAATCGCCCACCACGATAACCAGGGAGTCTGGAAAGTTCCGCTCCGTAACTTTCCGTAAAACAGCCTTCCGTACCCCGAACGGCCACTTTGAATACCTGGTCATGCCGTTCGGGTTAACCAACGCTCCAGCCGTCTTTCAGCGCTTGATAAATGACGTTCTCCGGGATTTCATTGGCCTGTTTGTGTTCGTCTACCTGGATGACATTCTCATCTTCTCCAAGTCCAGGGATGAGCACCAGGTGCATGTGAGACGGGTCCTGCAGAGGTTACTGGAAAATCGATTATACGTGAAGGCGGAGAAGTGCGAATTCTATGCCAAGAAGACGTCATTTCTCGGGTTTGTCATCTCCCATGACCAGGTGCTTCCAGACCCAGCCAAGATTAAAGCGGTGGTAGACTGGCCGACTCCCACGTCTAGAAAGCAGGTGCAACAATTCGTCGGCTTTGCCAACTTCTACCGCCGCTTTGTGCCCAACTTTGGAGCCATCGTCGGCCCTCTGACCCGTCTCACCTCCCCTAAAACATGGTTCCAGTGGACTGAAGAGGCCGCGGCGGCCTTCCAGGCGCTGAAGGCGGAATTTTCATCCTCCCGGGTCCTCAGCCAGGTCGATCCCTCTTTGCAGTGCATCATGGAGGTCGACGCCTCGGATACGGGGGTGGGGGCGGTGCTGTCCCAGCGGTCACCGGCTGATGGGGTCAAACGGCCTTGTGCCTTCTTCTCCCGGTGCTTGTCCCCGGCGGAGCGCAACTACGACGTGGGGGACAGGGAGCTTCTTGCCATCAAGCTCGCGCTCCAAGAGTGGCGTCACTGGCTGGAGAGGGCCACCCTGCCCTTCGTGGTGTTAACGGACCACAAAAATCTGGAGCATTTAAGAACTGCCAAGTGCCTGAACGCCCGCCAGGCCCGTTGGTCCCTGTTTTTTGCTCGGTTCCGTTTCACCATCACATTCAGACCGGGCTCCAAAAATGGACTCCCTGATGCCCTCTCCAGGCAATTCGCCCCTGAAGATTCGGGGGACGCTGTTCATACCATCCTGCCCAGGTCGTGCATCGTGGGAGCCATTACTTGGGAGATCGAGGATAAGGTCCGGAAGGCGCAGGAATCAGAACCGGATCCGGGCGGCGGACCGGAGGGGAGGCTCTACGTTCCGTCCTCCGTTCGGGGGGAGGTCATCCATTGGCTCCACACATCCAAGCTAGCCTGCCATCCTGGGACCTCCCGCATGATTGACCTGCTTCAACGCTCCTTTTGGTGGCCGGGGTTGCGCAAGGACGCTGCCCGCTATGCCCGGGCCTGCCCCGTCTGTGCCACCAGTAAGTCTGGCAACTCTCCCACTGCGGGTTTGCTCCAGCCCCTGCCCGTCCCTGGTAGGCCCTGGTCGCACATCGCATTAGACTTCGTCACTGGTCTCCCCGTCTCTAACAACTTCGACACTGTCCTGACCATCGTCCACCGGTTCTCCAAGGCTGCCCATTTCGTGCCATTATGGGGGCTACCCTCTGCCTTGGAGATGGCAGATCTCCTCATCCAACACGTGGTCAGGCTGCATGGGATACCAGCTGATGTGGTCTCCGACCGGGGTCCCCAGTTCGCCTCTGACGTCTGGCGGAGTTTCTGCAGGACACTAGGAGCCCAGGTAAGCCTCTCCTCCGGCCATCACCCCCAATCAAACGGGCAGTGTGAACGGACCAACCAGGAGCTGGAGGCTGCTCTCCGCTGCGTCACTGCCTCGAAGCCTGCGTCATGGAGCAAACACCTCGCTTGGGTAGAATATGCTCATAACACCGCTCGCTCTTCAGCCACAGGGATGTCCCCTTTCAAGGTGTCCCTGGGTTACGACCCCCCTTTGTTCCCCTCGCTGGAGGACGAGTCGGCAGTCCCCACGGTCCGGGCTCACCTCAGGCGGTGTCGCTCAATCTGGACAGCCGCGCGCAATGCGCTTTTACGCACGGCGGAGCACAATAAGGCCACGGCGGATCGGCAAAGAAGACCTGCTCCTGCCTACCAGGTGGGCCAACCGGTCTGGATATCCTCACAGGATGTGAACCTGAAGGGTGAGAGGAGGAAGTTGGCTAAACGCTTCATGGGCCCATTCCCCGTCACCAAGATAATCAACCCGGTGGCAGTGCGTGTTGCTACTCCCCCCTCCCTCCGCATCCATCCCACCTTCCACATCTCTAAGGTGAAACTGGTGGTGTCTGATCCCATCTGCCCTCCTCCTGCTGCGCCGCCCGTGCCTCGGATGATTGATGGCCATCCGGCTTGGACTGTCTCAACCATCTTGGACTCCCGACGCCGGGGTCGCGGGCTACAGTATTTGGTGGACTGGGAGGGCTATGGTCCAGAATGGAGGCAATGGGTCCGTTCCTCGTTCGTGTTGGATCGCTCTCTCATCACCGAGTTTCACCGGAAGTACCCCAATAAACCATCGCCAGGAGGCGCTGCTAGAGGGGGGAGTACTGTTACAACTCGCCGCTCATTAGCGGCGCCAGCTGAGCGCACACCTGCACCTTGTCAGCAGCGGAGCATATAAGCTGCTCTGCCCTGGGCTTCGGCCTGAAGCCGTCTGTTCCCTTCGGCTACTTGCTTCAGAGGAACCCCCTCGCCAAGCAGCAAGATCTCTCACGTAAGCTACCCTCTACTTGTGTTCCAGTCTTTCCCCTGTGCACAGGTGGACCTTTCCCGGCGGCGGACCCCGCCCCCGCATCACCACCTCGCGGCTGCTGTCAGGTGCATCGTCAGGTCTCTGTCTTCCAGACTCTCCTTTGTGCGTGCCTGCCACCTGCCCTGCCAAGTAAGCCAACTAACCTTTCATCTCCTGTTGTACTGGTTTGGTGCCCGTCACCTTCTCCCTGTGTTCTCTCCCCAGGGTTGTCTGGCTGTACGGTTTCCTGCCTCCGTGCCTGATGCTGATGTCCGCCACCAGTACATCCACATTCCACAGACACGCATCCATTCATCCTTGTTGTTGAATAAAGCTATTGAATTCACTTTGAGCCTGCGTGTGTGTCTCCTGAGCCGTGCGTTATGTCAGAGTCTTTATTAGTCCCACAATGGGGAAATTCCATGATTGCAACAGCACAGGATTGGAACACTCAGAGTAATAATTTAGAAGATAAGAAAATAAGACCAGTGAATATACATATGTACACATAAATATATAAATATATATACACAGTGAGGAGCATTGTGGCTAGATGGAATAAACAGCTTAACTCAGAATCAGAATCAGAATCAGATTTATTGCCATTGTTCATGTAATACACAAACTAGGAATATGTCTCGGTGCCATGCTGCAACATTAAAAACATAATGAGAAAAAGGGATAAACTAAAAAACTAAAGGACTAGAAACGTGCAATAAGTGTAGAAAAATAAGTAATAATAAGTAATAATAATAATAATACTAGTAATAATGAGTAGTACTAGTCAAGGCAGTTTAAAAAATTAGCATGTAGCAGATAATGTGAAGTACCACATAGTGCAGTCAATAATGCAACAGAAAAACAGTGATGAATGACATGAGTCTGGTTGAGCTGCTGTACATAGTGCACAAGAGTCAAAAGTCACTTAGTGTTCAGCAGTCTGATGGCAGAGGGGAAAAAGCTGTTCATGTGCCTGGAGGTTTTAGTCCGAATGGACCGAAGCCTTCTACCTGAGGGGAGGGGGGCAAACAGCACGTGACCAGGATGTGAAGGATCGATATGATCCGGCCAGCACGCCTCCGGGTCCTGGAGATGTACAGGTCCTGGAGAGATGGGAGCTTGCAGCCTATCACCTTCTCAGCAGTGCGCACGACGCGCTGCAGCCTTAGTCTGTCCCTGGCAGTGCCTCCTGCGTACCACACAGTTATGGAGGAGGTGAGGATGGGCTCGATGATGGCCGTGTAGAACTGCACTAACATCTTGGTGGGTAGCTTGAGCTTCCTCAGCTGCCGCAGAAAGAACATCCTCTGCTGGGCCTTTTTGATGAGGGAGCTGATGGTTGGCTCCCATTTGAGGTCTCGGGTGATGGTGGTGCCCAAGAAGCGGAAGGAATCTGCAAAGGTGATGGGAGAGCCTGTGATGGTGAGGGGGGGCAGGGGGGATGTGACTTTCCTGAAGTCCACAATCATCTCCGCTGTCTTCAGAGCATTAAGCTGCAGGTTGTTGTGGCTGCACCAGGACACCAGCTGGGCCACCTCTTCCCTGTAGGCGGACTCGTCACCGTTGGAGATGAGCCCGATGAGGGTGGTGTCGTCCGCAAACTTAATCAGCTTAACAGACTGGTGGGAGGAGGTGCAGGAGTTGGTATAAAGGGAGAAGAGTAGGGGGGAAAGTACACAGCCCTGGGGTGATCCAATGCTGATGCTAACAGAGTCTGAGACAGACTTCCCCAGCCGCACATGCTGTCTCCGGTCCGTCAGGAAGTCGGTGATCCACCTGCAGAGGGAGTCAGGCACGTTGAGCAGGGACAGCTTGTCCTGGAGCAGATCGGGGCGGATGGTGTTGAATGCGGAGCTGAAGTCCACAAACAGAATCCTGGCGTAGGTTCCCGGGGAGTCCAGGTGCTGCAGGATAGAGTGGAGGGCCAGGTTGACTGCGTCGTCCACAGACCTGTTAGCACGGTAGGCAAACTGCAGCGGGTCTAGGAGGGGTGTGGTGATGGACTTGAGGTGAGACAGGACCAGGCGCTCAAAGGACTTCATGACTACAGAGGTGAGCGCTACAGGTCTGTAGTCGTTAAGTCCAGTAATCCGTGGCTTCTTGGGGACAGGGATGATGGTGGAGGATTTGAGGCAGGTCGGCACGTGACATTGCTTAAGGGAGGTGTTAAAAATGTCTGTGAAGACAGGAGCCAGCTCTTTCGCACAGTGTCTCAGGGTGGAGGGAGACACACCGTCCGGCCCGGGGGCCTTGCACGGGTTCAGTCTGGAGGACTGTCTGTGCACGTCCTGCTCACTGATGACAAGGGGAGGGGGGGAGGAGGAGGAGGAGGAGGGGGGGACCGCTCTTGATGAATTAGGGGCTGAGGAGGCAGAGGAGCTGGGTGGAGTGGGTGAGTTGGACACAGCTGACGAGGTGTCAAAACGGGCATAGTGTTGGGACAGTCTTTGACAAAGGGCTTTGTCATCCTGACCTTTAGAAGCCTGAGGCCGATAGTTGGTGATTTGCCTCAGTCCTCTCCACACAGAAGCCGAGTCATTAGCAGTGAACTGCTGCTGGAGTCTCTCAGAATATACAGATTTAGCTCTCCTCAGCTCTCTGTTAAACCGATATTTGACCTCCCTGTAGCAGTCCCTGTCTCCACTTTTCAACGCTGCTTCCTTCTCCTTCCTGATCCGTCTGAGCTTAGCTGTGAACCAAGGCTTGTCATTAGAATATCTTATCCTGGTGCGCGATGGGAGAATGTGCTCTTCACAGAAGTTGATATATGAGTTCACAGTGTATGTGTACTCATTAAGATCATGTGTGGCTCTTTTAAACATGCCCCAGTCAGTTATTTCCATGCATGTGTTCAGTTTCTCTCCAGCTTCACTGGTCAATTTCTTTGTGGTGGTCACCACAGGTTTAGTGAGTTTCAGTCTCTGTCTGTATGTGGGGATGAGGTGAACCATCACGTGATCAGATAGTCCCAGCGCTGCGCGGGGAACAGCGCGATATGCGTCCTTTACTGAAGTATAACAGTGATCTAGCGTGTTATTTCCTCTGGTTGGACATTTAATACACTGTTTGTAGCGGGGGAGCTCGTGACTCAGATTGCTCTGGTTAAAATCGCCCACCACGATAACCAGGGAGTCTGGAAAGTTCCGCTCCGTAACTTTCCGTAAAACAGCCTTCCGTACCCCGAACGGCCACTTTGAATACCTGGTCATGCCGTTCGGGTTAACCAACGCTCCAGCCGTCTTTCAGCGCTTGATAAATGACGTTCTCCGGGATTTCATTGGCCTGTTTGTGTTCGTCTACCTGGATGACATTCTCATCTTCTCCAAGTCCAGGGATGAGCACCAGGTGCATGTGAGACGGGTCCTGCAGAGGTTACTGGAAAATCGATTATACGTGAAGGCGGAGAAGTGCGAATTCTATGCCAAGAAGACGTCATTTCTCGGGTTTGTCATCTCCCATGACCAGGTGCTTCCAGACCCAGCCAAGATTAAAGCGGTGGTAGACTGGCCGACTCCCACGTCTAGAAAGCAGGTGCAACAATTCGTCGGCTTTGCCAACTTCTACCGCCGCTTTGTGCCCAACTTTGGAGCCATCGTCGGCCCTCTGACCCGTCTCACCTCCCCTAAAACATGGTTCCAGTGGACTGAAGAGGCCGCGGCGGCCTTCCAGGCGCTGAAGGCGGAATTTTCATCCTCCCGGGTCCTCAGCCAGGTCGATCCCTCTTTGCAGTGCATCATGGAGGTCGACGCCTCGGATACGGGGGTGGGGGCGGTGCTGTCCCAGCGGTCACCGGCTGATGGGGTCAAACGGCCTTGTGCCTTCTTCTCCCGGTGCTTGTCCCCGGCGGAGCGCAACTACGACGTGGGGGACAGGGAGCTTCTTGCCATCAAGCTCGCGCTCCAAGAGTGGCGTCACTGGCTGGAGAGGGCCACCCTGCCCTTCGTGGTGTTAACGGACCACAAAAATCTGGAGCATTTAAGAACTGCCAAGTGCCTGAACGCCCGCCAGGCCCGTTGGTCCCTGTTTTTTGCTCGGTTCCGTTTCACCATCACATTCAGACCGGGCTCCAAAAATGGACTCCCTGATGCCCTCTCCAGGCAATTCGCCCCTGAAGATTCGGGGGACGCTGTTCATACCATCCTGCCCAGGTCGTGCATCGTGGGAGCCATTACTTGGGAGATCGAGGATAAGGTCCGGAAGGCGCAGGAATCAGAACCGGATCCGGGCGGCGGACCGGAGGGGAGGCTCTACGTTCCGTCCTCCGTTCGGGGGGAGGTCATCCATTGGCTCCACACATCCAAGCTAGCCTGCCATCCTGGGACCTCCCGCATGATTGACCTGCTTCAACGCTCCTTTTGGTGGCCGGGGTTGCGCAAGGACGCTGCCCGCTATGCCCGGGCCTGCCCCGTCTGTGCCACCAGTAAGTCTGGCAACTCTCCCACTGCGGGTTTGCTCCAGCCCCTGCCCGTCCCTGGTAGGCCCTGGTCGCACATCGCATTAGACTTCGTCACTGGTCTCCCCGTCTCTAACAACTTCGACACTGTCCTGACCATCGTCCACCGGTTCTCCAAGGCTGCCCATTTCGTGCCATTATGGGGGCTACCCTCTGCCTTGGAGATGGCAGATCTCCTCATCCAACACGTGGTCAGGCTGCATGGGATACCAGCTGATGTGGTCTCCGACCGGGGTCCCCAGTTCGCCTCTGACGTCTGGCGGAGTTTCTGCAGGACACTAGGAGCCCAGGTAAGCCTCTCCTCTGGCCATCACCCCCAATCAAACGGGCAGTGTGAACGGACCAACCAGGAGCTGGAGGCTGCTCTCCGCTGCGTCACTGCCTCGAAGCCTGCGTCATGGAGCAAACACCTCGCTTGGGTAGAATATGCTCATAACACCGCTCGCTCTTCAGCCACAGGGATGTCCCCTTTCAAGGTGTCCCTGGGTTACGACCCCCCTTTGTTCCCCTCGCTGGAGGACGAGTCGGCAGTCCCCACGGTCCGGGCTCACCTCAGGCGGTGTCGCTCAATCTGGACAGCCGCGCGCAATGCGCTTTTACGCACGGCGGAGCACAATAAGGCCACGGCGGATCGGCAAAGAAGACCTGCTCCTGCCTACCAGGTGGGCCAACCGGTCTGGATATCCTCACAGGATGTGAACCTGAAGGGTGAGAGGAGGAAGTTGGCTAAACGCTTCATGGGCCCATTCCCCGTCACCAAGATAATCAACCCGGTGGCAGTGCGTGTTGCTACTCCCCCCTCCCTCCGCATCCATCCCACCTTCCACATCTCTAAGGTGAAACTGGTGGTGTCTGATCCCATCTGCCCTCCTCCTGCTGCGCCGCCCGTGCCTCGGATGATTGATGGCCATCCGGCTTGGACTGTCTCAACCATCTTGGACTCCCGACGCCGGGGTCGCGGGCTACAGTATTTGGTGGACTGGGAGGGCTATGGTCCAGAATGGAGGCAATGGGTCCGTTCCTCGTTCGTGTTGGATCGCTCTCTCATCACCGAGTTTCACCGGAAGTACCCCAATAAACCATCGCCAGGAGGCGCTGCTAGAGGGGGGAGTACTGTTACAACTCGCCGCTCATTAGCGGCGCCAGCTGAGCGCACACCTGCACCTTGTCAGCAGCGGAGCATATAAGCTGCTCTGCCCTGGGCTTCGGCCTGAAGCCGTCTGTTCCCTTCGGCTACTTGCTTCAGAGGAACCCCCTCGCCAAGCAGCAAGATCTCTCACGTAAGCTACCCTCTACTTGTGTTCCAGTCTTTCCCCTGTGCACAGGTGGACCTTTCCCGGCGGCGGACCCCGCCCCCGCATCACCACCTCGCGGCTGCTGTCAGGTGCATCGTCAGGTCTCTGTCTTCCAGACTCTCCTTTGTGCGTGCCTGCCACCTGCCCTGCCAAGTAAGCCAACTAACCTTTCATCTCCTGTTGTACTGGTTTGGTGCCCGTCACCTTCTCCCTGTGTTCTCTCCCCAGGGTTGTCTGGCTGTACGGTTTCCTGCCTCCGTGCCTGATGCTGATGTCCGCCACCAGTACATCCACATTCCACAGACACGCATCCATTCATCCTTGTTGTTGAATAAAGCTATTGAATTCACTTTGAGCCTGCGTGTGTGTCTCCTGAGCCGTGCGTTATGTCAGCGTCTTTATTAGTCCCACAATGGGGAAATTCCATGATTGCAACAGCACAGGATTGGAACACTCAGAGTAATAATTTAGAAGATAAGAAAATAAGACCAGTGAATATACATATGTACACATAAATATATAAATATATATACACAGTGAGGAGCATTGTGGCTAGATGGAATAAACAGCTTAACTCAGAATCAGAATCAGAATCAGATTTATTGCCATTGTTCATGTAATACACAAACTAGGAATATGTCTCGGTGCCATGCTGCAACATTAAAAACATAATGAGAAAAAGGGATAAACTAAAAAACTAAAGGACTAGAAACGTGCAATAAGTGTAGAAAAATAAGTAATAATAAGTAATAATAATAATAATACTAGTAATAATGAGTAGTACTAGTCAAGGCAGTTTTAAAAAATTAGCATGTAGCAGATAATGTGAAGTACCACATAGTGCAGTCAATAATGCAACAGAAAAACAGTGATGATTGACATGAGTCTGGTTGAGCTGCTGTACATAGTGCACAAGAGTCAAAAGTCACTTAGTGTTCAGCAGTCTGATGGCAGAGGGGAAAAAGCTGTTCATGTGCCGAGAGGTTTTAGTCCGAATGGACCGAAGCCTTCTACCTGAGGGGAGGGGGGCAAACAGCACGTGACCAGGATGTGAAGGATCGGCTATGATCCGGCCAGCACGCCTCCGGGTCCTGGAGATGTACAGGTCCTGGAGAGATGGGAGCTTGCAGCCTATCACCTTCTCAGCAGTGCGCACGACGCGCTGCAGCCTTAGTCTGTCCCTGGCAGTGCCTCCTGCGTACCACACAGTTATGGAGGAGGTGAGGATGGGCTCGATGATGGCCGTGTAGAACTGCACTAACATCTTGGTGGGTAGCTTGAGCTTCCTCAGCTGCCGCAGAAAGAACATCCTCTGCTGGGCCTTTTTGATGAGGGAGCTGATGGTTGGCTCCCATTTGAGGTCTCGGGTGATGGTGGTGCCCAAGAAGCGGAAGGAATCTGCAAAGGTGATGGGAGAGCCTGTGATGGTGAGGGGGGGCAGGGGGGATGTGACTTTCCTGAAGTCCACAATCATCTCCGCTGTCTTCAGAGCATTAAGCTGCAGGTTGTTGTGGCTGCACCAGGACACCAGCTGGGCCACCTCTTCCCTGTAGGCGGACTCGTCACCGTTGGAGATGAGCCCGATGAGGGTGGTGTCGTCCACAAACTTAATCAGCTTAACAGACTGGTGGGAGGAGGTGCAGGAGTTGGTATAAAGGGAGAAGAGTAGGGGGGAAAGTACACAGCCCTGGGGTGATCCAATGCTGATGCTAACAGAGTCTGAGACAGACTTCCCCAGCCGCACATGCTGTCTCCGGTCCGTCAGGAAGTCGGTGATCCACCTGCAGAGGGAGTCAGGCACATTGAGCAGGGACAGCTTGTCCTGGAGCAGATCGGGGCGGATGGTGTTGAATGCGGAGCTGAAGTCCACAAACAGAATCCTGGCGTAGGTTCCCGGGGAGTCCAGGTGCTGCAGGATAGAGTGGAGGGCCAGGTTGACTGCGTCGTCCACAGACCTGTTAGCACGGTAGGCAAACTGCAGCGGGTCTAGGAGGGGTGTGGTGATGGATTTGAGGTGAGACAGGACCAGGCGCTCAAAGGACTTCATGACTACAGAGGTGAGTGCTACAGGTCTGTAGTCATTAAGTCCAGTAATCCGTGGCTTCTTGGGGACAGGGATGATGGTGGAGGATTTGAGGCAGGTCGGCACGTGACATTGCTTAAGGGAGGTGTTAAAAATGTCTGTGAAGACAGGAGCCAGCTCTTTCGCACAGTGTCTCAGGGTGGAGGGAAACACACCGTCCGGCCCGGGGGCCTTGCGCGGGTTCAGTTTGGAGAACTGTCTGTGCACGTCCTGCTCACTGATGACAAGGGGAGGGGGGGAGGAGGAGGAGGAGGAGGGGGGGACCGCTCTTGATGAATTAGGGGCTGAGGAGGCAGAGGAGCTGGGTGGAGTGGGTGAGTTGGACACAGCTGACGAGGTGTCAAAACGGGCATAGTGTTGGGACAGTCTTTGACAAAGGGCTTTGTCATCCTGACCTTTAGAAGCCTGAGGCCGATAGTTGGTGATTTGCCTCAGTCCTCTCCACACAGAAGCCGAGTCATTAGCAGTGAACTGCTGCTGGAGTCTCTCAGAATATACAGATTTAGCTCTCCTCAGCTCTCTGTTAAACCGATATTTGACCTCCCTGTAGCAGTCCCTGTCTCCACTTTTCAACGCTGCTTCCTTCTCCTTCCTGATCCGTCTGAGCTTAGCTGTGAACCAAGGCTTGTCATTAGAATATCTTATCCTGGTGCGCGATGGGAGAATGTGCTCTTCACAGAAGTTGATATATGAGTTCACAGTGTATGTGTACTCATTAAGATCATGTGTGGCTCTTTTAAACATGCCCCAGTCAGTTATTTCCATGCATGTGTTCAGTTTCTCTCCAGCTTCACTGGTCAATTTCTTTGTGGTGGTCACCACAGGTTTAGTGAGTTTCAGTCTCTGTCTGTATGTGGGGATGAGGTGAACCATCACGTGATCAGATAGTCCCAGCGCTGCGCGGGGAACAGCGCGATATGCGTCCTTTACTGAAGTATAACAGTGATCTAGCGTGTTATTTCCTCTGGTTGGACATTTAATACACTGTTTGTAGCGGGGGAGCTCGTGACTCAGATTGCTCTGGTTAAAATCGCCCACCACGATAACCAGGGAGTCTGGAAAGTTCCGCTCCGTAACTTTCCGTAAAACAGCCTTCCGTACCCCGAACGGCCACTTTGAATACCTGGTCATGCCGTTCGGGTTAACCAACGCTCCAGCCGTCTTTCAGCGCTTGATAAATGACGTTCTCCGGGATTTCATTGGCCTGTTTGTGTTCGTCTACCTGGATGACATTCTCATCTTCTCCAAGTCCAGGGATGAGCACCAGGTGCATGTGAGACGGGTCCTGCAGAGGTTACTGGAAAATCGATTATACGTGAAGGCGGAGAAGTGCGAATTCTATGCCAAGAAGACGTCATTTCTCGGGTTTGTCATCTCCCATGACCAGGTGCTTCCAGACCCAGCCAAGATTAAAGCGGTGGTAGACTGGCCGACTCCCACGTCTAGAAAGCAGGTGCAACAATTCGTCGGCTTTGCCAACTTCTACCGCCGCTTTGTGCCCAACTTTGGAGCCATCGTCGGCCCTCTGACCCGTCTCACCTCCCCTAAAACATGGTTCCAGTGGACTGAAGAGGCCGCGGCGGCCTTCCAGGCGCTGAAGGCGGAATTTTCATCCTCCCGGGTCCTCAGCCAGGTCGATCCCTCTTTGCAGTGCATCATGGAGGTCGACGCCTCGGATACGGGGGTGGGGGCGGTGCTGTCCCAGCGGTCACCGGCTGATGGGGTCAAACGGCCTTGTGCCTTCTTCTCCCGGTGCTTGTCCCCGGCGGAGCGCAACTACGACGTGGGGGACAGGGAGCTTCTTGCCATCAAGCTCGCGCTCCAAGAGTGGCGTCACTGGCTGGAGAGGGCCACCCTGCCCTTCGTGGTGTTAACGGACCACAAAAATCTGGAGCATTTAAGAACTGCCAAGTGCCTGAACGCCCGCCAGGCCCGTTGGTCCCTGTTTTTTGCTCGGTTCCGTTTCACCATCACATTCAGACCGGGCTCCAAAAATGGACTCCCTGATGCCCTCTCCAGGCAATTCGCCCCTGAAGATTCGGGGGACGCTGTTCATACCATCCTGCCCAGGTCGTGCATCGTGGGAGCCATTACTTGGGAGATCGAGGATAAGGTCCGGAAGGCGCAGGAATCAGAACCGGATCCGGGCGGCGGACCGGAGGGGAGGCTCTACGTTCCGTCCTCCGTTCGGGGGGAGGTCATCCATTGGCTCCACACATCCAAGCTAGCCTGCCATCCTGGGACCTCCCGCATGATTGACCTGCTTCAACGCTCCTTTTGGTGGCCGGGGTTGCGCAAGGACGCTGCCCGCTATGCCCGGGCCTGCCCCGTCTGTGCCACCAGTAAGTCTGGCAACTCTCCCACTGCGGGTTTGCTCCAGCCCCTGCCCGTCCCTGGTAGGCCCTGGTCGCACATCGCATTAGACTTCGTCACTGGTCTCCCCGTCTCTAACAACTTCGACACTGTCCTGACCATCGTCCACCGGTTCTCCAAGGCTGCCCATTTCGTGCCATTATGGGGGCTACCCTCTGCCTTGGAGATGGCAGATCTCCTCATCCAACACGTGGTCAGGCTGCATGGGATACCAGCTGATGTGGTCTCCGACCGGGGTCCCCAGTTCGCCTCTGACGTCTGGCGGAGTTTCTGCAGGACACTAGGAGCCCAGGTAAGCCTCTCCTCTGGCCATCACCCCCAATCAAACGGGCAGTGTGAACGGACCAACCAGGAGCTGGAGGCTGCTCTCCGCTGCGTCACTGCCTCGAAGCCTGCGTCATGGAGCAAACACCTCGCTTGGGTAGAATATGCTCATAACACCGCTCGCTCTTCAGCCACAGGGATGTCCCCTTTCAAGGTGTCCCTGGGTTACGACCCCCCTTTGTTCCCCTCGCTGGAGGACGAGTCGGCAGTCCCCACGGTCCGGGCTCACCTCAGGCGGTGTCGCTCAATCTGGACAGCCGCGCGCAATGCGCTTTTACGCACGGCGGAGCACAATAAGGCCACGGCGGATCGGCAAAGAAGACCTGCTCCTGCCTACCAGGTGGGCCAACCGGTCTGGATATCCTCACAGGATGTGAACCTGAAGGGTGAGAGGAGGAAGTTGGCTAAACGCTTCATGGGCCCATTCCCCGTCACCAAGATAATCAACCCGGTGGCAGTGCGTGTTGCTACTCCCCCCTCCCTCCGCATCCATCCCACCTTCCACATCTCTAAGGTGAAACTGGTGGTGTCTGATCCCATCTGCCCTCCTCCTGCTGCGCCGCCCGTGCCTCGGATGATTGATGGCCATCCGGCTTGGACTGTCTCAACCATCTTGGACTCCCGACGCCGGGGTCGCGGGCTACAGTATTTGGTGGACTGGGAGGGCTATGGTCCAGAATGGAGGCAATGGGTCCGTTCCTCGTTCGTGTTGGATCGCTCTCTCATCACCGAGTTTCACCGGAAGTACCCCAATAAACCATCGCCAGGAGGCGCTGCTAGAGGGGGGAGTACTGTTACAACTCGCCGCTCATTAGCGGCGCCAGCTGAGCGCACACCTGCACCTTGTCAGCAGCGGAGCATATAAGCTGCTCTGCCCTGGGCTTCGGCCTGAAGCCGTCTGTTCCCTTCGGCTACTTGCTTCAGAGGAACCCCCTCGCCAAGCAGCAAGATCTCTCACGTAAGCTACCCTCTACTTGTGTTCCAGTCTTTCCCCTGTGCACAGGTGGACCTTTCCCGGCGGCGGACCCCGCCCCCGCATCACCACCTCGCGGCTGCTGTCAGGTGCATCGTCAGGTCTCTGTCTTCCAGACTCTCCTTTGTGCGTGCCTGCCACCTGCCCTGCCAAGTAAGCCAACTAACCTTTCATCTCCTGTTGTACTGGTTTGGTGCCCGTCACCTTCTCCCTGTGTTCTCTCCCCAGGGTTGTCTGGCTGTACGGTTTCCTGCCTCCGTGCCTGATGCTGATGTCCGCCACCAGTACATCCACATTCCACAGACACGCATCCATTCATCCTTGTTGTTGAATAAAGCTATTGAATTCACTTTGAGCCTGCGTGTGTGTCTCCTGAGCCGTGCGTTATGTCAGCGTCTTTATTAGTCCCACAATGGGGAAATTCCATGATTGCAACAGCACAGGATTGGAACACTCAGAGTAATAATTTAGAAGATAAGAAAATAAGACCAGTGAATATACATATGTACACATAAATATATAAATATATATACACAGTGAGGAGCATTGTGGCTAGATGGAATAAACAGCTTAACTCAGAATCAGAATCAGAATCAGATTTATTGCCATTGTTCATGTAATACACAAACTAGGAATATGTCTCGGTGCCATGCTGCAACATTAAAAACATAATGAGAAAAAGGGATAAACTAAAAAACTAAAGGACTAGAAACGTGCAATAAGTGTAGAAAAATAAGTAATAATAAGTAATAATAATAATAATACTAGTAATAATGAGTAGTACTAGTCAAGGCAGTTTTAAAAAATTAGCATGTAGCAGATAATGTGAAGTACCACATAGTGCAGTCAATAATGCAACAGAAAAACAGTGATGATTGACATGAGTCTGGTTGAGCTGCTGTACATAGTGCACAAGAGTCAAAAGTCACTTAGTGTTCAGCAGTCTGATGGCAGAGGGGAAAAAGCTGTTCATGTGCCGAGAGGTTTTAGTCCGAATGGACCGAAGCCTTCTACCTGAGGGGAGGGGGGCAAACAGCACGTGACCAGGATGTGAAGGATCGGCTATGATCCGGCCAGCACGCCTCCGGGTCCTGGAGATGTACAGGTCCTGGAGAGATGGGAGCTTGCAGCCTATCACCTTCTCAGCAGTGCGCACGACGCGCTGCAGCCTTAGTCTGTCCCTGGCAGTGCCTCCTGCGTACCACACAGTTATGGAGGAGGTGAGGATGGGCTCGATGATGGCCGTGTAGAACTGCACTAACATCTTGGTGGGTAGCTTGAGCTTCCTCAGCTGCCGCAGAAAGAACATCCTCTGCTGGGCCTTTTTGATGAGGGAGCTGATGGTTGGCTCCCATTTGAGGTCTCGGGTGATGGTGGTGCCCAAGAAGCGGAAGGAATCTGCAAAGGTGATGGGAGAGCCTGTGATGGTGAGGGGGGGCAGGGGGGATGTGACTTTCCTGAAGTCCACAATCATCTCCGCTGTCTTCAGAGCATTAAGCTGCAGGTTGTTGTGGCTGCACCAGGACACCAGCTGGGCCACCTCTTCCCTGTAGGCGGACTCGTCACCGTTGGAGATGAGCCCGATGAGGGTGGTGTCGTCCACAAACTTAATCAGCTTAACAGACTGGTGGGAGGAGGTGCAGGAGTTGGTATAAAGGGAGAAGAGTAGGGGGGAAAGTACACAGCCCTGGGGTGATCCAATGCTGATGCTAACAGAGTCTGAGACAGACTTCCCCAGCCGCACATGCTGTCTCCGGTCCGTCAGGAAGTCGGTGATCCACCTGCAGAGGGAGTCAGGCACATTGAGCAGGGACAGCTTGTCCTGGAGCAGATCGGGGCGGATGGTGTTGAATGCGGAGCTGAAGTCCACAAACAGAATCCTGGCGTAGGTTCCCGGGGAGTCCAGGTGCTGCAGGATAGAGTGGAGGGCCAGGTTGACTGCGTCGTCCACAGACCTGTTAGCACGGTAGGCAAACTGCAGCGGGTCTAGGAGGGGTGTGGTGATGGATTTGAGGTGAGACAGGACCAGGCGCTCAAAGGACTTCATGACTACAGAGGTGAGTGCTACAGGTCTGTAGTCATTAAGTCCAGTAATCCGTGGCTTCTTGGGGACAGGGATGATGGTGGAGGATTTGAGGCAGGTCGGCACGTGACATTGCTTAAGGGAGGTGTTAAAAATGTCTGTGAAGACAGGAGCCAGCTCTTTCGCACAGTGTCTCAGGGTGGAGGGAAACACACCGTCCGGCCCGGGGGCCTTGCGCGGGTTCAGTTTGGAGAACTGTCTGTGCACGTCCTGCTCACTGATGACAAGGGGAGGGGGGGAGGAGGAGGAGGAGGAGGGGGGGACCGCTCTTGATGAATTAGGGGCTGAGGAGGCAGAGGAGCTGGGTGGAGTGGGTGAGTTGGACACAGCTGACGAGGTGTCAAAACGGGCATAGTGTTGGGACAGTCTTTGACAAAGGGCTTTGTCATCCTGACCTTTAGAAGCCTGAGGCCGATAGTTGGTGATTTGCCTCAGTCCTCTCCACACAGAAGCCGAGTCATTAGCAGTGAACTGCTGCTGGAGTCTCTCAGAATATACAGATTTAGCTCTCCTCAGCTCTCTGTTAAACCGATATTTGACCTCCCTGTAGCAGTCCCTGTCTCCACTTTTCAACGCTGCTTCCTTCTCCTTCCTGATCCGTCTGAGCTTAGCTGTGAACCAAGGCTTGTCATTAGAATATCTTATCCTGGTGCGCGATGGGAGAATGTGCTCTTCACAGAAGTTGATATATGAGTTCACAGTGTCTGTGTACTCATTAAGATCATGTGTGGCTCTTTTAAACATGTCCCAGTCAGTTATTTCCATGCATGTGTTCAGTTTCTCTCCAGCTTCACTGGTCAATTTCTTTGTGGTGGTCACAACAGGTTTAGTGAGTTTCAGTCTTTGTTTGTATGTGGGGATGAGGTGAACCATCACGTGATCAGATAGTCCCAGCGCAGCGCGGGGAACAGCGCGATAAGCGTCCTTTACTGGAGTATAACAGTGATCTAGCGTGTTATTTCCTCTGGTTGGACATTTAATACACTGTTTGTAGCGGGGGAGCTCGTGACTCAGATTGCTCTGGTTAAAATCGCCCACCACGATAACCAGGGAGTCTGGAAAGTTCCGCTCTGTAAGTTGGATGTGATCTGCGAGCACGCGCTGAGCTTCGCGCGTGTCCGCGTCAGGAGGGGCGTACACAGCGACGAGAAGGAATGAGGCAAACTCCCGCGGGGAATAAAATGGCTTACAGTTAATGAAAAGAAATTCCAGGGCGGGAGAACAGTGTTTGGAAATCACCGTTACATCAGAGCACCAGCTGTTGTTAATATAGAAGCACACTCCTCCTCCGATAGACTTACCGGACAGCTCTGTGACGCGGTCAGCACGAATCAGCTGGAAACCCTCGAGGCTGATCGCGCTATCTGGAATGTTCTCATTAAGCCAGGTCTCAGAGAAGCAGATGACAGACGAGGAAGCGAGGTCCTTGAAACGCATCAGCAGTCTTAATTCTTCTACCTTGTTCAGGAGAGAATTGGCATTGGATAGAAATATGCCAGGCAAGGCTGTTCGCGAGCCTCTTTTTCGTAGCCGAGCGAGAATCCCTCCTCTCTTCCCTCTTTTCCGCCGTCTTGCTTTTTTGGCCAAACAATGGATCAGATCAGCGGCAGGAGCTAAAAAAACTGGAAGAAGGTCCATGGGGGTGAGAGTCCTGATATTTAGTAGTTCTTCACGGGTGTATGAACCGGCAAATGCACAATCAGTGAACAAAAACAGACAAATTATAAAAATTAAAGGGCAGCGATACACCACGGCGGCCGCTGTGGGCGCCATCTTGTTTTTTTACTGTTTATTTAGTTATCCCATATAGTATGAATATGTACCCATACATATTGTTACCCTCCGTAGTGACTGATATTGTCCTGGTGGTATACTTTTACACTCTGCTGGGGATCCCGTGCCACCTCAAACCCCACCCTACTAATCCTTCTGGCATTATACTCAGCACTACCTGACCCATATGCTCTCACACCAGGAGATGACAGTTTTAAAAGGGGGGCTAGCACATCAAGATGCCCAAGAGGACCCAGCACTGCAGGAAGGGGTGGACGAGGAGCGGTAGGAGGATGGACTGCTGCCCAACCGCTGACTGACCAGAAACCCCATCTAAGCACAAAGCGGTCACCCGCACATAAACTCCACTTTTGCATGACCACACATCAAAGCAAGAACATGATCAACCTCCGGATGCCAATATACCTATGATGGAGGTGGCAGGGGACAGAAGTCCATACTTGGTGTTTCACCCGTGGGCTCCAGAAGACATTCCCAAGTTCACAGCTACACTGCCACAGCTGGAGAACAACCCTGCGTACTTCTATGAACAATTGCGGGCATTCCTCCCCATCTGCCCCGAACGACTACATGAAGGATACGGGGAGTTCTGCACACATCTTAATATGTGGTTCATGGCAGGATTGCATCCTCACCTTGCAGCAGACAAAACGATGACCTGCATCGGCTGGGAGGAGGAAAATTGTGAGACTGCCCTCCGCCATGCCAACCATCACCACCGTAAACATGAATCAACCACAAAGAAGAAGACAAAAGCAAGGAGGACAACCTGGAAAAGGCCCTGCTCACGACGGCGCAGTGGGCCTCCACTCCAACGCAGCCGCACCCAGGCTCCTCTGCTGGCCCTAACCAGTGTCGCTACTGTGGCCAAGAAGGACACTGGATGACACAGTGCCCACAGCTGTCAACCTGCAGTTACTGCAAGCAAACTGGACACTGGGCTACAGCATGCCCAGTAAGACCACAATCTGGACCCCGTGGAAGGGGAGGGGCAGAGGTACCTTCCAGCAAGACAACTGTGCAGCCTGGCCCGACAAAACCCTGGCCAACCACCACACCCTTTCCCCCAGCCCCCACCACTTCAGCCTCAACCCCAACAGCCTCAGCAGTGATGTCAGGTGGATAAGACTGGACAATGCTCGCTCTGCGGCGGCAATGAAATAATGCCGCGTTGTTGGAGGTTTTAAGTAGAGTTTTATTATCATACCGCCGTCACAAGCTCCGCTCCCGGCGCCGTGCATGCGCGCCGAGAGCGAGCCCACGGCTCTCTGAGAAGGAGGACACAATGTCTGTGTCCTGCAGCAGCAGATGCAGAAGTGAGATTGAGACATTTGCATGAAAGGCAACATTAACATCACAGAAGTCAGCCAGACGAAACGGGGCTGCCTGTAGACATTAATACACATTTCACTGTTCTGTTATTTGCTCTAGCCGAGCGCTGTGTTTGACCAGTCTGTTTGTGGGGATTTACACCAAAGCACATCTACATATGTAAGATGCTCATGTAACGGACTCGAACTAGTCAGCTACATTAAAATAACAAAATAAAATAAATCTTGGCCGATGCAGAGAAGTAGACGTCAGGCAGGATCTCGATCAGTCAGTAGTCTGTTTATTTCTGAAACAGATTGGGGCAGACAATTTACACATGACACGGGAATGGGGACAAGTGCTGGCATTCCCCTTCCCAGGCTTCCAGCGTGTGAGAAACATAGCTTACAGCTACTTGGACTACATAACTTTAGATCGTATAGTTACAGTATACCACAAGCAAAGAAAAAGTTTAGCACCAAATACATGACAGCATTACATGACAAGAGTTACATGACTGATCGTTTTTTCTATTTTTTACAACAGTACATTTAACATTTTAACATACCTGAAACAGATTGGGGCAGACAATTTACACATGACACGGGAATGGGGACAAGTGCTGGCATTCCTACAGAACAATGGACTCGTTAGCGCCTACTTAACTAGCCATCAATCATCGGTATTTATGACGCTACTTTGAATATTTTACATCGGTATTGCAAACGAAAATGTAACAGAAAATCTTACAATCAAAATTAGTACAATAACTTAAAGAAAACTACAGTAAATCAATCACATTAATCAATTTCGTTCCCTGAGGAATTACACACAACTTACCCCTTCCCAGGCTTCCAGCGTGTGAGGAAGTTCCCAGATGTGTCACACTAATTATCGCCCCATCAGAAACACTTGACATATTTACAACACGGACATTTTGGGAAGTTCATTACTGCAGGAACATATTTATTCTTAAGACTACTACATACTCCCCTCTGAACTTCACCAAAATACCACTACAAGTCAACCACCAAAAAACCACTGGATAAGTATATCCCACAGTATACTGCAACATGTATGTCACCCAATTCAAAGGGAAAGCGACTACGGAGGGCTGCGCAGACCCCCCCCATAGTGTACTTGCTACAGGAGTGCCGTATACACTACCCATATCATACCAGACTAAATACCACCAGTTGACTTCACATGAATTGGAGAAAAGGAAATAAAGAGAAGAAAAAACAAAGAAAAAGAACAAATCTGTCATTCTTCAACTGGACAGAAGGCCTATGTGGTGTGTGTGTGTGTGTGTGTCTTCCCCTACGGCATCAGTGCCCTAGCCAAACTAAGAACTGAACTGTTTGACCGTTGAGTATACTGTTGGGCCATGTTCTGAATCAGCCGATTCACTGGTTTAACTACCCTCCCAAACCTGGTTCTCACTGCGCCCACTGTACTACTAGGGGAACTCCCAATGCTGGAAGGCGGCATGGACACTTCAGATCTTTGGTCACCACAAAAACTGGCAGATAGACAGGGCAATTCTGAAAGATCATTGGTCAACTGAACAGTCTCCGCTGTGTTCAACTGCACGGGCAGGTCAAAATCTTGTGTGCATGAAGCCTCTTGTAGCTGATTGGAGGCAGAGGCCCTTGCCACCCAACTGGCTGTCCAAGCAGTCCTGTCGATCTCTGATGCAGCAACATGTGACTCAAGATCATCACCTGACTCACACGACTCACTCAGGGTCACTTCATGAGCAGCACGGTCCATTTCAATTGGCAGAAAGTTGACCAAGAGAAGCAGATTGCGGTGAACAATCCTTTCTTGCCCATTGGTTGTGTTCCTGACACGGTAAGTATGGCACCTAGGGTCGGCAGAGACGACGACATACGGGGTGGACCCCCACTTGTCTGCTAATTTCCTGCGCCCCCGTTCACCCTTGTTTGCCAACAAGACTCGATCACCTTCCACAATGTCACGTCCTTTAGTTCTCCTATTGTACAAGTCTGCTTGACGTTCCTGGCTTGAAAGAGCGTTGGCCTGAGCAGCTGACAGAGCCTCCTTCAGATCTTGTCTCATCCTAGCAACATACTGGTCATAGTCCACAGTGTCGCAGTCCCTTACAGCATTCTGAAACATGACATCCACCGGTAGACGTGGCACTCTGCCATACATTAAAAAGAATGGCGCGTAACCGGTGGATTCGTGTGCAGTGCAGTTGTAAGCAAACGCTAGAGTCTGTAGCATCTGCGGCCATTTCTGCTTTGCTCTAGGGGGAAGGGTTCTTATCATGCTGCCCAAAGTTCTATTGAACCGTTCAACGTTCCCATTCCCCATGGGGTGATAGGCAGTAGTTCGGGACTTTTTGACCCCAGCAACTTGCAACAATTCCCTGATCAGCTCACTTTCAAAATTGGCACCCTGGTCTGAGTGAATTCTGTCAGGGAACCCATACACACAAAAGTATTTGTCCCAGAGCTGGCGGGCAACTTGTTTTGCAGATTGGTCACGGCAGGGGTAGGCATGGGCCATTTTAGTAAAATGGTCAGTGACCACTAGCACATCCACACTTTTCCCACTGCTGTCCTCCGCGGACCAAAAATCAATGCACACAAGTTCTAATGGGCTCGTTGTCTTAATGCTTTCGAGGGGCGCTCTGGCTTCCGGTTCAGGAGTCTTACTGACCACACAACGCTTGCATGTTTTCACATATTCACGGACATCCCGTTCCATGTCAGTCCAGAAGAACCTCTGCCTTGCCAAGTATAAAGTTCTCTGCTGGCCCTGGTGGCCTGCGTCATCATGGATGCCTTGCAGCACTCGCTGAACCAATGAAGCTGGAACAACATACTGGTGTCTTTTCTTGCCAGTCAGTGGATCTTTGCTCACCCTGTACAGTAGCCCATCTAACATCTTGAGTTTGTCCCACTGCTTCAACATTCTCAAGACGCCATCTGTCTCGTGAGGCCTTTCTCTTCGCGACGGTCGTCTCCCGCGTGTCACAAAAGAGATGACTCTGGAGAGGCAGGCATCTTGCTGCTGCTGGCCTTGCAACTCCTGAATGGAAAACACAGGTAAGGGGTTCTGACCACAGGCAGCCAGCTGCTGCACGTCCTGGACAAGCCAACACGAGGCTCTCTCAGCTGATCCCATCTCCCACTCAGCATGACCCTCGAACACGGCCTTCACTGTTTCGCTGTCGAGTGAGGAACGCTCCAGCCTGGAGACTTGCGAGAGACAACTGACCCCCTGGTGGTTGGCACTCAGTCTAAAGACTTCCTGTATCATATTGTCCTTAATCAGCTGTGCTTCTTCCAGCAGCGCTCCATATGGCTCAGACACAAGCCTCTTGCTGACACAGCCCTGAACGAAAGGCTGCCTGCTGAGGGCGTCCGCCACAATGTTTTTCTTGCCAGGAATATACTTGATACTGAAGTTGTACGGGGCTAACTTCGCAACCCATCTCTGTTCGCATGCGTCCAACTTCGGCTTAGTCAGTATATATGTCAATGGATTATTATCCGTCCAGACAGTGAACTCATGCCCTTTTAACCAATGACTAAATTTATCACAGACTGCCCACTTAAGGGCCAAGAACTCCAGACGATGCGCTGGGTACTTGGTCTGGGATTGCGTCAGAGACTTGCTTGCGAAAGCAATCGGACGGGCCTTGTTCTCCCCTTCCGGGACTTGAGAGATGACTGCCCCTAACCCATCTAATGACGCATCAGTGGACAGGATAAAGGGACGGCTGAAATCTGGATGAGCTAAGACGACTGACTCGAGTAGGGCCAACTTCAGTTGCTCAAAAGATTTCTGTTGGTCACTTGTCCAGTCACTCGGCTTGAGTTTCTTAAAAGCCACATGCCTTGTCTGGCCTTTACTCTTCTTTGGCGTTGCAGTGAGGGCAAAGAGAGGCTTAGTAATGCTAGAGCAATTCTGAATGAAGCGCTGATAATACATGACCATGCCCAAAAAGGACTTTATTTTTCTTGGGGATGGGGTCACGCCATCTTCATGCATTAGTGCTTGTTCAGTCATGGCAGCAATTGCTTGTACTTTCTCCGGATCAGTCGCTACTCCACTCTCGTCAACGACATGGCCCAGAAACTTCACACTGCGCTGAAGAAAATGGCACTTTTTGGGCGCAAGCTTTAATCCGTGCGCACTTAGCCTGCTGAACACTACATCGAGCCGCTTCAGTGCCTCACCTTCGTTCGGCGCGAAAACCAAGAGGTCATCTAAATAACACAACAGAGTCAAAAAATTCTGGTCGCCAAAGATGTTTGTCATGAGGCGCATAAAGCTGGCTGGCCCATTACATAGCCCCTGAGGCATGCGATTGAACTCATGCAGCCCCATGGGCGTGGTAAAGGCAGTCAGTTTCTTATCCTCTTCACACATGGGGATATTGTAATATCCTGATGTTAAGTCCATGGTGCTGAAGAATGCACTCCCCCCAAGAGCAGCCAGGCAATCTGCCTGATGAGGCAATGGGTGGGCATCTTTGATAGTCCTGGAATTCAGCCATCTGTAATCCACACAAACCCTCAGATCACCGTTCTTCTTCCATACGAGTACCAGAGGTGACGCCCACTCACTGGAAGACTTACGGATGATTTCTTTTTCCTCCATCTCAGACAGCACCTGTCTCAGCTTTTGGTAATGACCAGGTGGGACACGTCGATACGGGAGTCTGAATGGCCGAGGATCAGTCAGGTGGATCCGATGAACAAAACCGGTGGCCTCACCGCAGTCCAACTTGTTCCTAGAAAATAGGCTCTCATATTTCCGTATCAAGTCGAACAACTGGCCTTTCCAATAATCTGTAACATCACATGAATCAATGTCGAGGTCACTCAATCCGAGTTGATTCAGAGCATCACTGAAATCAGGGGTAGAGGAGGATGAGTCAGCATCATGTAGGCTCTGGCTGTTCACCAGAAGGTCATTTGGGGGGGTTTTGGAAGTGGGTACATCCAGGTCTTCCAACGCAACACACGGGAACACATCAGCTAACTTAGTGTTTCGCTTCAATGTAATTTGTTTGTCACTTGGATTGATCACTTTAATAGGTACCCATCTGTCCCCTGACATTGTAGCGACAGCCCTCCCCACCATGATACCCTTCTTGTGTGTGTTGGAACTTGGAGCGTCAACGAGAATAGCGCTCCCTGCTGAAACAGGTGAGTTGGCTGGGACCCTACCCCACACAAGGTGTTCATGATGTGGCAGCAGTGTTACGGCTTGTGTCAGCTTGGCTGTACCTATCATGTCAGGAATCACATTCCCCCTCCATCTGTTAATTCCAGATAACATGTTAAGAAAATGTTCAACCCCTGGGTCATTCGTTGATTCAGGCTTCTCAATCACTTTCCAGTAACTGGAGTTTTGTTTGAGGTGATGAATCAAGTGCTTTATCACGTTGGAGCCCAGGATCATTTCGTCACACTGACCTGGCACGACCAGTGTGGGAACACTCACATCCTGTCCATACACAGTCATCTCCAGCTGATAAATGCACTTCGGCTTCACTTGAACCCCACCACACCCCACCAGTACCATGCCTGTGTCTGCAGTAATGCTCTCAGCACATAAGCCCACACTACGTAGTTTCTGTTCGGCCTCTTCATTCATTGTGCAGGCCATGGACCCACTGTCAATTAATGCATGCAACAAAACTTGGTTCTTCACTGAGACGTCAGTATAAAAGAGACTATCGGAATTTGCTAATTTGTGCACATTTTGATAAACAATCTTATTTCCAGCAGGAGCACACTTGCATTTTTCTTCATAAGTAGATTGCACATCATCTTCAAAACTGAGGGACTGACTAAATGCACCCACATCGTCCCCTCCCACATGTGGGTGGCCTAGTTTCCCTGAACAGGCGCAGTGGTATTGGGCATTGCTGTCCTGCGCTTGGAGCAGTCCTTTTTTTGATGTCCAGTTTCAAAGCAAGCAAGGCATCGCTTTTCTCTCATGCAGTGCGATCTTGTAGAGTGGGTGCTGTCGCCACAGACGCGGCAGGGAGTGACTCGAACCCACTGGGCTGGTTGCGCAACACCCGGTGCTGTGGCCTGGTTTGTCTTCTCCAGCACCCTCTCCAGCATACACAGGACACGCTCAAACGCACCCCCCTCCGCACTGGAGGACTCGCTGAATCTGGACAGGCTAGACGCACTAGGCTCACGAACACTCACTTCCTCCTTAACGTCTGGCATGGAGTAAGCGACAGCCGCGGTCACCTTAGATGGTTTAACTTCCACTGGCTTCCTCTTAGACAGGAACTCCCTCTGATACTCATCGATCGCTTCCTGCACCTCTGTCAAAGACCACTTGCTCATAGGTTTACTCTTAAATACACTGGACAGCTCAGGATCATTGCAGTTCCTAATAAACATCATGGATATTTCAGCATTCATGTTCTCCAATTTCCTGCCTTGCTTTTTCAGGAGACGATCTGCCTGCTCTGCTGCTGTATTCAAGCGCACCCAATAATCCACTGGATTCTCACCCACACTGGGCTGAGTGGCATAAAAATCAGCCAACGGTAAGCATGATGCAGGGGACTCACTGAAATACTTCCGCAGGATATCATAGATCATATCTGGCTGGACTGCATGGTCTGGGGTTAAGCTACTCCTTATTCCCACTTTAACTATTTTCTTGGCCTTTCCCATCAGATGACTCAGGATCTCATCAACTTGATCCGAAGTGGGGAATTTCTTTTTGCGTAAATACATTTCCATCAGCTCTATCCATTCCTGTACTGAGCATTTATCAGACCCCTCCCCTCTGAACACAGCAGGCTCACGAACATCTGACTTGACTACCACATTGACATTGGTGAGATCAAGAGTGCCACTGATGTTACTAGATTGTTCATGCCTGTCTGGCGCCATTGGAGAGACTGGGTCACATGACTGTGTGACAGGCTGAGTAGAAGGTAACAGCCGACTGGCTATGGAATCTCCAATTCGATTCCCTAATTCAGTAATTAGATCACGCAGCTCAGCTGAGGGGTCATTGCTACCAGGAGGAAACATGGGCGTGGAGGATGTGGGCCCTACCTCACATGCCTGTGCTGGTAAATCCCCCTCCCCATCACTGATATGTGGCTGTGGTGTCTGTACAACATAAGTAGCCCCCACTGGGTGTGTATGCATAGTACCACCCTCTCCCACCATGTCAGTGAAAGTTAACTGTTTAACTCCCCCACCCCTCAACAAAAAAAGACCCCTGCTTCTACCTGCCCCAGCTACAGGGGTGTGAGAATAAAGGCTATGAGACATATCACCATCCATTACTAAAAACTAGCTCAATTAAATGGTAATAAACACAAAATAGAAATTTCAAAACAGGCTACTCTGATATAACACACATAAAATAAAATTCAAATCCAAATAATACTGAATGAGCTTCTGTCAAAAACCTTAAATAACTGAAGGATGCGTTGTGTTGATGAAGACTGGACTCTCCTTGCGAACCTCCACTCAGCAGGCAGCTGGACCCCGGAGATCAGCTGTGGCTGATCAGAAGAATCCTTGAAAGGTCACGGCACCAGTTTATGTAACGGACTCGAACTAGTCAGCTACATTAAAATAACAAAATAAAATAAATCTTGGCCGATGCAGAGAAGTAGACGTCAGGCAGGATCTCGATCAGTCAGTAGTCTGTTTATTTCTGAAACAGATTGGGGCAGACAATTTACACATGACACGGGAATGGGGACAAGTGCTGGCATTCCCCTTCCCAGGCTTCCAGCGTGTGAGAAACATAGCTTACAGCTACTTGGACTACATAACTTTAGATCGTATAGTTACAGTATACCACAAGCAAAGAAAAAGTTTAGCACCAAATACATGACAGCATTACATGACAAGAGTTACATGACTGATCGTTTTTTCTATTTTTTACAACAGTACATTTAACATTTTAACATACCTGAAACAGATTGGGGCAGACAATTTACACATGACACGGGAATGGGGACAAGTGCTGGCATTCCTACAGAACAATGGACTCGTTAGCGCCTACTTAACTAGCCATCAATCATCGGTATTTATGACGCTACTTTGAATATTTTACATCGGTATTGCAAACGAAAATGTAACAGAAAATCTTACAATCAAAATTAGTACAATAACTTAAAGAAAACTACAGTAAATCAATCACATTAATCAATTTCGTTCCCTGAGGAATTACACACAACTTACCCCTTCCCAGGCTTCCAGCGTGTGAGGAAGTTCCCAGATGTGTCACACTAATTATCGCCCCATCAGAAACACTTGACATATTTACAACACGGACATTTTGGGAAGTTCATTACTGCAGGAACATATTTATTCTTAAGACTACTACACTCAGAAGAAGCACAGTAAGGACAAGACACATGAACACTATACATGAATGGCGCATTACATCACAATACATGCATGGCATTTGCATCACAAATACATGCGTGGCACATTGCATCACAACACATGAATGGCACATTACATCTCAGTAGTGCAGCGGGAAAAACAGAGACAAGAGAGCTGAGTGTCCTTATCTGTTGTGGGGGTTAACCGAACCGCCACAGCTCTCTCTTTACCCTCACCCCCAGCAGACGCCGCACGTGTGCTTGCCAATAAAAATCACGCTGCAGCCACACACACATCTCATACTAAATACACAGCATTGACACTTGCATCATACCTCCCCTCACCTATCGTTCACTCACATCACAGGTCGCGAGTGGAGGCTTCACACATGAGTTTTTCACAGAACCATTGTCATGTAAAGTGGATGGGAAAACATTCACTCACAATTTCTATTTTCACCTCAGTGACCTTTCAGTTTGTTAGGCAGAGATGTGATGTGAAGTTTGTCATTCTCATTATCCTGCACACCACTGGGAACCCAAATTGAAACTCCCAGCTCGATCTTTGCCAAAATTCCATCTCTGCTGTACATTTATGGGTGGGCACTGACAGATGAAGGGTAGAGCTTTCCTTTGGTTGAAATGGGAAAGAAGATAAACACATCTCTCACAGGGTCCTGACACAGAATAGGAGAAAAAAAAAAAAGGTTACAATGTGGAGTGTGTGAAATCAAAGGCGGAATCATTTCAGACGATTTATTACACACTCACATCTTTCAAGCACAGAACAGACTGAACATTTCAGCAGAAACTCTCCCCTTAAGTTTCATGGCATTTACATCACACACAACATGACATTTGCATCACACTGCATTCAACAACCTTCATCCCTGACTCCTTCCTGCTATCTCACCAGGAACCTCCTGCTCTTTGTTGTCCCAAGCTTATCACGGTCTCCTGTCTGAGATGCTAGATAATCTGGCTCACACAAGGTGCTACCCACCCCCACCCCCAGCATCTTAGATAGGACAATAGAATAACAGTCCACATGCTGTGATAGAACAATTGAACATCAGTCCACATGCTGCTTGGGCTTCCGTCTCCTCCCGTATCTGCTGTAACGGGTTTACCGCCTCCGCGGCGCTGCTGTGCCGGTGGGGGGCTGCTGGGAGTGTGTCTGACTGCGGGTGGACTGTTGCTGGGGGGGGGCCACTTCGGTCTGTCCGTGTGGCTGCTCTGGAGAATCGTCTCCCTGGGGAGCTCTCCGTGGGGGTCTTCCACGCAGAGGGGCCTTAGCCAACAGCACTTGCTCGTCTGCCACAACGAAAGCGGGATTGAGTCTGTCTATGCCAATTTTTTCCCTCCTACCCCCAAGTCTAGCAAAAAGTGCTTATCCCCTGTTTCCAACACTCTGAACGGTCCATCATAGGGTGGGCGCAATGGAGGGTGGTGGGCGTCGTGTCTGACGAACACGAACTGCGCGTTCTTCAAAGTTTTAGGCACGAAAACACGCGGAAAACTGTGGTGGGCAGGGCCCGGCAGCGTGCCTGTGTTTGCGCTATGCTGCAAAAGCTGAGATGGGGAGCTGGCCGGCGCGGGATTATCTGGCAGAAATTCCCCGGGCAGCCGTAGTGGCTGCGCAAAAACAAGCTCTGCTGGGGAAGCTTCCAGATCCTCTTTCGGCGCGGAGCGCAACCCCAATAAAACCCGTGGCAGCCTGTCTACCCAATTTGCATCTGTCAATGAAGCCCTGAGTGTCGCTTTCAGTGATCTATGAAAATGCTTGCATATGTATCTATATATTTATTCCATCTAGCTACAATGCTCCACACTGGGTGTGTTTGCAGCGTCTTGCAAAAATGGGCAGCCCGGTGGTGGTGATAAAGTGCTCCACCCCGTGTTTAGTGATGGCCGCGGAAAACTTTGGGACCGTGAGTGCTGGGAACTGAGTGAGCAGTGTGTGGAACTTACCGCCTGTAGCTGTGACGTTGGCTTGTGCTGTTGGCTGGGTCACTCGAGCTATACAGGGGAGAGAGTTATTTATTTAGCGAATGCAAAGTCCTTAAGCCAAGCAGTTGCCTCCTGGTTTGCTGTATGGAGGGTGTGTAATCCTCCTTCCAGTCTTTGGAGCGGGCAAGCCTCTATGATGTGTTCCATAGTTTGCTCCTCTCCACATGCGCACAGTGGGCTAGGGCTACTGCCCCATCTGTGAAGGCTGGCCAAGCAGGGGCCATGTCCAGTCCTGAAGCGATTGAGTGTAGACCACTGTCTCCTTGGGAGGTTGGTGCCCGGGACCTGTTGGTTGGGGTTTATCACCAGCTGTTTGTTTGGGACCTCCTTGGTTTCCCATTCCTCTTGCCAAGCTGTCTGGATGGTAAAGTCAGCTGGGGGAGGGTTTTTCCAAATCGGCCGTCTGGATGAAAGTCGGGCAGTGGGTGGGGTGTAGATATCTGCATGGATTGGTAAGTGAGGAAAATCTTTAACTTTTTGGAGCATCCTTTGAGTTAATGCTGCTCGCCGGATGTGTGGAGGGGCTATGTTTGACAGTACAGAGAGCCAGGGGAGTGGTGTTGAGCGGATTGTTCCAGTTATAGTTCTCATGGTTGAGTTGAGCTGGGTGTCTACATGGTGTGTGTAAGATGACCTGGACCAGACAGGGGCACAATATTCTGCTACAGAGTATGAAAGGGCCAGTGCTGAGGTGCGCAGGGTGGAGACTGCCGCCCCCCATTTTGCACCAGCGAGCTTGCAGAGCAGGTTGTTTCGTACTTTCACCTTAGCAGCCGTCCCCTTTAGATGTTCCTTGAAGGATAAGGTCCTATCAAGGGTCACTCCAAGATAAGTTGGATTTGGGGCATGCTTAAGCTTGAGTCCGCTCAGGTGGATGTTTAGTTCTCTGGCAGCTTTTGCATTGTGGAGATGAAATACACTGGAGACGGTTTTTGCTGGGCTTGGTTTTAGGCGCCAGATTTTGCAGAACTGGTCCAGTTTAGCAAGATCTTCCGTGAGCACCCGTTCCAGTGGTTCAAAGTCTGGTGCTTGGAATGCCAAACAGATGTCGTCTGCATAGATGAATTTGCGGGATTTTGTAGTAGGCAGGTCGTTTATGTAGAGGTTGAACAGAGTTGGAGCTAGAACTGAGCCTTGTGGGAGTCCGTTTTTCTGCATTCTCCATGCACTTGTGTTCTGACTGAGGTGGACTCTGAACCTTCGGTTGGTCAGCAGGGTTTTTATAATTGCTGTTGCCCAAGCAGGGATCGCCTTTATAAGTTTCAGGAGGAGGCCTTTGTGCCAGACCGTATCATAGGCGGCTGTAAGATCGAGAAACACAGCCCCTGTCTTCAGTCTGCTCTCGAAGCCATTTTCAATGAAGGTGGTTAGGGCCAGTACTTGTTCTCCTGTACTGCGGTCCTTGCGGAAACCTGCTTGATCCACACTTAGAATATCCTCTATTTCTGGGGAAATGCGTTGCAGTATTAGGCGCTCCATGATTTTGTAAGGAACGCTGAGTAGGGAGATTGGGCGGTAGCTTGCTGGTAGTTTGTGGTCTTTGCCAGGTTTTGGGATGGCAATGACCTTTGCTGTCCGCCATTTCTTTGGGATCGAGTTCGTTTGTGTGATCCTTGTGTAGAATTGTGTCAACCAGGTTAGGGCTCGGGGGCCAAGATTCGGGGGAGAGAGTCAAAGGACAGTGCATTAACCAAGTGCCTGTTAGCAACATCAACCAGTAAACCATGTGCACACAGAAAATCAGCCCCCAGTATATGGTAATTCAGTGCTTCTACGACAAAAGTCCACTCATATGTACGGCCGTGTAGAGATAAGAGCAGAGTCCTCTCACCAAAGGTCTTAATATCCGAGCCGTTTGCTGCCAACGTCCCGGGGCCGCTAGATCCTGCCAGCCGGTCAGCGTAGGTCAGCCGGATGAAGATCTTCTGGGCTCCGGTGTCCACGAGGAAACGCCTCCCAGAGCGTGCATCCGTTAAGTAGAGCAGCTTGTTCTCTTCACCGAGGGTCGCAGCTGCTACCGACCCCTGGCCTTGGTGTTTTCCTGAGCGCTTGTATTGGCACAGTGGCGCACATCTGCGTGCCTTCTCTCTGAAGCAGTGGTGGTAGAAACAGAGCGTGTCTCTCTGGCGCTCCTTGGCCCCCGCTGCCGCTACCGTCGGTGGCTCCTCGCCTCCTCTGGTTGTCTTGCTGGGCTCCGTCGCTGCCGCATTGACTGTGATCACCCTGATGGTGATGATGATCCGGTCTGCCTCCTGGGCTAGCGCACGGTAGTCGCACGCGACCAGCCACGGCGAATTGGCCAGAACTGCTCTCACTACTGTCGGAAGGTTCTGGAGGAAGAGGTGGGCAAACAGAAAGTGCCCGTCGTCCGTGCCCATTAACGCCAGCATCTTCTCCATCAGGTCTACGGCTGAACCATCTCCTAACTCAGTCCACGTCAGGAGCCTCTCCACTCTCTCACATTCTGAGAGCGTGTAGCGCTGGATGAGCGCAGCCTTGAGCGCCTCATATTTGCTGCTGGCTGGTGGCTGGTCGAGCTGGCTCGCTACCTGCTGAGCTGTGCGGGCGTCGAGCGCTGCGACCACATGGTAGAATCTGGTATCATCTACCGTTACTCCCCCAAGGGCGAACTGGGCCTCGGTGAGGTGGAACCAAGAGCGCGGGTTGTGCTGCCAGAAATCCGGTAGCTTGACTGAAACCGCACACGCGTGGCTGTAGGTTCCAGTCCGAGCTGTCTGTGGGATGGCTGCCACCTCGCTGTAGCTTCCTGACCTGGCCGGCTCCGGGGATCTTGCCTCGTGTTCCATAATACGTCTTGGGTCACCAGTGTGGACTGTGTGAAATCAAAGGCGGAATCATTTCAGACGATTTATTACACACTCACATCTTTCAAGCACAGAACAGACTGAATATTTCAGCAGAAACTCTCCCCTTAAGTTTCATGGCATTTACATCACACACAACATGACATTTGCATCACACTGCATTCAACAACCTTCATCCCTGACTCCTTCCTGCTATCTCACCAGGAACCTCCTGCTCTTTGTTCTCCCAAGCTTATCACTGTCTCCTGTCTGAGATGCTAGAAAATCTGGCTCACACAAGGTGCTACAACAAGTTAAATTTGCCCCATTGCAAATGACACATACTGTATTGTGTGGGCAGCAGATTTTAGCTTCTTGCTGATTGCACTGACGCCCTGCATGCCTGCAGTATTCTCAGTGCCACACAGTTACCCACATGTTTCACTTACCAAGGCCCCCTCCTCAGCGTGAAGCGATATGGGTGCACGGGCCCTTGCCGCTCACCACGCTGATGACTGGGTTTTCATCTGCATCACTGCGCCATGTGGGCCTCAGTGCAGTTTCATTCTCCCCTTCTCTGCAGATGTATCATGCAGATTACGCGGTGACGCTTTCCTGCAAGCATTTCATCCAAACTTTGGATGACACCAGGCGATACAGATGGATGAAACCTGTCATCATGCCATCTGTACAGAGTCAGGAAGACCACATGCTCTCATGTGTTCCACCATCTTTGTGGGCTGCGCACTGTGCAGTACCCACTCAGGGCTGAGGCACGTGACAGCATCACTCTTGTTTGTTTTTTGTTTTTTTTATGATTTGAACTTTATTGGGTTTTCAATTTAGAAAGTAAAAAAAAGCACATCAAGAGCGAGTATACCCAGTGAGAGGATAAAACATTCCAGTTCCACCCTAGTACTCCTAAAATGATTGGCTTAATCTACAACACCTATAAAGGTGAGATAGGACCCCCATTTATTGTAAAAGCTGTCCATCCTGTCCAAAAGTTTATATGAAAGGCGTTCTAGTGCAGCTAGCTTGCCCAGCTCCCTGAGCCACTGAGCTACGGGTGGGGCAGAGGAAGATTTCCAATAGGAGATAATCAACTTTCGGCCCACCGTCAAAGCAGTCTGAATCCACTTGGTGTCAGAGATTGAGTCCTGAATAGTTGGTCTTGCTTGACAATTGTCATAATATGTCTATGGCTCTCCAACCAAAAGTCCTGGATTTCGACTTCCGGTTATGGCTGCCACGTAAGACGGACGTGTTTCACTCTGCTCTGCTCCTGGAGAAAAAAATCGGCAAATAACTCTCTCATTTGGGACAGAACGTATCCCAGCGTTTGGGCGAGGATATGTCGGCGAAGCCTAAGGCTGGAAAACCAGGTAAAGGAAAAAGCGAGCCGCCGAAACAGTCCAAATTAACAGACTTTCAGGTCTGTGACGCAGCAAACAAAACTCCATATATGGCGGAGGAGGCTGGCAACGGTGCGAAATCTGCGGGGAGCGGCGCAGATGCGCTGATGGCTGCCATGAGTTCAATGAGAGCGGACTTTTCCTCTAGATTTGATGGGATTATGACAGCGTTGGAAGGAATAAGAAAGGAATTGGGTGACTGTGTAGAACGAACGGCGCAGATGGAGCTCCGTCTCACTAGTGCTGAAGATGACGTCACCCGTCTTCAATTAAAGGTGCGCACTTTGGAAAAAAAAAAAAAATGTCTAGAAGATAATATTTTGGATTTGGAATCTCGGTCGAGACAGAATAACTTGAGGCTGGTGGGTCTTCCAGAGGAATCAGAAGGTCGGGACGTATATTCCTTTCTGGAAAAGTGGATTCCGGAGGTGCTGGGCAGCGAAGAGTTGCAATCAGCAGTGGTTCTGGAAAAAGCACATCGTATTGGCCCACAGAGAGATAAGGGACCGCCGAGGACCTTAATTATGAAGTTTCTTAGCAACAGAGACAGGATGAAGATCTTCAACGCTGCACGAGCTAAAGGAGAGATTAAACACCAGGATCAGCAGGTGCGGTTCTACCCAGATTTGGCCACAGGAATCCAACAATTGAGGAAGCAGTTTGATCCCATACGTAAGGAGCTGCGCAACCTTGGGATTCGTCATGGTGTAATCTATCCTGCGAGACTGTTGACCACGTATGAGGGCAGAACCCACATCTTCAAGACCCCAGAGGAGGCGCAGGAGTTCATCAAGAAGATCAAAGAAGAAGAAGAGACTGGTGGGAGCTAAGCATGAACAAAATATAAGGTAGAATAATTAAGCATTTGCACAGGCATCTGACTGACTTGAAGTAAACAGCAAGTTTACAAAATATAGATTGTATTATATATTTAAAAAAAACAAAAACAAAACAAACAAAAAAAAACTATGATGTACAAAGTTGTTAAAAATTTTGGAGTTAAGTTGGAAAACTACAGAGGAGAGTTAATGTTACGTCATTAAAAGCAGTAGAGTTAGGGTGATTGGGAGGATGAAGAAGGAGTGGCTTAGGCTGTTCCCCGTGGGTGTGGAACGGTCGATGGCTATATCGGGAGACGGAATTTTTCTTTTGATTTTGGGGGGTTCGCCACAAGTGTGGGAAGGGGGAATTTGTTTGTGTGTAGTTTGTAGGATGAATGTTCAACCACTCATGTTTTTGCTTCTCTGTATGAGCATGTTTACACTGCAAGGTAATCCCAAACTCTCTATTGATCATAAACCAAAGTGTTAATCTTAATTTAACTTCATGGAATTGCAGAGGTCTACAAAATTTAAAAAAACTTAAACAAGTTATGAATAAAATAAAAGACATGGGTTCAAAAATTGTGTTTTTACAAGAAACTCATCTAATAGAGGAGGATATAAAAAGAATTAGGAGTAGATGGCAAGGAAGTGTATTCACCTCATCATTTTCATCCCGGGCCAGGGGAGTTATGACTCTCATACATAAATCAGTCCCTTTTCAAGTGAAAAATGTAATTGGAGACAAATTTGGAAGATATGTAATCATTCAAGGTTCTTTGCTATTAGAAAATATAAATCTTGTGAACTTATATGGTCCCAATATAGATGATCAAAAGTTCTTTGCTAATTTATTTCTTATTTTATCATCACTTACAGGGCAACATATAATAGCAGGGGATTTTAATTGTACATTGAATCCAGGTATAGATAGATCAACAGGACTGGATTGTACGCACAATGGATGTAGGATGACTATTAATCATTTTATGAAAGAATTGAGATTGTTAGATATATGGAGAGAAATGAAACCACAAGTTAAAGCCTATTCTTGTTATTCCAGTACCTACAAGACATTCTCACGTATTGATTATTTTTTGATTTCCACAGAATTAAGATCCAAGATTCAAAACTGCTTTTATGATAACATCGTGATCTCTGATCATGCACCCTGTTGTCTAATATATGTAGATAAAAAATTGACAAAGGAATCAGGTAGATGGCAATTTCAGCATAAATGGCTTCAGGATGAGGAATTTGTCAAGTATATAGAAAAACAGATAGACGAGTACTTTGACATCAATACTACACAAACATCAGCATGTGTAAAGTGGGAAGCTTTCAAAGCTTTTATTAGGGGACATATTATTAGTTATACAGGATCAAAATCTAAGAAGACTCGAGAGGAGAGAGCCAAATTGGAACATAAAATGAAAAGTCTTCAGGAAAAAGTGTATGCAGGAAGTGATCCAAGGTTGGAGAATGAATTACTGATTTTGAGAGCTGAATACGACAAAAAATCAGCGAATAGAGCTGCCTCGAGTCTTCTAAGATTGAAACAATCTTTTTATGAACAAGGTGAAAAATCAGGAAAATTATTGGCATGGCAGATTAAACAATTAGAAATTAAAACACCAATTACTAGTATTATAAGTAAAGGACAGGTAGTTATAGATCCTTTAGAAATTAACAGAGCCTTTAGAGATTACTATGAAAAATTATATGATACTAAAAATGAATTTGATTTAACAAAACTAAATGGGTTTTTGAACGAGCTATCTATATCGTGTATTCCAAATGAAAACAGGGAGATATTGGAGTCTAAAATTAGTCAAGAAGAAGTTGGGCTAGCCATTGATAATATGAAATCAGGAAAAAGTGCAGGACCAGATGGTCTTCCAGTTGACCTTTATAAGAAATTTAAGAATAAATTAATAAAACCTTTTTTGGAAATGGTTTTAGAAGCATTTCAAAATAATAATTTACCATCATACATAAATAATGCCTTAATTATACTGCTGCCAAAACCAGGTAAGCCCTCTAATAAATGTGAAAATATGAGACCAATAAGCCTATTAAACGCCGACCTTAAGATAATCTGTAAAATTTTAGCAAGACGAATACAAGAAATTTTACCAAATATTATTAATCGAGATCAGAATGGCTTTATAAAGGGAAGACAAGGCTTCCATAATGTAAGAAGACTATTTAATATTATTTATTTTAATAAAGAAGCACCGGATACAGCTCTCCTATCACTGGACGCCGAAAAGGCCTTTGATAGAGTTGAATGGCCCTTTCTTTTTGAAGTCCTACAAAGGTTTGGACTTGGAAATAATTTCATAAAATGGGTTCAAATAATATACAATAATGCTACAGCAGAAATCCTAACAAATAACAATATTTCAAAACCAATAAAAATCAATAGAGGATGTCGACAAGGCTGTCCACTTTCACCTTTACTGTTTACTATGGCAATTGAACCTTTAGCGATAGCGATACGTTTACATTCACAAATATATGGAATTAAAGTTGGACCAACAGAACATAAAATCTCCCTGTACGCCGATGACATAATTTTGTTTATGTCGAATCTAAAAAAATCAATTCCAACCTTGTTGAATTTAATAAAGAATTTTGGGGAAATATCAGGATATAAAATAAATAAAACTAAATCTTCAATATTAATGCTAAATGAGACCCAGAGAAATTACCCAGCCCCTGAGGTAAATCAATTCAATGTTGTAAATCAGTTTAAATATTTAGGAATCCAAATTGTGCCTAAGCTAGAATCAGTCGCCAGTGTCAACTATGAAGCCTTAATGACAGATATCAATGAGTTAACTCAGAGATGGATGTCACTACCAATGTCGATGTTCGGGAGAATCAATATACTTAAAAGTAATATTTTACCTAAAATACTTTATTTATTTCAATACATTCCCTTATCACCACCTTTAGATTTATTCTCAAGAATAAAAAAAAAGTTAGTGGAATTTATATGGAACAACAGGAGGGCTAGATTACGTCTGTCTTTATTATATTTACCATTTGATCGTGGAGGTCTGAAATGTCCAAATTTTATGTTGTATTATTGGTCGGCACAACTGAGGTCTATGACATATTATTTTTCATCAAATGATCTCCCTCACTGGACTGAAATGGAATCATACAATTTACCTTTACCTCTTCCCATATTCATATACTCAGATTCGGCAAAAAAATTACAAAAACAAGTTAAAAATCCATTTGTAAAGCATATGATCAAAATATGGTGTGAAGCTAAAAACTATTTAAAAGAACCACAGTTACTGTCACAATTTAGTCCAATATGGGGTAATCAATATTTTAAACCAGGGAGAGCGGACGCTGTATTTAAAGTATGGAATTTAAAAGGGATACAAAAGATTCAGGATTTATATTTGCCATGTGCAGATAACATAATGTCTTTTGAAGAGCTGAGGATCAAATTTAATCTCAATAGAACACATTTTTTTAAATATCTTCAACTTAGAAACTTTATTCGATCAAATCAAAATAAAGCTCTCACTCGACCTATTTATTCATCCTTGGAAAAAATGATGATGAAAGATAGTAAAAGAAAGGGTATTATTTCAGAGTTTTATAACTCATTGACACTATCTTCAAGTGAAAATTCACTGAAAAGATTAAACTACTGGAAAGAAGATCTGCAAACTGAAATTTCAGAGGAACAATGGGAATTGGCTTGTACAGAAGCTCAAACCAAATCAATAAATGTACGCCTTAAATTGATACATTTCAAATGGTTAATGCGGATGTATGTTACACCGGAGGAGTTAAATAAATATAACAAAAATATACCAGATACATGCACAAAATGCATGGAAAGTAAAGGAACTCTATTTCATTGTGTATGGGAATGTAGATTAATAAGAATGTTTTGGGAAGAGGTGAGGGTAACAATTGAAAAAATAATCTCAAAACAAATCATATTGAATCCTAAACTGTTTTTGTTGGGTCTGTACCCAGAAAAGCATAATTTTAATAAAAGTGAAAGAACATTCATAGACCTCAGTTTGCTTAATGCCAAAAAATGTATTGCACTATTATGGAAAAAGACTCATAGACCAGATGTGACTCAGTGGTTAAGACAGATGTTAACAAACCTTCCATTAGAAAGAATAACATATATACTGAAATCAAAGGAAATTGTGTTTGAGAATATATGGAGACCTTTTATTGATTATGTAAAAAATTTAAACATAACTTTTGAAGAAGAAGGTGAATGATGTGTGTGGACCTTGTAAATTCCAAACTGGTGAACATAATATGTATACTTATGTATTGGATTGTCTAGACTAAACAGAGGAGCATTGTTGAAGATTTGATTTTGCTGGTGGTTGTTGGTGTTTTTAGTGCATCCTTTTTTTTTTTTTTTTTTTTGTAGTACTTTAGTGTTAGTGTTTGATTGTTTGTATCATGTTTGTTAAAAAAAAAAAAAGGTTCAATAAAGATATTGTGGAAAAAAAAAAAAGTCCTGGATTTCCGGACAACTCCAGATCATATGGATAAGTGTACCCTCCCCCTGTAGACATCTCCAGCAGCTTGATGAATGTATAAGATTTGCTGTAAACATTTTATGGGGTGTCCAGTAGAATCAATTCAAAATTTTAAATTGAACAAGTCTGGTTTTCAATTCCCTAGACACTTTCTTCCCATTTCTTAGAATATTTGCCCATTCAGCATCAGTAAATTGTGAATTCAGATCTTTTTTCCATGCCTGTCTGAGAGTTGGAGAGTCTTTATTTGAGCTCTTAAGGAGCAGTGAATAAAAATTTGAGGCCTTACATCTTTTACCACAGGAGCTCAATGCCTGGGTGAGCCAATCTGCCTCAGGAGGAGGGGTAGTTGTAGATCCAAAGACTTGACACAGCAAATGTCGAAGTTGTAAGTATTTCCAGAACTGATTCTGTGGTAGTCCATACTGTGCCCGTAGGTCATCAAATGATTTGAGAGCTCCCCCTTCATATAGATCTTTTAGCATCAAGATGTCCTTTTTCACCCAGATTTTCCAAATAAAAGGGAGATTTTCCAATGTGGAGACTTGGGTTGAGCCAAATAGAAGCCATAGAATGAAGATAAGAGCTAAACCCTAGTATAGAAGCAACCCTCTTCCAAATGTATTGTAAAAAGGATACTATAGGATGTGACTGAAATTCAGAGGAAAGTTTAATTGTGATTAGATGTACTAAGGGAAGAGGGCTGCTCAGATAACTCTCCAAATAAAACCAAGGGGGAGCTCTCTCAGGGGGGAGAGCCCAATGAATCAAATGTCTAAGACTAAAAGTGTAGTGATATAAAATTAGATTTGGGACCCCCAAACCTCCTGAATCTGTTGTCTTTTGTAGTCTTTTCAACTAGTAGTTTTGTAGTCTTTTATTCAGTATCCTGAATAAAAATAGTTTTGTGACATGTTTGTGGTTAGTTTATTTATTTATTTATTTATTTTTTGTTCTTACAAAGCCAGGGTTGTAGTTGGGAGAGGAGAGATTTTTAGGGCGCTTACCATTCCATATAAACTTATTGCATAGCCTATCAAATTGCCAAAAATAACCAACTGGGATCCTAAGAGGAAGGGATTGTAGAAGGTAATTAAATCGGGGTGCACAAATCATCTTGATAACATTGACCTTGCCCCAAAGAGACAAAAAAAGGGGCGACCACCTCTCTATGTCTATTTTAAATTTTTCGAGCAAAGGCTCAAAATTAATCTGAATTAGATCCAATAAAGTGTGAGGAAACAGGATGCCAAGATATTTAATTCCTAATTTTGGCCAAGAAAAGCCTGTATTTTGACCAAATGTAAACAGTGTTTTAGGGCAATAAGGTGTTAGGGGGAGAGCTTCTGATTTTGTCCAGTTAACTCTATAACCAGACAGACGTGAAAATTGGTTAATAATTTTAAGGAGAGCTGGAATTGATTTTTGAGGTTGTGTAATCAGTACCAATGCATCATCAGCATACAACATTATCTTATGGGTACTGCCATGGACCTGAATACCTGGAAAGTTGCCGTCTTTGCGCATAGCTACAGCTAATGGTTCTAATGCCAAAGCGAAAAGCAGGGCACTTAAAGGGCAGCCCTGGCGCGTGCCCCTATAGAGTCTAAAAGGCTGTGATGTAACTCAATTTGATGTCACTGAAGCTCTAGGTTCATTATATAGTAGTGTGATCCAGGAAAGAAACTTTGAACCAAAACCAAAAGTCTCTAGAGTAGCAAAAAGATACTGCCACTCAACCCTGTCAAATGCTTTTTCAGCATCCAGGGAGAGGGCTGCTACTGGAGAGAGGTGTGCAAGTGAGGGATCATTTTGAACAGACCATATGATATCAATGAAACACCTAATATTGTCTGCCGCAACCCTGGAACGAATAAAACCTACCTGATCAGGATGTCTAAGAGATATCATTACTTTATCTAATCTTAATGCCAAAATTTTGGAGAGAATTTTACAGTCACAGTTTATAAGACTAATTGGTCTATAATTCTTGCAATCTAACGGGTCTTCATTGCTTTTTAAAATAAGCGAGATTAAAGCCTCTGTTAAAGAAGGAGGCAGACGGCCTTGTTCAAAAGATTCCGCAAACATTTCTAGAATTAGAGGAGAAAGCTCATCAATTGTTATTCACGCTGGCATTAATGACATCCGTCTCCGGCAGCTGGAAGTCACGAAACTTAATGTAGAATCGGAGTGTGACTTTGCAAAAACGATGTCTGCCACTGTAGTATTCTCTGGGCCCCTCCCCAATCTGACCAGTGATGACATGTTTAGCCGCTCGTCATCCTTGAACCGCTGGCTGTCTGTGTGGTGTCCTGCAAATGACGTGGGCTACATTGACAATTGGAGCTCATTTTGGGGAAAACCTAGTCTTATGAGACGAGACAGTATTCATCCCACTTTGGATGGTGCTTCTCATTTATCTAACAATCTGGCATCTTTTTTTATCCAAATTTCCAAAATCTTGACTACTCAGAGTTGGGACCAGGAAGCAGAGTTGCAGTCTTACACGCCTCTCTGCAGCTCCTCTTCATCCGCCACCCCTCAACTTAGCCCCTGTCTTCCCCATCAGAGAATCATTGTCTGCTCCCTCCAAAGTAAATAAAAATATAATATATAAGCATCCCAAAGTGATTAAGCAAAATATTGGTAAAACTCAAATTAAACATAAAGCCTCTAAATTGAATGATTTGGCCTCTGTTCCTCCTCATAATTTAAAAATTAAATGTGGTTTATTAAATATTAGGTCTCTAACTCCCAAGTCTCTGTTAGTTCATGATCTATTAATTGATCATCAGATTGATTTAATATCCCTTACAGAGACTTGGTTAGGGCAAGAGGATTATGTTGGTTTAAATGAATCAACTCCCTATGGTTATTTAAACTGTCAAAATCTCAGAAGTTCTGGTCATGGAGGAGGAGTAGCAACAATTTACCATTCCAAATTACTAGTTAATGTAAAGCAAAAAACATGTTATAATTCCTTTGAGGGCCTGGTCCTCAGTATTGGGCACTTTAGCAATTTTAGGTTAAACCCAATTTTATTTGCCATAGTTTATCGTCCCCCATCAACCTACTCAGAATTTTTATCCGAATTTGCTGATTTCTTAGCTGATTTAGTGCTGAAATCTGATAGAATAATTATAGTAGGGGATTTTAATATACATGTGGATGTAGATAGTGATTGCCTTAATGTGGCATTTAATTCAATATTAGACTCGATTGGGTTTTCTCAGAAAGTAGGAAATTCTACTCATTACCTCCACCATACATTGGACCTTGTTCTGACATATGGCATAGAAATAGAAAATCTTGTAGTGTCTCCTCTTAACCCTGTACTGTCAGACCATTGTCTGTTAACCTTTGATTTTACTATTTCTGACTATTTGGCTCCTAAAGAAAAATATTATTACAGTAGATGCCTCTCAGATGATGCTGTTACCAAATTTATGCAGATTGTTTCCTCTTTGCCATGTGTCAACACAACGGAAATAAGCTATAGACAGCTTGCTCCTTCTGTAATTGATAACATGGTGGATAGTGTTACAGCTTCTCTGCATCAGACTCTAGACTTGGTGCCCCCCTTAAAAAAGAAAAGTCTAATCAGAGATTTCTAACTCCTTGGTACAACACAGAAACTCGTAGCTTAAAACAGAAGACTCGTCAATTAGAAAGAAAATGGCGCTCCACTAATTTAGATGAAATCTATTTAGCTTGGAGAAATCATCTTTTAATTTATAAAAAATCCCTTAGAAAAGCTAGAACGAGTTATTATTCTGCATTAATAGAAGAGAACAAGAATAATCCCAGGTTTCTTTTCAGCACTGTAGCTAGACTGACAAAGAGTCAGGACTCTGTCAATCCTAGCATTCCCTTAGAGCTTACTAGTCAGGACTTTATGAACTTTTTCAATAATAAAATTTCATCAATCAGAGATAAAATCAATCAGATTCTTCCCACAGTTAACTTAAATACTGTAACTACTACAACTCCTTCAATTGATGTCTGTCTTGATGAGTTTACTCCAATCTGACATAACGTTCGGCTCAGGAGACGCACACACACAGGCTCAGAGTAGTTCAAACTGTTTATTAACAGCAGGGGTGTATGGGTGTGTGTCAGCGGAATGTAAATGTATTGGTGGTGGCGTCTGCTTCGGGCACAGAGGCAGGAGACCGTTCAGCCGGCAACCCTATGGGAAAGAACAGACACAGGGTGACAGGCACACACCAATACAGGAGGAGAATAGGCGAGGGAGAGAAGCTTACTTGTGTTAGACTGATGGCAGGCACTTCAAGGACGGAACCCCGGGAGACAGTCACCTGCAGGACTCGGTGCAGCAGCGAGGAAGGACGAGGGACGGAGTTGTCCGCCGCCGAGGAATCCACCTGTGCACAGGGGAGCAGACTGGGAGAGGTAAGGAAAGGAATCTTCTTACCGCTTAGCGTGACGCTGGAGAGAGAGTTGATGCTTCGCATGGAAGGCGATGAAGTCTAACGGCTTCAGGCCGAAGCTCAGGGCGAGGCGGCTTTTATCCCTCGCCGCTGATGAGTAGTAGGTGCGTGAGCAGGTGGCGCCGCTGATGAATGGCGCGGCGTGACAGTACTCCCCCCTCTAGCAGCGCCTCCTGGCGATGGCTTATCCGGGTGCGCTCGGTGGAAATCCGCGATGAGCGATGGGTCCAACACAAACGACGGGGGCACCCACTGTCGATGCTCGGGCCCATAGCCCTCCCAGTCCACCAAGTATTGCAACCCACGACCCCGGCGCCGGGAGT